>JAIRCJ010000302.1:0-162372 GCA_020883675.1 Bruguiera gymnorhiza | reverse complement strand
GAGAGAGTGACTGAGAGAGATTTGAGAAAGTTTCCTTGAAATGCTTTGATTGATTGGCTTAACTTGTCTTACTTACAACCCACTCCCCTAACTTATATAAGGCATTTGTAGAAGAATCTAGATTACATCTTTAATTTTTTGTAGAATATTTTTACTTAATTCACAAGTAACTTTTTCTTGAAGGTAACTATCTACTTCTCAACTTATGGCTGCTTTTTGATCATTTTATTGCAGTTGCATATGATCTTATTTTTAGAATTTTTTATTTTGTTCTAATTATGTCTAGATGCTTTTGTTGCAATTGTACTTCCATTAAATTTATTTCATATATCTATTTGCTACATATGTGATAGATTTGAGGTTTATTGGATCTATACTAAAATTCTAAAATCTTAACAAAAGTCTAAACAAATTGTTCAACTAAAGAGCATTTGTTACGCTGGCTAATATATGATAGTATGGCCTTGGCTAGTTATCCTATAGTCATGCGATCATACTATCCCTTTAATATTTATGGGCTTGTTTATCCCATCTTATGTGCTAAGACTAATATTAATAATCTCACTTACCCCTACAAACTTTTTAATCTGTCTTCCTGACTCCTGTAAGTAAACTTATTGGGCACTTAAAGGGTTTACTTTTCTTTATACTAAGATCTTAGCTTTAGGGTTGAATTTGCCCATTCTAAAGGTTTTTCAAAAATTCCTTGAGCATTATAAGATTACACGTAGGCAATTACAACTTAACGATGAGTTGGTTGAGCTCTTAATGTTTGGGTCTTGTTGTATCTTCATGATTTAAAGAAGATACAAAACTATAATGGATTGTACCAATTACTATGCTAGGCTAATTGTAAAATGAGGTTGGGCAAGGATCCTTCCAAGCAAGAGTTCAAAGACATGTTTAAGTATTTTAAGGATCTTAACCCTACATCCTACCCATTTGTATGGAATCATAAGGTCCAAGGGAAGAAATTTTCAGCCTTGAGAGATAACTACTTCGTCATTCTCAAATGGCTTAAGAAGCTAAGTACCAGAAAGGTTGCTGCTAGGGCTATTTCTAAGTTAATTTTCTTAGAGCCTTCAAACCATAATACTTGCCCAAGGGTTCGTATTAAAGGGAGTTCTCATGCAGCCAAAGATATGGAAAAGCAACCCATAAGTGAAGCCACATTGTCTCAAAAAAAACAAAATGTGTTTAATTATAGAGAGGTAGAAGCAAAGTGTCTGCCCCTTTTTAGGTGGATCTCTAGCTTGAACAAGGGTCATTGGCTTTGCAAAATGCTAGAATAGGGTATTTGGTCAAGAAGTTAAGATATGATAGAACTATTTTGAAGAGAAATAGTGCCCATTGGAGTAGAAAGTTTAAAGATGTGGACTTAAAAGCAAAAGAGTCTAACTGTCAAGCCAATAAGGTAGAGAAATAAGTAGCCCACTTTTAGGAGAAGGTCTAAAGCATGAAAGAGCTTCAAAAAAAAGTTAAGAATCTAGAAGAAGAGCTTATAGTCTCCAAGGAAGGTTTGCTTGCTCCTTTTACTAGGAATACATAAAGTGGCCTTGACCATTTTCTTGATGATTCTCAAATTGGCTTTCAACACTAGGAGGAACAAACTCAAGGATATGCATCCAGATATTGACCCTGACTAGTATTAGACCCAACTATTAGATTCCTTTCTTATGTGATTACAAGGTGAAGAGTCTAAGTAAGGTGAAGAGTTTAAGTTAGATGAAGAGTGATATTGCTACCCTTGTTCATCTTAATGGTGGAAATAAAAATACTCACAACAAGATTATAAGCCTCTTTTGATGTTTTCTTCTATTCTTATTATATATTATACGTAATACTTTCAATTAAAGCAAAAAAAGAAAAAACAAAAAATGAATTTATTTAGCTCAAATTTAAGCTTCTAAAAGGCGATACGGTAAATGCTCTCTTAGTGAGCTAATAAGTTATTATAGTAAAAGAAAGTTGAGTAATAATTTTAAAAACATAATCACTCACATAAATGATCTAAGATAAGCTTAAAACCATTATCATGTTAAGAAAAAAATTAAATTCAAGTATTAATGGTCAAATATCCAATCATAAACACTACTTCACCCACTAATATTGACATCGGTAACTATTAAACACAATTTGTCATAATTTATTTGGCATAAAATAACCAAAAGCAATAAACATAAACATATCCATAAACAAAGTAAAAATATTACATCTAATACTAAAAAGCTAAAACAAGCACACATATAACCATACACCCAAAAATTGGCCAAAAAGAGATTTACCTTAAGCATTGTTGCCTTTGTCCATTAAGGAAAAGATCAACAAGAGTCCCCTCTCATAAAAATAATAAACACAGATTACCACTATGTTGATTTTTCCTCATTTTTTGCTTTTTTTTTCTTGCATCATACACATCAATTAGTTGTAAAATAAGAAATCAAAATGAAAGTGACAAAAGAAGTGGAAAAAGTACCTTATGGTGGGTATTTTCCCCAGAAGACTTACTAACATCATTGCTAGTAGCCAATGATGTCCCTAAAAAGAGAAAGGGGCACCATTACTACAACTAGTAGTCACTGATCTATAGATTATTGAAGGTCATGCGTCAAGAAAAGGCTAGGATTATGTGATTACAAGGTGAAGAGTTTAAGTTAGACAAAGAGTGATATTGCTATCCTTATGCATCTCAATGGTGGAAATAAAAATACTCACAACAAGATTACAAGTCTCTTTTGATGTTTCTTCTATTTTTATTAAACATTGCACATAATACTTTCAATTAAAGAAAAAAAAAACAAAAAATAAACTTATTTAACTCAAATTTAAGCTTCTAAGAGGCAATATAGTGAATGCTCTCTTAGTGAGCTAATAGGTTATTATAGTAAAAGAAAGCTAAGTAATAATTTTCAAAACATAATCACTCACATAAATGATCTAATATAAGCTTAAAACCACAATCATATTAAGAAAAAAATTAAATTCAAGCATTAATGGTCAAATATCCAATCATAAACATTATTTCACCCACTAATATTATCATTAGTAACTATTAAACACAATTTTCCATAATATATTTGGCATAAAATAACCAAAAGTAACAAACACAAACATATCCATAAACAAAATAAAATAGTACATCTAGTATCAAAAAGCTACAACAAGCACACATACAACCATACACCCAAAAATTGGACAAAAAGAGATCTATCTTGAGCATTGTTGTCTTTGTCCCCTAAGAAAAAGATCAATAAGAGTCCCCTTACATAAAAATAATAAACACAGGTTACCACTATGTTGATTTTTCCTTATTTTTTTTCTTGTATAATACACATCAGTTAGTTGTAAAATAAGAAATCAAAATGAAAGTGACAAAAGAAGTGGAAAAAGTACCTCATGGTTGGTGTTTCCCTAGAAGACTTACTAACATCACTATTAGTAGCCAATGATGTCACTAAAAAGTGAAAAAGGCATCATTACTACAACCATTAGTCATTGATCTACACATTATTGAAGGCCATGCATCAAAAAAAGGCTAGGAGATACACAAATCAAGGAAAAACGAAAAGTCAGCCATTGTTTCATTAAAGCACACACCATTGTTAGTCATTGACGTTGCATGAAACTAACACTAGTCAACCTAAACACTCAGCAAAAATCTTGACTTTCATAGTCAAATTTGGGTTCTCACACAATAAATGATGCTTAAGACTCGTGTTTAAAGAGTCTTGAAGCACAAAAAGAGAGAAAATGGCTAAAGAAAGAGGTGGGCATAAAGAGAGAGGGAGAGAGAGAGAGAGAGTAGTTTTGGACAAAGAAAATGAGGAAAAGGGAGATAAGGGGATTTGCCAAAAAGATAAGAAAGAAAAGGAAAATAAAAGAAAAGAAAGGAAAAGAGAGAAAAAAAGGAAGAAAAAGGAAAATAAAAGAAAAAGGAATGCAAAGCTTCCATTAAAGGTGTCATTTTAGACATATTAGGTGAGCCCACATATACAAAATTATGTCAGCAGTCCTTTCAAAATACCCAAATATATCTTATTTTATTTTTCCATAGGCAAGAACACTGTAAATGGTATCTAAATCTTTTTAAAATATTTTGCAAAAAATTTCATTTTATTTTTCAATGTAGATAGTCACCATAAAAAAAATTTGAACCTTTTTAATTTTCTTCAAAAAATTTTCAAAAAATATTGCATTTTATTTTTTGATATGCAAGATTACAATGAAAAAAAATCTAAATCCTTTTAGAAAAAATTTCCAAAAACTTTCAACTTTTTTAAGTGCATAAGATCATAAAAAGTATATAAATCTCTTTCAAAACTTCTAAAAAACTTTATCTTCTTTTACTACTGATCCAAACTCATTAAAGCCTTGGTGTGTATGCCTTGATAGGAGAAGCATAAAAGTACAAGTCAGTGAACAACTATACTGTTATATATGATATGTGTTTGAGTTAGCTGTGGTCTTAACCAAGCATAATTATGCTCTTAAATCCTGAAAAATCTGAGTAAAGCTAATTAAGTCACTCATAATATTCTAATCACACCTAAAATGATTGGTGGTGACTTCAAATTCATCTTACATACAATGCAACAAATACCCTGACTGTTTTTTACATTTGAAATCATCAAATGAGACATTTTCCTCCATGTCTGTTGAAATCCCCGTCTTAGGATCCCATCATGACAATATCCACATGAACTTGTATTTTTGTTGGAATATATATATATATATATATATATATATATATATATGCACATGAACTTTTAAGTAATCTTGTACTGGAAAAATACTTTTACGTTTGAAAGCCTTTTCTTTATTTATCTTACAAGCAAATCCATTTTAATAAAAAAAAGAAAGAAATTTTCTTTTACATGAATAATCTATCCATATTATGTGAAATCGACGGCTGAAATTTGACCACATCATAATCGAGGCAAATGCAGAAGACCTCCAAAAACAAACTGAGTTTGATGTCTAAAAATGCAACATGACAGAGCTGCAACAAAATTGATGGACAATTTCTTTGCTTTCTCCGCTAACAACATGTTCCACTCTTTTACCTGCAACCCAACTTAAAGCACACCTAACCCAAAATGCATAAAGATAAGTGAAGGTTGTCTTCCCATGATCTTTTATGGTGATAACAATCTGATTGTATCCATAGTAACTATCGAGAGTACTTATGTCCTGCCAACTGCTCTAACATTTGGTTTATAAAAGGGAAGGGGAAGTAGTGCTTCCTATTGGCTTTATTAATCTTGCAGTAGTGCATACAAATCCTCCATCCAATGATGGTTCTAGTAGGGATAAGTTCATTATTTTCATTTTTCCCCATAGTTATACCACCATTTTATGGCACACATTACACTACACTCACCTAAACACTATTTAAGATAGAATATATAATGTTTCAAGCCATTTAATGATTTCCTTTTCCACAACCTCTTTCATGATTGGATTAAGTCTTCTTTATGCTTTGATTGTAGGATTAAAGTCTTTTCTAACAAAATCTTATGCATACAAAGTGAAAGACTAATGCCTTGAATGATTTAATGATAAATAATGTCTTTTTTTGGCACACATTGCACTACACTTAACCAAGTACTATCTGAGATAAGATAAATAATGTCATTTTCAAGCCATTTAATGATTTCTTTTTTCACAACCTCTTTCATGATTAGATTAGGTCTTCTTTCTGCTTTAATTGTAGGATTGAAGTATTTCACTAGAAAAATTTTATGCACATAAAATTAAAGACTAATGCCTTGAATGTTAGCTATAAACCAACCCATTGCTTGCTTGTTGTCTCTTAACACCATTAATAGCTTGTCTTCTTGCACATCATCAAGTGTATAGGTGATCATCATCAATAGTGTTGATGATTCCCTTAAGAAAGAATACTAAAGGTGATTAGGTTGTGACTTGAGCTTCAACATTAGTGACTCCTCTATAAATGGCTTGATTATGTCTTAGTTTGATGAAGAATCCAATGAATCAAACTTTGTTTTTATCCCAAATAATTTTGATGGTGCATTTAACAAGCTACCATATTTAATTACCTCCAAATCATCCACAATGTGTACACTTATAATGGCTCCTTCTAGAAAATTTGTTGGATGATCATTTAAAGGAAAGTCTTCCACAAGCTTGTCCACCATATCAATTATGAAGCAACCATCAAGCCTACTAGGGAATTTCATGACTTTGAATACATTGAACTTGACCTTTTGATCTTGAACTTATATGGTGAGTTCACCTTTCTGCACATTTATCAAAGTTCCCCTAATAGCTAGAAATGGCCATTTAAGAATAATAGGAATTTCACAATCCTCTACCATGTCCAAAATAATAAAATTTATAGGTAGAATTAGGTTTACAACCTTCATAAGGACATCTTTAGTTACCCCCCTTAAATGTTCCAAGTTTCTTATTAAATCTACTTGACTTTAAAGATTGGTTCTTTGCCATGTATTGCATAAACTTCTTTTCCAATGTTGATTTCTTTTCTTGAGTCCATTTCATGGTTAGGGGCTGTTGACTCATGTCATTGCTTTATGAAAATATAAGGTGAATCTTCCATCTTGTATTGTTAAAGTTAGTGTAAGGATTATGTTGCTACATGTTGTAACTGACAACATATTGAACCTTTTATTATTCATGGAACATCTTTCACTAGATTAGCTACCACCACAAAGCTTACAACTCATTACACCTTGCATAACATTAACTTCCATTAGGTTGAATTTATTTGGTAAGGCTACCACTTTTGTAGTGATGATTGAAATGACATTAAGCTCATAAACTCTAGCTACTCTCCTTTGAGCCATCCTCTGTGAATTCCATTAATAATTGTTAAAAGTTATGTACATTGGTAGTCCGAGTGGAACTAATGAGTCTATTATGGAATGTTTGAACCTGAAGCTATTTAGGTAGACCATGGTGTGAACATCTTTGAAATAAATCCTGATTTTGTACCAACTCATCCAATGGGGGGACGGAATCAAATGGTAATGAATTCAGCTAACTTTGCCTTGTCTTTAAGTGAGAAAGGAAATAGCCTTAACCTGATTGCATGATTCAAACACCATTATGTTTGAATGAATCATAAATCTCCAAAAAAACTTGTAAGATGGAGGTTTAGATCATCATTTGGAAGGCCTTCAAATTGAATAGCTATTGGGATCATTTGAATGATAGCCAATTTGATTTCACAATTATTGGCTTGTATAGCTAACCCCCTTATAATAAAATGGATTCCATTTACAAGAGGGACAAAATAATCTTTAAGCTCCTTTTGCTCCTCATTTGCATTAACCATTATAAAAGTTAAAGCTTACTTTTTCTTGTTTCTCCTTATTTGAGAGATGGTCCTCTTAATCTCCTTATCAAATGGTACTAATTCAACACTTTTTGAACTTGACATGCAAGAGCGGAAATTATCCCTAAAAAATAAGAATGTAAATCCAAATTAAGACTAATCATTAGGGGTATTAATATAAGTAAGAATAATGAGCAACTCCTTAATAACAATGGCACAAACTTATTGTTAGAATTTAAATACTCTGGCACACGTGCAAGTATACATAATCAAAAAGTAGTACAATGAAGAATTTCTTTGAAGATTGATCCCACAAAGAATTGAACTAAACTAAGTTTAGATAGTGTCTTTTTTATACTTATTGTGTCTTGATTCTCACACAAAGTATATATATATAGTTATTTTGTTATTTCAATGAGAAATATTTATTGGAACACACTTGTTGTTTAAATCGTTATACATAATTGATAACATAATTTATATTATTAAATAATAACATGTACCACAATGTATAATAATGAAATATCAATTTTTTAATTATAAATTTTGTATTGTGTCTTTCTTGAATAATTGCAAGTATTTTCTTATAGAAAGTGTATTCATGTACTTGCTCCATTATTTTAATGAAAAATACCTATTAGACACACTTTTTGTTTGACTCATTATGCACAATTAATAAAATCAGCTTTTATTAATAAACAATAGCATCATAATGAAATACTGCTTTTTTGTATATGTCTATGTTTTTTTAACTCATTGTGTATCATATGTTTATGGGTGGCTAACAAGTAGATCGAGTTAATTTTCAATTGGATTATTTAGAGTTTTAAGTTATTTAGATATAAACTTATTAAAATTTTAAATCATTTAGATTTTAGATATCTGAGGTTTTGAATTATTTAGATTTTGGTTTTATTAAGTTTCAAATATCTTAAATTTTAGGTTATTTAGGTTTTGAATCATTTCAAATACAAGTCATTTAAGTTTTGGTTATTTTAGTTTTGGGTTGAATCATGTTATCAATCATTGACTTTAGAATTAATGCAAATTGGATCAATTCAAATTTCTTACCGGTTAAGTCAAATTATTCAAATTAAATTAATTTTTATTACTTCCATTTATGGGCATTTCCACTTAATTACAATACTAATATAATAAAATTTTCCTTTCTTACTATCGGAGGATAAGAAGTAATTTTTAGTATAAATGGTTTATTATTTATATACAAATATAAAGAATTAAATAGTGAAATAAGTTCTTTTAGAGTAAATAATGTGTGATGGTTTATAAAAAAGAGGAAAAGGAAAATCTAAACTCAAAAGAGAAGTAAAAATATTGTGTTTATGAAATTAAAGAAGCAAAGTATTATAGTATATTGAGAAGTGGAAAAGAACAATTTGAATTTAAAAGATAAATAGAAATATTGTGTGTGCGTTTAAAATGTGAAAATCAAATACATACATACCACACAATTAGTTTTACAAATTTATTTTATGATAATGATTTTGATTAATAATAAAATTATAAATTTTAAATTGTATCTTATATTTATCATTAAAAATTTTAAATTAAATAATAAATATTTGATATTTGTAAACTAGTGTCTATACTAATATAAATAAAATAATTTTAAAAATAATTACTATTTATAAATAAAATAAATCAACTAAAAAATTATTTTTAAATTAATAATATTTACAAATTTTAGTTGTCAATAAAATAAATTAAAATTTCAAGTTGAATTTAATTTAAACTAGTTTGAATTGTTGTGAGTTTCAAGTTACTTAAACTCAAGTTTTAGGATTATTTTGAATTCAAATAATTTCGAATTTGAATTATTCGGGTTCAAGCCATTTAAGATTTGAATTATTTAAGTTTCAAGTCACTTTAAATATAAGTTATTCAAATTTTGGGTCTTTTTCATTTTAAGTCAAGTTTAGTTATGAATTATTGGCTTTTTCAATCAAAGCAAATTAAGTTGAATTGGTTTCAAGAGTTTTAAGTCGAGTTACTCATAATGAATTAACTTTTGCCACCTTTACTTATATTTAACAAGAGGTGTGTCCATATGGTCACTCACTTATTTTAATGGGAAATAGTTGTTAGACACACTCGTTATTAGATTCATTATAAAAAATTAATAAAATCATCTTTTAATTTTAAACAATTACATGTAGCACAATTTATAACAATGAAAGATAACTTTTTTACTAGAAATTTTATTTGCATGCTTTTTTTTGTTTTTGTTTTACTAATCGTGTATAATGTGTCTAAAAAAGGATGTGTCCATATAATTTTTCTCTTATTTCAATAAGAAATTATTAGATACACTTTTAATTAAACTCATCGTATAGAATTAATAAACTAATCTTCTATTAATAAATAATGTCACATTCCATAATTTATTATAAGGGAACCTCTCTTTTAACAATAGATTTGAATTTGTACCTTTTTAACTAATTATGTATGTTGTATCTAACAAAAAATGTATCCATATAATTTCTCCCTTATTTCAATATAAAATATTTATTGAACACATTTTTTATTAAATATATTATGCAATATTAATAAAGTAATATTTTATTATGAAATAGTGGCACACACTATAATGTATCATAGTAAAATATTATTTTTTCCTTGTGAATTTTGGTTTGTATTTTTTCTTTTTACTAATTATATATAATGTGTCTAACAAAAGGTGTGTTCATGTAGTTGTTCTTTTATTACAAATAAGAATATTTGTTGGACACACTTTTTATTTGATTTATTTTACAAAACTAATGAAATTATCTTTTATTTATAAACAATGACTATATTGTATAAGAGCAAATGACCAATTCTTTAAATATAAATTTTGGTTTGTATGTCTTTTATACTAATTATGTATGGTAAGTCTAACAAAAAGAGTTTCCATTCAATTGCTCCCTTATTTTAATGAAAATTATTTGTTAAAGATACTTTTTATTACATTCAGTATAAATAATTAATAAAATAATTTTTATTAATAAATAATAAAATGCATAACAATGTATAAAGTGATATGTCACTTTTTTAACTATAAATTTTTGTTTGTATAACTATTGTTAACTAATTTTAGATATTGTGTCTAATAAAGGTGTGTACATGTAGTGACCCACTTATTTCAATTAAGATTAGTTATTGGACATACTTTTTGTTGGACTAATGATACATGATTAATAAAATAATTTTTTATTAATAAACAATGACATGAATCACAATGTATAATAGTAAAATACTATATTTGTAATTATTAATTTTGCACAATATGTCTTCTTTTAATAATTGCATATAATGTTTGATAGAAAGTGTATTCATATAATTAGTCCATTATTTCAAAAAATAATATTTGTTAGACACAATTTTTTGTTTGACTTATTATACATAATTAATAAAATTATCTTTTATTAAAAAATAATTACATGTATAATAAAATATTTTTAATAAAATATATAAAAAATGATTCTAAATTGTTATGAATTTTTATAATTATATTCTAATTTTTTTAAAATTTTATTTGAATTGTATACCTTTAAATTCATTTTAAATTTGTCATTTCTAGATGAAGAATAGTTAAAACTATTAAAAATTGTATATTAACTAAAAAGAAATCATTAATAACTTAATTGCTTTCCTAAAAAAATAAAAGGATCAATTTGAAATAAATTTTAAAAATATAAAGTAAAATGGAAATATAAAAAAATGAACTATTTAATCGTAAATGTTTATAAAGATTTAAAACTAATATTTTTTATATTCCTTTTTTAACTATAAATTTTAGTTTATGTCCTTTTTTTTTTACTCATTGTGTATTGTATATGTAACAAAACTTGTCTCTCTATGTTTGCTTACTTATTTGAATGAAGAATAATTGTTAGACACACTTGTTAGACTTGTCATAGAAAATTTATAAACTAATCTTTTATTTGATTTGTGTTTTGTTTTTCATTTTTTTACTAATTGTATAAAATGTGTTTGAGAAAAGGTCTATCCATATAATTACTCTCTTATTTCAATAAAGAATAGTTGTTTGACACACTTTTTGTTGGACTCATCATACAAAATTAATAAAATAATCTTTTATTAATAAATAATAGAAAGTACCACAACATATAATAGTAAAATACCACTTTTAACAATTAAATTTTGTTTATGTTTCCTTTTTTACTAATTGTGCATAGTTTTATTATTAAAAAATGTCCATGCAATTTTCCCCTATTTCAATTCATGAATGGTTTGGCAAAATATACTAACATGCATCTAACTAGTTAAATCAAATAGTGAACTTCACTTCCAAAAAGAAATAAGTTATTTGTATAATAAGTTCTAAGGGCCAAATTTCTTTGCCTAATTATGAAATCAAAACTATCAAATATTTGTCATTAGTAGTCTCCTTTTAAGTGACAACTAGTGTGCACCACTTTTAGCTAGCATAGTTTGAATTGATGTCACGTCTTGTTATGTCCTTCAATGTTGACAATACAAGGATGCACCCCACCATTAGAATTTTTTGAGTTAATGAGAGAAATACATATCGTAGGTCAAAGATTGATAATTATTTGCCTAGCCAAAATGCCATCGAACCTATAAAGCTTGAGGGAGTCAAAGATTGAATCCCTCACCTCCTAAAACTTCCACATTAATTTATATTTAATTAGGATAGAATTCATCCTTTTTAAGATATCTTCAAACTTACATAATTATCTTCCTCTAACAACCAACAGTTATCAACTAAATATTTCACACTTAAAAAAAAAAAAACCAAAGGTCTTCCACCCTATTAAATAGAAGCACACACTCTCTCAATGCAACTATTCACAAAAGTAAAATTTTAGAAAGAACTAAATTGAAAGCAACAAAAATAAAGAAGGTAAATAAAATATGTAATGCAATAACAATTGAGAAGTACATTATATGTGTATAAGAAAGAGATGTGATATATGTGAGAAAGAGAGATATGAGGTGGGCAAAATACTATACGATGAAGCTGATCTCAGGAGTGTCTGAATATTCTCATTTCTATTGGCAATTTTTATTTTTATTTTTTTACTTTTATCATTTAGGGAAGAAAAGTGAAAGACAAATAATTCAAAAAAAAACAAAAAGGAAAAATTGGTTGGAAAAAAAAAAAACCATTAATGAGAGAATGGGAAGAAAGGAACAAAATTACAACAATGCCCATTTTTCATTTGATTCAATAGATGAATTAAGGAAAAAGAAATTAATTTTAAAATAATGGTGTTCTTTTTCTTGTTTTTCTACTTATTTCCCACCAAAAGTCATATGAAATATTTTCCTCCTCTTTCCATCATTGAATCGTGTAATTTAATCAAGAGAAAATATCAATAATTTATACAAGGAAAAATATTAATAATTTATAAAGATTGATTTGGGTTTACATTTTGATATATAATTTAATGTTTGCTCTATATAAAATCAATAATCATACTTACATATTGAAGACTATTATCTCTTTGACAAAAAAGATATATATGTCTATTATTTAAATAAATTAACTTTTCTTTTCAAATATAGCTTGTTAAATATATTTAAAATGTATAAAGAGAATTGCAGATTACAATTTAGTCTAATTACAAAATTTCTAAAAATTATATCTAAAATTCTGAAACATAACTAATAACAATTACATGTAAAAAATATATGTAAATGTACAAATATGATTACAGATTACAATTTAGTTTTGCACACTAAAAATCATTAACCATCAATTTAAAAAAAAAAACAAGATCATTAATTATAGTTCCATTTAGTTTGATTTATAAGTTAAATCAAAGTGTTCATATTACTACTTGTAGATGTTTTTGTTTTTTGTTTACTAAAAAACTCATTAAATATGGATTATCTAATAATAATAGTTCTTCTCATCCCATAAACTTTGTATCATTTATCAAGATTAGAATCTAAAATTTCAAAAATAAAGATTTAATTTTTTAACTACTAAGAGACTCTGCATTTTAATTACACAATACCAAGAATATGCACACTACAACTCCTGTAGATGTCCTCAGATCCCAACAATCTAAATTTCTTATAAACCATATTATGGTCTCCGTATTATTGGGACCATGTGCATCCTATGTATCAACACATACTTAGTAAATATTTTCCTCATAACTCACAAGATGTCATAGAGATACTTGAGGAGTCCAATATAAGTAACTAGGAAAGAAGAAAAAGGTAACTAATAATAGGAAAATATTAAGCAACTTTCCCTTCAACATCTCCTTTGAAGTTTAACATTCTTTATGGTTTGTAAATTATTAACTTTCAGAAGACAATTAGTGAGAAGAATGTAAAGCATATTGATTTAGAAAGGCACCAAAGGAAATGACAAAATTATCCATGTTAGACATTATTTACTCGATTAAAATTAGAGAGGCAAGAATGGGCATTTCAACTCAGGTGTCCCCATCAGTAATACATGGCCACCACAAGGATAGTACAATTCTTGTCTGCAATCATATTATAAACTAGCTTTTTGATTCGTAGTACACGTGGATTTACATTAAATTTGATCTTATAAAAAAAATATCATCCCAACATTCAAATAATTATGTACACAAATATAAATAAATAATGCTTATTTTAATAAAGTGATAAGACATATTATATTTATACTTGTGCTACACAACCCTTTCTTTGTTAAATTCATAATAATATTTAAGTTTCTTATTTTTATAAAAAGAAAGTTTGATGAGGCCATAATTAAAATAAACCAATTGTAAAGGAATTCATAAATAAAGTCCATCATGTTGGCATGAATGTGTCCTTTTAATATCCTTTACACAAAGAGAGAACTTAAATATGGAATGAAAAGTACCACCCAATGTAAGAGATTAGTGGTAATTTGGTATGTCTCTTTCCATATTGGTTCAAGTTTGAATCACCTTAACAACGTCCCCTTCGATTTTAAGGAAATTATAAAGATTTATAGTTAACGTACTATTGGGTTTTGTATTTGATACATTATGGTGATGGGATCTATAGAAGAGTTGATGCATGGATGACTTCTAAGGATCCATTAGGCATTCATGAAAGGCCAATGACATGTTCGAGGGCTAAAAAAATGAAAAAGAAGCACTAAATGGGCTGATTGAGAATATTTAGGCTAATCAAGTTGCAAATGGTGTGAATTCAAATTTGAAAGAAGGCCAAAACTTTATTAATATGATTGGAATGCTTGATGAGTCAAGGATAAGTTATAAAACCTAATTTTAAGTAGGAGTTTGCTATAAAGTAAAAGTTTGTCATAAAATAAGAGTTTATAATAAAATAAAAGTGTTCTTATTTTTTAGGAATATATCACGGTCTTTACTTTTACAATTTTTAAGGTTGTTATTTCAACTTATAAATAGATTTGATTTTATGGTTAAAGGTAGGCGATTATGTGAATTGAAAAGTGAGAATTTTTTCTCTATATTCTTTTAAGAACTAAAGAACTTATCAAGAACTAACTCTTTTATGATGTTTAACTTGACTTATTACTCTTAAATTCATTGTTTTCTAAAGTGTGATATCCATATCTTTCTTTATATTTTAGGTTCATGATCCTTTAAACATTAGGTCTAGCATTTGCAGGATTGAAATTTGATTTAACTTTCTTGGATTTTTACTCAATTCCCTTTACGTGTTAAGTCCCTAAGCCCTATCTTTTAGGGTTCACATCAGTTGATATTGGAGTTTGGCTTGAACTTAAGTTTTCTTATTAAAATTTAAGTTTTTCTCTTGTTATTCTTCTTGGCAACATTTTATACCCTTTTGTTCTTTTAATCTACAAACCTTAGTTTATCTCTTCTTGTTTGTAAATTCACATAAAAAAAAAGGAATTAATTATTAGAAAATCGTTTAATTGATTTATTCCTATTTAAGAAGTAAACCTTGTTTAATTAGGTTAAAGGAGTAGACCTTGTTGCTTTCTAGTTCCTACAAGAATTCAAATTTAATTATTCTCTTTTTATGTATTGCAATTTAATCGTATTGCTTTTTTCTAACCCAAAACTTTTATTCATTATGCTATTCTAAATTTCTTTGATTCTAATTTTTTGGAATTAATTAGTCATAAAATGACTTTGATTAATGTTTTAAATTTAATAAAGAATTAAGAGAGAAAATTTAAGTTGTAAAAGGCAAGAGCTTCAACACATATTAAAAAAATCTTTAAAGAGTATAAACATGAGGTGGTGTGACACTATTTTTGAGTGAAACATATAAAGGAGTGTTTTGTTAAGGTATGATGAGAATCTTGGAGATGATGGGTGGAAGGCTTCAATAGATCCAAAAGGTCCATTACACATTCCAGAAGGCCCAATAACACGAGCTAGAGCTTCAATTGATGCAAGAGGTCCATTACACATTCCAGAAGGCCCAATAACACGAGCTAGAGCTTCAATGCATGCAAGAGGTCCATTACACATTCCAGAAGGCCCAATAACACGAGCTAGGGCCAAAAAGATTAAAGAGGCCCTAAATGGGCTGATTCAGGACATTCAAGCCAACCAAGCTTCAAAAGGTGCGAATTCAAGTTTTAAAGAGAGTCCTGGCCTAATTAATATAATTGGACTACTTAATGGGTCAGACTAAGTGATAGCATTCACTCCTAAATAGGAGTTCATTGTATCTGCTGGAATTTGTCCGAAATTCCTCCAAAATAAGGATTTCTCCTAATTAGGAATTTTGCCTCTTTAGGATTGCCATCTTAGCCTATAAATAGGCACCCCTTGTAAGCTCTAGAAATGAGACAACTTTGAGTGAAATAAAAAGTAAGGGTTTTTCTCCCTCGGTTCTTTTAAGAACTAAAGAACTAATCAAGAGGTAATTCTTCTTGTGGCGTTCAAATTGACTTATCACTCCCAATTCCTTCCTTTTCTGGAGTGTGGCGTCCATATCCATCTTGAATACCCTAGGTTCGTGTTCCTTCGAATATTGGGTCTAGGGTTTGTGTTATTAAACTCTGATTTAGCTTTCTTGGTTGTTCTTTGATTCATTGTGTGCATTGGGTCCCTAAGCCACGTCTTTTTGGGGTTTTCCACATCAATTGGTATTAGAGCCCGACTCTAAATCAGTTGGCTCTAAATTAGAAAAAAATAAAAAAATAATGTCTTTGAAAGACAAAGGTGCTGTTCAGGAGGGACCTATTGACATGTCCTTCATGATCAAAGCTATGCAACAATAATTTGAGCACATGAATACCAGATTTGATGATATGAGAGAGAGGATGGAGGAGCAAGCTAATACAATAGCGGAGTTGCAAAGGAGGCACGAAGAATATAAGGCTTCTAAAGCAAGAAGGCAATTGAGACGTGCCTATGACCACGAAGATGATGATTCTGTGCCATCATCAGAGGGTGAAAGTGATGGAGAGAAGTATCCGGCTAATGGAGTAGCTCTCATCACAAGGCAAGCATTGAATGTGCAAGTGAAAGAAGAAAATGAGGGGCAACGAGATATCATCTTTTAGATGAGATGTCTCATCAAAGATAAGGTATGTAGTATGATTATTGATGGTGGGAGTTGCACTAATGTTGCTAGCATAACTATGGTTGAGAAGTTGAATTTACCTACTATGAAGCATCCTAAACCATATAAGCTTCAATGGTTGAATGAGAGTGGTGAAGTTAAAATAGATAAGCAAGTGCTCATGTCATTTTCTATTGGAAGGTATCATGATGAAGTTTTATGTGATGTTGTACCTATGCAAGCAGGCCATATTCTATTAGGAAGGCCATGGCAGTTTGACAGACGAGTTATGCACGATGGATTCAACAATCGATATTCCTTTGTAATGAATGATAAACCTGTCACTCTTGTACCATTATCACCTCAACAAGCTTATGAGGATCAATTAAGGATTAAAATTGAGAGTGAACAAAAAAGAGAGATGGAAAAAAGAGAAAAGACAGGAGAAAACGTGAGAACACAAGAGAAAGAGAAGAAAATAGAAAGTTCCTATGCAAAAGAAAGTGATGTACAAAGAGCAATTTTTGCCAAACAACCTATGATCATACTTTTGTATAAAGTGGCTTATTTTAACACTAACAAGTTTGAGCCATCTTTGCCTAGTGTTGTTGTTCTATTGCAGGAATTTGAAGGTGTATTCCATGACAATGACCCAAGTGGATTGCCACCCAAGAGAGGAATTGAGCATCAAATTGATTTCATCCTTGGTGCATCCATCCAAAATCGGCCAACATATAAGAGTAATCCAAAGGAGACAAGGCAATTTCAAAGGCAGGTTGAGGAACATATTTCAAAAGGGCATGTAAGGGAAAGCATGAGTCCTTGTGCAATTCCTGTCTTACTTGTACAAGGAAAGTTGAACAAAAGACATGCCAAGTGGATCAAATTCATTCAGAACTTTCCCTACATCATCAAGTATAAACAAGGCGATGATTCGAGGACAAATCCTTTCGAGGAAAGGGGGAATGATGAGAATCGTGGAGATGATGGGTGGAAGGCTTCAATAGATCCAAAAGGTCCATTGCACAATCCAGAAGGCCCAATAACATGAGCTAGAGCTTCAATAGATACAAGAGGTCCATTGCACATTCCAAAAGGCCCAATAACATGAGCTAGAGCTTCAATGCATGCAAGAGGTCCATTACACATTCAGAAGGCCCAATAACACGAGCTAGGGCCAAAAAGATTAAAGAGGCCCTAAATGGGCTGATTTAGGACATTCAGGCCAACCAAGCTTTAAATGGTGCGAATTCAAGTTTTAAAGAGAGTCCAGGCCTAATTAATATAATTGGACTACTTAATGGGTCAGACTAAGTGATAGCATTCACTCCTAAATAAGAGTTCATTGTATCTGCTGGAATTTGTCCGAAATTCCTCCAAAATAAGGATTTCTCCTAATTAGGAATTTTGCCTCTTTAGGATTGCCATCTTAGCCTATAAATAGGCACCCCTTGTAAGCTCTAGAAATGAGACAACTTTGAGTGAAATAAAAAGTAAGGGTTTTTCTCCCTCGGTTCTTTTAAGAACTAAAGAACTTATCAAGAGGTAATTCTTCTTGTGGCGTTCAAATCGACTTATCACTCCCAATTCCTTCCTTTTCTGGAGTGTGGCGTCCATATCCATCTTGAATACCCTAGGTTTGTGTTCCTTCAAATATTGGGGATTAAAAAAGAAATAGAGAGGAGAAAAGAAATTAAAGTTAAGAGGGGAAGGAAGGGAAAGAAAGGAGAGAAAAGAGATGATACCAAGAGAAAAGAAGAAAAATAGCACCAGAAAAAAAATTAAGAGTTCATATACAAAAGAGAGTGATGTTAAAAGAGTTTTCTGTTTAACACAATTTATTGTTGTACTTTTGTACAAAAAGGCTTATTTTAGTATTGATGAGTTTAACTCTTCTTTGCCTAGTGTTATTGTTTCTCTTTTGTAAGAATTTGGTGATGTCTTTTTCAAAGAACTAGGTGGTTTGCCACCTTTTGAGGGAAATAAAATATTAGATTAAATTCATCCATGGTGCAACAATTCCAAATTGATTGAACTATAAAGTAATCTTAAGAAGACAAAGGAGTTGATGAACTTATGACAAGGGGATATGTGAGGGAGAACATGTGTTAATGTATAGTTGCAATATTGCTTGTATCCAAGAAAGATGAGACTTAAAGAATATGCATTGATTGTAAAATAGCCAACAAAATCACTAAAAGGTGACCAATTGCATATTTCAGTGATAAACTAAGTGGAGTAGCTATTAAAATCCTGCTTATGATAAGGACATATATGCATTGGTATTAGATTTAGAGATATGGCAACACTACCTTTGGCCCAAAGAGTTTATCATCCATACTGACTATGAATCCTTGAAATACTTGAAGGGCAAGGAAGGTTGATCAAGAAACATGTCAAATAGGTCAAATTCATTGCAACCTTTCCTTGCACTATCAAATATTAACAAGGAGAATGTGGTAGTTGATGCATTATCTTGTAAGTATACCTTTGCCTCTACACTTAATGCAAAATTATTTGGATTTGAATATATTAAAAATTTATATGTGAAAGATCCTAACTTTACTAATGTGTATAGCATATGCGAGAAGTCAACTTCTACAAAATTTTTTAAGTATAAGAGTATCTTATTTTGGGAAAACCATTTATGTGTACCTATGACTTTTTTAAGGAAGTTAGTTCTTAGCTAAGTATCTCCTTTGGCCACACATGAAATGAGATATTGAAAGGGTATGCAAGAAGTGCATAGCATGCAAATAAGTTAAAATTTAGAGTTTTACCCCATTACTCATACACCTCTTTACCCATGCCTAACCAATACTAAGTTGATTTATCTTTGAGTTTTGTGATAGGGCTGTTATAGTCAAAAAAGGGTATGGATTCTGTACTTGTTATTGTTAAGAGATTTTTAAAGATGACCTATTTTATCTTATGTCATAAAAAGTAACGATGCAAATAATGTGATTGAATTATCCTTCAGAGTCCTAGTATACTTACAAGACATGCCTTAAAGTACCATTTTAGATTGAGATACATAGTTCTTGAACTACTTTTAAAGGACTTTGTGGGTTAAATTAGGTACTAAACTAGTGTCCTTAACTACTTGCCATCCACAAATATATGGGTAAACTAAGGTAGTTAATTGAATTCTTTTTACTTTGTTGTGTGCTATTATTTAAATGAATTTAGAAATGTGGGAAGATTATTTGTTGCATGTAGAGTTCACATATAATATGAATGTTCATTCTACAACTAGTTACTCTCCATTTGAAATTATGTATGGTTTTAACCCTTTAGCTCCATTAGATTTGACATCTTTCTCTATTGATAAGTATGTTAGTTTAGATGGTGATTGCAAGGTTGAAATAGAGAAGAAGTTACATTTGAAGATGTGGTAACAAACTACAAAACAAACTAAGTAATATGCAACTTATACTAAAAAGGGCAAGAAAAGGTAGTATTTAAATTTGGTGATTGGGTTTCAGTGCATATGCATAAGGAAATGTTTCAGATTTAAAGGTGTCTCTCAAATCTATAGGCTAAAGGAGATGGTCCAGTTCAAGTGGTAGCATGGATTAATGACAATGCCTATAAGTTAAACCTTGTCGATGAGTAAAATATGAGTGCAACATTTAATATTTCTAATCTTTCTCCTTTTGACACAAGTGATAATTTGAAAAGAAATCCTTTTGAGGAGAGGGGGAATGATGAGAACTATGGAGGAGGTAATCCATGAATGACTTTTAAGGATCTATTGAGCATTTATGAAGAGTCAATGACACGTTTAAGGGTTAAAAAAAATGAAAGAAGCACTAAATGAGTTGATTAAGAATATCTAAGCTAACCAAGTCACAAATGGCATAAATTCATCCAATGGCATATATTGAAGCTTGAAAGAATATTAAGACTTTATTAATATGATTGAAATACTTTATAAGTTACGATTATGTAATAAAATTCACTCTTAAGTTGGAGTTTTTTCTAAAATAAAAATTTGTTATAAAATAGGAGTTTATAGTAAAATAGGAATGTTCTTATCTTTTAAAAGTATATCATTGGCTCTAGTTTTAGGATTTTGAGGGTTGTTATTCCATTGTATAAATAGACTTGATTTCATTATTAAAAGGTAAACAATTATATAAATTAAAAAGTGAACATTTTTTCCTTTGATTCTTTTAAGAACTAGAAAACTTATCAACAACTAACTCTTCTTGTATCATTCAACCTTAACTTATTACTTTAAAATTCATTCTTTTTTGGAGTGTGTCATCCATATTTTTCTTTATACCTTACATTTAAGTTCCTTTAAACATTAGGTCTAGAGTTTGCATAATTAAAATTTATTTGACACTTTTGGGTTCTTGTTTGATTCATTGTGCATGTTAGATCACTAAGTCACGCCTTTTAGGGTTCATATTACATGACCAAGTATGGGGTAGTCCTCCCTAAAGCCATCATTACTCAAGTAATGGTTCCTTCCTATAGGAAAGGTTAAATAAGAATATCAATGGATAACCCTTAATCTCAACTCATAGATACAATGACTAGCATACTTATGATTCTAGCTCTAGCACATATAAAGATTAAATCTATCAAGCATATTCAAGTTACAATAATTTTCTCTTATTAATAAGGAGGCCTAAATTGATATACTAGGTTCAATTCATAACTAGGCCTAAGGGGCCTTAAGTCAAGGTGATGAAGTAACTTGTGAATTTTGAGCATTTCTTTGTGGGTTAATGACAAGGTCATGATATAAGACACATGATGAAAATTATCTTATATTATTATATAATTAATGTTGTCATTTTTATTATTATCATTTTATTGTTTATTTAGAATATTTTAGATTATTTAGGAGATTTTAAAATATTATTATCTTTAGGCTTAAGTTTAAGGATATGAATATTTTTATTTATTTGTTTCCTTATTAGTTAGTTTTGTTAGGGTTAAATAGGCCTGTAAACCTAAGGTATAGTTTATTAATTATCAGAATAGTTATCAACTTTTGAAACTTGTTAATTGTTGTCTGGTAGAATTTATTAACCCCATAAAGGGTTAATGAAGTATTAACCTTTGGTTATCTCTTTTTCAGGCTTTCATTCTACATCAAGTAGTATCAGAATTTAGATTTGTCTAGTTTGATATATCTCACATCTTCATGATTCTATTTTCCATCAAATGGCATTAAACCAAGTTTCTCTTGGTTTGATGTCATCCTATGGAGTTTAAAGTAACCTTTTCAATTACATTGATCATGAAAGGAAGGCTTTTTATAAGGTGCCTTTTTAGACTGTGAATACAACAGATCTTTTATTGTAAATATTGCTTGTAGTCAATTTGTTTGTACACACGTTCATGAGTTTGAAGATATTTTTGTTTGCAATGGAAATTTCTTCATTAAGGAGTTTTTAAGATGCTTTGGTGGACTTAAGGTCTAGTTCAAATATAAATATGTTTTGGAGGAGAAAATGATGAAATTTTCATATTCAAAATTACAACATGGTGAAGTTTATTAGTGGAACTATACTCAAATTACCAATTTCGATCTAATGAGTAAAATTTTTGCTTATGGGTAAAGATGAGAAATTTATTGGTCATTGAATTTTATGGCAATATAAATTTGATACAAATTTAGATCAAGTTGAAAAGAGATTTAATTCTTATTTTTTACTAAATATTGAGTTTATGGATTCATCTTTAAATAATGAAGATTTGCTTTCTTAGTCTTCCACCAATATCAGTTCCATGTCCCAAAAATACTATCTTTGGAGTTTAATGTTGGCAAAGTATCAATAATTCAATAAGAGATGGGTCAAAAGAAGTGGAAATACTTATTATTGATCGCAACATGATTTAGAAAGTTAATTTGTGTTCCGATGAAGGTATTAAAGAGCTAAAAGATTGTAATAGTCAAAAGATTAATTTATCAATATATTCAATTAACCTGTGAGGTGAAACCATAACTTATAGGTTTTAAAATCTTGTTGATTATTTACTTCCATTGTCAAATAATGTTGATTTTAATTGGTAAAGAAATTCAATACCATTTCAATGTCCTTATTAGTGAGGTCATTAGTCCAAAGAAGATTCATAAGCAACGGTCCAATTGTAAGCCTAAATAATTGAAGAGTTCAATAGAATCAAAGTGTTTTTTCATCTGACATAGAAGACGTTAGTTCCTTGTTATAAATTAAAATATGAGTTTTTTTTTTTCTAGTAAAGAGACATGACATAAACCTATAACCCTAATTAATGTTGTAAATTTTATTGTTTATTTAGAATATTTTAGACTAATTAGCACATTTTAAGATATTATTAAGGAGTTTCCTTAAGTTTTAAGTTTAAGGACTTGAATATTTTTATTTATTTGTTTTTTTACCAGTTAGTTGTATTAAGGTTAAAAACAATTATAAAAAGGCCTATAATCCGAAAGACTAGTTTATCAATTATCATATCAATTGCAAACTATCAAAAAAAGCTCTCTTGAAACTTATTATTTTTCTCTAGCAAAATCTTGAAACCTTATAAAGACTCAATCGAGTATTAGCCTTTCATATTCTATTTTACATTCTTTCTTCCTACATCAAGTCGAGATCTCCTAATGATTTCTATCATTAGTCTATGGACCAGTGTCTCACTTAGCTTATACCTTAAGGATTGGGTCTCCTCACCTATTCTATCATTATTCAAATTTACTTGCTATAATACCTGAAAAATATATAAATAGACCCATGCCTTATCAATCTAAATGCAATTGCTCTTACACCATCTCTACTTTTACATTTAGGTCTCTTGTGTTTTCTTAATGACTTAATCACTAGAGTGTTAGCACTGAAAGCTCCCTTCAATCCTTAATCATGTGTTATTTTATGGGACTTAGATTTACTAAGAACCTCTCAAGTCCATTTTAAGTTTGGTATCCTCCTCGGTAAATAGCTCATCACTGATTAATTTTCTTTGCCATGTTCATTATTTTAAAATTCACACTTGTCAAAAAAAGTATATATTCTAAATTTCTCATCAACATAATAGTTATTTTACTATGATATTGAAGAAAACCAACAATGCACACCTTAATTATATGCATAATTAGTGTTAAAACAAAAAAAAAAAGATAGTTATGGACTCGGATGTGCGTTGCTATATGAAAGAATAGAAGATGTCTTGTATATAGCAAAATTTTCTAACACATTTCAGCTCAACAATTCGTCAAGATTTTTTTTAAATCTTTGACCTACATTGTCAAGAAAGCACATCCATGAACTTGTTGCGATTCCTCAATGAACTTGTTGTAGCCTCCTCTTCCTAAGACGCATGAATGAACTTCTCAATAAACTTTTCGTAAGCTCTTGTTCTAAGCAACCCAAGTAATTTTCCTTTATCTGAATCTAGTTTATGTAGTCATTTCCTTCTGCCGTTTTTGCTTCTTAATGAAACATTGTTTTTGTCCTCTCGCACTTTTATTGGGCGATCTTCTCTTTGTTCTCTGTGTTAGTCAAAATTGAGTCTCTCATTTCTCTCTTCTTGTTCATTCACGGTTACTTATAATTCAAGCACACGTTTTGGCCTGTATAACTTTCTTCCTCTTGGTATTGTAGCGGACTAGCAGTTTCAGAAAGAGCAACTGCTTCGGCCGTTGTGCTTATCCGCGTGTATAGACCTAGTAACTGGACAACACGTTTATGTCTGGGTTTTTGCGGCAACCGTTGCGAGATGCCATGTTTATAAATAACTTAACTAACAAGAGACATGATAGAAGAATGTTACGGGTCATGACTAGCTAGCTTTCTAATTCTATGTGGAAACTGTCTTTCAAAATTCTTGCGGACACCGAAATATAACCGAAAAGTTAAAGATTTCTTTAGGCAGGTGCTTTAACCCATTTTTGTTTATGCTCACTGCCACGTGAAAAAAGAAGTTATTAGTTGGACCAGTGAGGCTACTTATCTAATAGACCTTTAGCGAGATGTTGCAGCAAAGCAGGTCTCAGTTTGACTTGTTTTCCTTAGTGTCCACCTTTAATCTACAGAGTGGTTCTTTAATGTGATGCCTCCATCGTTCATTAGGAGCTCAAAAATATTATTTTTGATTTTAAAGCTCTATCTCATTAATGCCAGTAAATTAAGTGAAATAACATTGTTATGTTATCTAGGAATCATAATATAGTGTGAGACATTATGAAATTGCACCTTTTTTTAGCATGTTATGTTTATAAGGAATTACATGATTGTATTATGTCATTATTAATATGCCTTACACAAATACATGCTATTACATGAATTGAATGTGTTATAATTTACAATGGCATTCTTATCTAAATTTATAAGAAATGTACATGATGTGTCATGCTTTATTTAATATGTCCTTATAAATGACTTGAGCATGCTGTGCCATATTAGTTGAGTAATGAATTTTTTTGAAAAATAATTAATTATTTACTTTAGAATCATTACAAATATTATGTAAGTTAAATTTTGTTATGATATAATTGATAGATAAAATTGTCTATGTTAAGTAATATGTATGTTAAAAATGACAAGAGGAATCTTAATCTTAGTGAAAGATCTTGATTTTAGTAGGAGTTCATAAATTGGAAGAATTCTCATCTATGGAGTTAAAATTTTGTGAGAATCAACTTAAATAAACATAATTAGACATTGGAATATGGCAAATGATTGCAAGCATAATGATTTTTTGATCTCATATCCTTCGTTATATTATCGAGATTTAGTTGAACTTGTTGCAAAATTAATGTATGTATGTGGTTATATTCGCATCATTATGCACTAGTGGCCTTTTGAATTACTCAAAGTCATGGCAAGTAGCATTGCAATAAATACATTGGATAAGAACGAAGCATATTAAGAGGTTTGACTCCATAAAATTTACTAATATTTTTAAGAGAAATGTATTGAAAAATTTTATACCACACCATTTGTAAAATTTGAAAGTGAAACTATTACTCATCATAAAAAGATTAAGAGATTTATTAAGCCCTAAAGAAAATTAAAGTTAATATTACTCACGTAACAATGTCAAAATTATGATGATCAATTTCATTAAAGGGTTTAAGAAGTATTTCACTTAACAAATGTCATTGTTTGCCCTAATAATAAAATGAAATTTGGAGGTATTTTATGCTTGAGCTGAAAGACTTAATATAAATATTAAATTTTCACTAAACATTTATGTGATAGCATTAAAAAGGGTGTGAAGTTAAAATTGATTGATATCGATTTAGAAATCCATTTAAGTAGTAAATATGAGTTGCAATTTAATATTTAAAAAAAATTACGAGCACATATGAACCATGATACACAATGATTGCGTATGGTAAATTTATGACATTAAATATCATATGTGCCTAAAGATAAACATTTATAGGTTGCTAAGTCTTCTTCTATATGGCTTAACTCATTATACAAGAGTTCAGCATTTCTATATGATTTAAGTGGTGAGTTCATTAGTATAAGTATTTGGAAAAAAGAGTTTAAAAAAAAATGGCAAAACTAATTGCATGAAATGTGAACATGTCAATGAATAGAAGGACAAGGCTAATTGTTAAGCTTATGACAAATATGACTGAATATTTGTAAATGCATTGAATGCATTAAGTTGGTAAAAAAAAAGACCTATAACCTACTTTTACTTATGCTTAAGATTCTCAATTAACCTTTCCATTGGATCTTATGCTATGTAGATGGTTGATTCACAAGTAATAAAGTGTACAGTATAAGAACTTAAAGCATCAATAAAGTATCCAATTAATGTTATTGAGATGTAATGAATATATAAAAAATTGTTTCAATAAAAAAGGGTATTATTGCTTGTAAGTGAAATTGTATAATGATAAAATTCAATTCTTAAATGATATCCTTTGCATGCCAAATATGGTGAGATTTGGCCTTTTGTAACCCTTCTTAAATTTATAGTGGTATAAAATGTTTAAGATGATACTATTTACTATAGTTTTTTCTTAACAAATTCAATTATATGGACAATGAAGTTCATAATATTGATTATTTTTCTCAATTACATTATCTCATAAAGAGTATTGTTGTTAACTTTCAGTATGAGAGACTAGGTCATATTATGCAACAAAAGATTCAGAGCAAACTAGAGAAAGTCTATTTAGGCATACTCATTTACGATGATTAACCCATATACAAGTATGACCTAATTGAAAAATAAAATAATCTATTTGAGAGGCCACACTTCTATTTCTATGAATACATTTTGATATCTATGAGCTAATGATTGTTAATACAAGGTTTGAAATCTGTATTTTCATTATATTTATAGATGACTTAAAGCATTTTGTTATATATATAATCTCCCACAAGTCTGATAAATTGCTTTTCAACAAATTGGAGAGGTGAGATTTAGAACAATATCATATGAGGCAAATTAAAATGAGAGATTGACCAAATATGTGTTCATCTATTTGAACATTTCAAAGAGCTCTATAATGAAAGAAAGAAATGAGGCCATTAGGTATTCAAGTAACTTTGCAATAAGAAGTGATTGTAGTGTGAGGAATAGTAAGTTGTAAAATCTATAAGTTTAATGATAACATAAAGGAAGAAACCTGAAAATATCATGATTATAAGATGCATAAGATAATGCATCATATATGTTTGATCTTGTGCCTTAAATTTAACGATTCCTTATCTTATGAGTTAAAACAAGGAAGAAGTTTTGATCTAAGTAGTTTATAACTCTAACAGTTAATTGTTGTTGTTCATAACTTTTCACTAAGTGTGAATCTTGTGTACAAACTTGTGTACAAATATGCAAAACANTGATGAAATTTGTGTTCATCTATTTGAACATTTCAAAGAGCTTCTATAATGAAAGAAAGGAATGAGGCCATTAGGTATTCAAATAACTTTGCATAAGAAGTTATTGTAGTGCGAGGAACTGTAAGTTTTAAAAGTCTATAAGTTTAATCATAACAGAAGGAAGAAACCTGCAAATATCATGATTATAAGATGCATAAGAGAGTGCATCATTTATGTTTGATCTTGTGCCTTAAATTTAACTATTCTTATCTTATGAGTTAAAACAAGCAAGAAGTTTTATCTAAGTAGTTTATAAACTCTAACAGTTATTGCTGTTGTTCATAACTTTTCACCAAAGTGTGAAACTTGTGTACAAATATGCAAAACATGTAAAATGAATACTACTACAAGGCATTGTGATCACTAATAAGTGAGGATGTAAGAATGTGATCAAAATAGACTTATGAGATATCATGTTTTAAAGAAGATGAGTTTTTAGTAGGATGTAAAGTCTTTTAATGAGATATCAAATTCTAAAGGGAGAGAGTTCTGGTAGGAAGAGGAGAAAATTATCTGGATAACTACTTTCCAATACATGTTTGATGACTGTGTTTTCCCATCGGAGTATTGAACAATTAGAATAACCATGGGTTTGACATCAAAGTCATTGTTGGTCTGCAAGAGACAAAAGTCCAAAGTTATAGGATTTGGTGTGTTTGACATTGATGTAGAGTGTTTATTAGTGTAGTGTTAAGGTTATGTGATTTAGAAACCAGTGGTAAGCAGCATTCAATGTTAGAGCATTGCGTACTGCAATGTTCTAGAAGCTCATTGTCTACTTTTCTTCTGACAACTTCTTAACCATTTTGTTGCAATTGTATATGATATTGTTTTTAGAATATTCTATTTTATTTTTGGCAAAGTCTAGATCCTTTTGTTGCAGTTGTACTTTCGTTAGGTTTATTTCATAGATTCTTTGTTTCATTGGATCTAGACTTAAAATTCAATATCACACTTCAACATTCTTCCTTGCTTGTTGGAATTTAAAGTCTTAAGCAAATCAATTGAAGCTTTCAAGAAAACTAGATTACATCTTTATTTCTAGCCACATATTTTACATAATTTACAAGTAACTTTTTCTTCAAGTTAAAGCTAGATTGATCTATTTCTGGAAGCTCATTATCTACTTCTCTGCTTCTAACAGCTTCTTGATCATTTGTTGTAGTTGTAAACAATCTTGTTTCTAGAATCTTCTATGCTATTTTTGCAAGTGTCTCCTTTTGTTGTAGTTGTACTTCCGTTAGATTTATTACATAGATTTATCTACTGTAAAGGTGACAGATCTTAGGTACATTGGATCCAAACACAAAATCCAACATCACACTTCAACAATCCTCTTTGGTTGTTGGAGTTTGAATTCTTAACCTGTACTTTAAATGACTAAATAGGTGTGAGCTTTCTTCTTCCTTTTGTAAGTGTTCTTTCACTTTCATTGGATTTTTCTACTGTGATGTTTTTTTCTTGTGCTGGTGCTGGTGCTTTCGCTGACTATGTTGATACTAAGAGACTTGTTATGTCTTGAACACTTGTGATGACTGTTCCTCTTGATTTCTTCATCATCCTTATTCTGCCCTTCATTCTGATTTCTTTCTCTTGTCTGGTCTTCATTTCATATGGTTGGAAGCCTCTTGAAATCTTTAAAGTTTAAATATTGCATGTTTGCAAACATCTACTCAGTTTGCAACTTGATATATGTTGGGCAGTGGTCTGGTCCTCAGTATTGGAGATTCTAGTAATAAAACTGCAACTCATGATGATTATGGTGCTTTTGAAGTTGCGTCTCTGAGAGAAGTCATCATGATTATCATCACCTTAACTTTTGGTATTGTTACTACAATTGTTGTTGTTTTTGCTATTATCGTTGCTCTATTGGCCTGTTGTCACTAAAAATATAGAGATATCCTTCCCATATCATCTATGCAGCACTAAGCAAGTTATGATTTACTTTAGACACTAAAAACACATCAAACATATATTTACTACTTGTTATTCTCAAATGGCTTAAGAAGCTAAGTTACCAAAAAGGCTGCTACAAGGGCAATTTCTAAGCTAATTTCCTTAGTGCCTTCAAACCATAATACATGTCCAAGGGTTCACATTGAAGAGAGTGCTTAGGCAGCCAAAGATGTGGAAAAGCAACCCATAAGTGAAGCCACATTCTCTTAAAAGAAACAAAATGTGTTTAATACAAAGAGGTGGAAGCAGAGTGTCTCCCCCTTTCTAGGAGGATCTTTAGCTTGAACAGGGGTCATTGGCTTTACAAAATGCTAGAATAGGGGATTTGGTCAAGAAATTAAGACATGATAGAACTCTTTTGAAGAGAAATAGTGCCCATTGGAATAGAAAGTTTAAAGATGTGAACATAAAAGCAAAAAAGTCTAATTGTCAAGCCAATAAGGTAGAGAAATAGGTAGCCCACTTCTAGGAGAAGGTTTAAAGCATGAAAGAGCTTTAAAAAAAAAAAGTTAAGAATCTAGAAGAGCTTATAGTCTTTGAGGAAGGTTTGCCTACTCCTTTTACTAGGAATACACAAAGTGGCCTTAACCATTTTCTTGATGATTCTCAAATTGGCTTTTGACACTAAGAGGAACAAACTCAAGGATATGCATCTAGATATTGACCCTAACTAGTATTAGCCCTAACTATTGGATTTCTTTCTTATATGATTACAAGGTGAAGAGTTTAAGTTAGATGAAGAGTGATATTGCTACCCTTGTACATCTCAATGGTGGAAATAAAAAACAAAAAATGAACTTATTTAGCTCAAATTTAAGCCTCTAAGAGGCAATATAGTAAATGCTCTCTTAGTGAGCTAATAAGTTATTATAGTAAGAAAAAGCTGAATAATAATTTTAAAAATATAATCACTCACATAAATGATCTAAGATAAGCTTAAAACCATAATCATATTAAGAAAAAAAATTAAATTCAAGCATTAATGGTCAAATATCTAGTCATAAACATTATTTCACCCACTAATATTGTCATCAATAACTATTAAACACAATTGTCATAATTTATTTGGCATAAAATAACCAAAAGCAACAAACACAAACATATCCATAAACAAAGTAAAAATAGTACATCTAGTACCAAAAAGCTAAAAAAGCACACATATAACCATACACCCAAAAATTGGCCAAAAAGAGATCTATCTTAAGCATTATTGTCTTTGTCCATTAAGAAAAAGATCAACAAGAGTCCCCTCACATAAAAACAATAAACATAAGTTACCATTATGTTGATTTTTCCTTATTTTTTGTTTTTTTTTCTTGCATAATACACATCAATTAGTTGTAAAATAAGAAATCAAAATGAAAGTGACAAAAGAATTGGAAAAAGTGCCTCATGGTGGGTATTTCCCCCAAAAGACTTACTAACATCACTACTGGTAGCCAATGATGTCCCTAAAAAGAGAAAGGGGCACCATTACTACAACCAATAGTCATTGATCTACACATTATTAAAGGTCATGCATCAAGAAAAGGCTAGGAGATACATAAATCAAGGAAAAACAAAAAGTCAGTCATTATTTCATTGAAGCACACACCATTGTTAGTCATTGACGTTGCATGAAACTAACACTAGTCAACCTAAACACTCAGCAAAAATCTTGACTTTTAGAGTTAAATCTGTGTTCTCATACAATAAATATAAAGTCTTGAAGCACAAAAAGTGAGAAAATGGCTAAAGAAGGAGGTGGGCATAGAGAGAGAGAGAGAGAGAGAGAGAGAGAGAGAGAGAGAGAGAGAGAGACTAGTTTTCGACAAAGAAAATGAGGAAAAGGGAGAAAAGGGGCTTCGCTAAAAAGAAAAGAAAGAGAAAGAAAATGAAAGAAAAGAAAAAAAGGAAAAAAGAAAGAAAAAAAAAAGAAAAAGGGATGCAAAGCTTCCATTAATAGTGTCATTTTAGACATATTGGGTGAGCCCACGCATACAAAATGATGTTAGCAGTCCTTTCAAATTACCCAAGTATATCTCATTTTATTTTTCGATAGGCAAGAACACTGTCAAAGGTATCTAAATCTTTTCAAAATATTTTTCAAAACATTTCATTTTATTTTTCAATGTAAACGGTCACCATAAAAAAAAATTCGAACCCCTTTTAATTTTCTTCAAAAAATTTTCAAAAAATATCCCATTTTATTTTCTGAAAGGCAAGATTATAGTAAAAAAAAAAATCTAAATCCTTTCAGAAAAATTTCAATTTTTTTAAGTACTTTAAAATTTTCAATTTTTTTTAAGTATTTCAATCTAAATCTCTTTCAAAACTTTAAAAAAATTTATGTACTTTTAGTACTTATCCAAACTCATTAAAGCCTCAGTGTGTATGCCTTGATAAGAGAAGCATAAAAGTACAAGTCAATGAACAGCTATATTGTTACATGTGATATGCGTTTGAGTTAGCTGCAGTCTCAAGCAAGCATAATTATGCTCCTAAATCCTGAAAAATCTAAGTAAAACTGATTAAGTCACTCATAATATTCTAATCACACCTAAAATGATTGGTGGTGATTTCAAATTCATCTCACTTACAATGCAATAAACACCTTGATTGTTTTTAACATTTAAAATCATCAAATGTGACATTTTCCTCCACGTTTATTGAAATCCCCGTCTTAGGAACCCACTGCAATAATATCCACATGAACTTGTATTTTTGTTGGAATATATATATATATATATATATATATATTCACATGAACTTTTAAGTAATCTTGTACTGGAAAAATATTTTTACGTTTGAATGCCTTTTCTCAATTTATCTTACAAATAGATCCATTTTAATAGAAAAAAAAATAAAGAAATTTTCCTTTACATGAATAATCTATCCATATTACGTGAAATCTACGGTTGAAATCTAACCACATCTTAGTCCAACAATCGTGGCAAAGGCAAAAGACCTCCAAAAACAAAGCAAGTTTGATGTCCAAAAAATGCAACATGACAGAGCTACAACAAAATTGATAGACAATTTCTTTGCTTTCTCCACCAATAACATGCTCTACCCTTTTGCCCGCAACCCAACTTAAAGTACACCTAACCCAAAATGCATCAAGACAAGTGAAGGTTGTCTTGCCATGATCTTTTACAGGGATAACAATCTGATTGTATCTGTAGTAACTATCAAGAGTACCTATGTCCTGCCAACCAATCTAACATTTGGTTTATAAAAGGGAAGGGGAAGTAATGCTTTCTGTTGGCTTTATTGATCTTATAGTAGTGCATGCAAATCCTCCATCCAATGATGGTTCTAGTAAGGATAAGTTTATTATTCTCATTTTTCCCTATAGTTATACCACCATTTGATGGCACCTATTACATTACACTCACCCAAACACTATTTAAGATAGAATAAATAATGTGATTTTCAAGCCATTTAATGATTTCTTTTTTCACAACCTCTTTCATGATTGGATTAAGTCTTCTTTATGCTTCAATTGTAGGATTAAAGTTTTTCTAACAAAATCTTGTGCATACAAAGTGAAAGACTAATGACTTGAATGATTTAATGATAAATAATGCCTTTTTTTGGTGCACATTGCACAACACTTATATCTGAGATAAGATAAATAATGTCATTTTCAAGCCATTTAATGATTTATTTTTTCACAACCTCTTTCATGATTGGATTAAGTCTTCTTTATGCTTTAATTATAAGATTGAAGTATTTTTTAACAAAATTTTATGCATACAAAGTGAAAGACTAATGCCTTGAATGATTTAATGATAAATAATGCCTTTTTTTGGCACACATCGCGCTACACTTAACCAAGTGCTATCTAAGATAGGATAAATAATGTCATTTTCAATCCTTTTAATGATTTCCTTTTTCACAACCTCTTTTATGATTAGATTAGGTCTTCTTTCTACTTTAATTGTAGGATTGAAGTCTTTCACTAGTAAAATTTTGTGCATATAAAATGAAAGACTAATGCCTTGAATGTTAGCTATAGACCAACCCATTGCTTGCTTGTACTCTCTCAACACCATTAATAGCTTGTCTTCTTGCACATCATCAAGTGTATAGGTGATTATCATCAATAGTGTTGATGATTCCCTTACGAAAGGATACTAAAGGTGATTAAGTAGTGACTTGAGCTTCAACATTACTGACTCCTCAATAGATGGCTTGATTATGTCTTAGTTTGATGAAGAATCCAATGAATCAAACTTTGTTTTTATGCCTCATTAATAGTCTTACTTGTCAAAACTCCTCTAATTGCTACATCATTGGTAGTTCGAGTGGAACAAATGAGTCTATTGTGGAATGTTTGATCCTGAAGCTATTTAGGTAAACCATGGTAAGAACATCTTTGGAATAAATCCCTGTATCTTGGGGTGATGGAACCAAATGGTAATGAATTCAACTAACTTTCCCTTGTCTTTAAGTGAGAAAGGAAATAGCCTTGATCTGATTGCATGATTTAAACACCATTATGTTTGAAAGAATCATAAATCTCCAAAAAAAACTTGTAAGATGGAGGTTTAAATCATCATTTCGAAGGCCTTCAAATTGAATAGCTATTGGGATCATTTGAATGATAGTCAATTTGACTTCATAATTATCAGCTTGTATAGCTAACCCCCTTATAATAGAATGGATTCCATTTACAAAAGGGACAAAATAATCTTTAAGCTCCTTTTGCTCCTTATTTGCATAAACATCAACCATTATAAAAGTTGAAGCTTACTTTTTCTTGTTTCTCCTTATTTGAGAGATGGTCCTCTCAATCTCCTTATCAAGCTTAATTCAACACCTTTGAACTTAATATGCAAGAGCAGAAATTGTACCTGAAAAATATGAATGTAAATCCAAATTATGACTAATTATTAGTGGTATTAATATAAGTAAGAATAATGAACAATTCCTTAATAATGACCTTATAAACTTATTGTTAGAATTTAAATACTCCAGCACACATGCAAGTATACACAATTAAAGAAGTAGTACACTGAAGAATTTCTTTAAAGATTGATCCTATAAAGAATTGAACTAAACTTACTAAGTACTAAAATTGCAGTGAATCATTTTTACTTGGAATACCAAATGTTGGCAATGTTGCTAAACCCTAAGTATATAAGAAGTAAATTCAATAGTGCAATTGATAATGAAAAATAGCCTAGAGTATGTAATTTCATGTAACAATTAGTTTGATCAATTTAACAACCTCTTCCAATAAGTTGATGAACAAACTCCATTAAATTGGAACATTATATTCTTATGTAAATTCATTTAAAGAAGCTCATTAATATTGAACATTCTTTCATAGTTTCACATCTTGCAAAGGTATATTCCTATCCAATATAATGAAATATCACTTTATTCATTTGCCTTAACTTAGGTTATCTCTTATAAGAATCATCTAAATCTTGCATTTCATTCAATTGTTGATACGACAATAGAAGCTTTATGAACAAAATAAAGCAAACAATATGTGATGTAGTTAACCAAGAGTGAAAAATCATGCAAACTTCAACCTAAAGATCCATTACAATCTTAGAAAATGAATTTAATCCATGTTTGACATATTAAAATTAAACATGAACATCAATAAATATGAAAAAAGGTTGAAAATAGAGTTAAAGGCACCAATGTTTGTTGCCTAGAACATAAAGACTAAAAATTTTTCAACATTTTGATCCAAATCCTTGTAACATGTTCTACTCCTTTAAGTTTCCAAATCCCAGCTCTCTCCTTGACCATTAAGTTTTTCCCCATATTGAATCTAATCTTTACTTTTCAAATTCGAATGTAGAAAATCAGATATTGCATGAAATTTAAAAAAATATTCCCTTAAATTTAAGCAAGGCTAGATCACCTTTCTTTCCTCTACATGCCATTTGTCATAAACTTATATTAGAGGAATTAGGCTTAGCTTTCGAATAGGAGTTGTACTTTTATCTCTTATCTTCAATTTTCCACTAGAATCTAATCAATCCAAATTATATGTAGAAAGTTATGCCCATAATTTACTAGTATGTCAAATCTAGATATCTCCTTTCTTGTTAGTTCTTGGTGCCTAAATTTTCAATATCCTCTTATTGCATGCATTATGGGCATGCATGAATGCATGGATTGTCCTTTTGAATGCCATCTTTATAGTTCTTTAAGTCTTTTATAAGATCTCTGACTCCTTTTTCTTGAATTCCCACCATTAAGCTCCAATTAATCTTACAAGACAATTTCATGCATGAATGCATGGATTGTCCTTTTGAATGCCATCTTTATAGTTCTTTAAGTCTTTTATAAGATCTCTGACTCCTTTTTCTTGAATTCCCACCATTAAGCTCCAATTAATCTTACAAGACAATTTCACAATATTTAATCCAAAACCATGCTTTTTGAGATACTATCATCATGAAAATCACTAATTTAGAGATGTAAAATTGTGTATAAAAATGAGCTCATCACATTTCTAGCTAGGAAGGCTTTTCCTTTCATTTTAATGAGTCATTCACACAAAGGAACCATGAAATTATGTTAAAAGACTGCACCACTAATCCTTGATTTCAAGGCAATGTGCATGTCATTATGTCTAATACTAAATGTATTTTAGTTCATCCAATAAAAGAGCTATTACTGTTGGTTAGCTTTCTTTAATATGAGAAAATTATTCACTTGTTTGAAATATGATACCATCGTTTAATTGCTTGCCAATAAGAATTCTCTTGTAATTTGAATCCATTAAAATCCGTTAAATAGAAGAGCTATTACTCTTGATTAGCTTTCCTTACAAGGAGAGAATCTTTCAATGCATGAAATTTCTGACCATCACCTAATTCCTAGAAAATAAGACTTCTCCTTTTATTACAATAAATCAATCCCACAAAATAATTAGGAAAATAACATCCATGTCTACAATGAACATTAATTTTGTTAAAAACAAGCACATTAATTCACTTTGGGTAGTCTAAATAATTTAAATTTCATCAAACAAAATGATTGTGCTCTATTTTTTATATGGATAAAATGGTTTATTATGTAAAAGATGAGATTGACCTTTCATTTCTTGCTAATAAAGCTTTTCCTCTCTTCCATAAAGTCATTCACACATAAAAATCATGAAATTAGCTTAAATGTTTACACCTAAAACTAATTACATTGCAAGATGCTCATTATTATGATTCGGCTAATTTGTATCCATTATAGTTTATCCATCAAATAAAATTTTACTCTTAATTAGCTTTCTTTACTATAAAATAATTATTCATTGCTTGCAATATGAGGACTTTTCATGATTATATGATAATAGGACTTCTCCTCTAGGTACTCTTAAATCCATCAAAGTCCATCAAATAAAGGAGCTATTACCCTTGATTAGCATTCTTTACTAAAAGAGAATTGTTCATTTTTTGGAACTTAAGATTGTCAATTGATTCCTTACTAATAAGGCTTTTCTTTTGGTTGCATGGAATCATTCACACAAAATTATCATTCAATGAATTATTACCCTTAATTAGCATTCTTTGTTAAGAGAGAATTATTCATTACTTGAAACTTGAGATTGTCAATTAATTCCTTGGCAATATGGTTTCTCCTTTCATTCAAAAGAATAATTCACACAAAATGATCATGCTACTAACATGCATGACTACACCAAATATCAACATGCACTTAGATATGCCTTTGGTAGTTTAAATCCTTTGAAGTTTGTCAAATAAAGGAGCCATTTATCCTAAATACCTTTTGATATCTGTATATAATGGTTCATTGTTGGAAATATGTACATAACAGTTTAGTTTTAGCTAATAAGGCTTTTCCTTTCATCACAAGGAGTCATTCGTTAAAAGATGAAATCATGAAATGAGAGTGAACATTATTGCTTATGGGATGATGTGACTTATCATGGCTTAACCATTCATGTTATTGGCATTAAACTCAATGATTCGCCTCATCTAGTTCCAAATACTTTTACCAACCTTCAAGAATTAACTAATTTATTTCTATCTTATAATAATTTCAATAGTCATATATCATTTTTAGTCTTTAATCTCATGTAACTTGATGGTTTGGCTTTTGAAAAATTAGAAACTAAGATCATTGATTATAGTTCAATTTAGATGAGGGCTATTATTAATAAAACTACACAATTAATAAAATAATTTTTTATTAATAAACAAAGACAAGTACCAAAATGTATAACAATAAAATATCACATTTTTAATTATAAATTTTGTTTTGTGTCCTATTTTTATGAATTGTGTGTAATGTGTCTAATGAAGTTGTGTTCACATAATTGCCCCCTTATTTTAATTGGAAATACATGTTAGATATTTTTTGTTAGACTCATTATAAATAATTACTTAAGAAAATTATTAATAAATAATAGCACACACCATAAAGTATAATAATGGGATACTAGTTTTTTAACTATAAATTTTAGTTTGTGTGCTTTTAAAATTTTACTTTTATAACTATAAGAATCAACACAAGAATATCCCAATTATGGGCTCCATATAATAGAAAATAATATTTTAAATTCTTTTTTTCATTCAACTTTTTCATCTAAAGTTATTAGATGTTCAACTATAACAATAAAATATGTAACTAAAAACATAAAATGTGCAACGACTTTTAAAAATATCCAATAATTTTTGGTTGCATATTGTTTTGTTTTTGTTACACATCTTGTTATTTCAATTGCATATTTAGTAATTTTAAATTGAAAAAACTAAAATTTTAATAAAAAAATGAATTTAAAAGATTATTTTTTATTCAATAGGACCCACAATTAGGGTGTCCTCATGCTGATCCTTCATGCTATAGAATTTTTTCTTTTTACTAATTGGGCATAGTATGTCCATGTAGTTGCTTACTTGTTTCAATAAAAAATACTTTTTGACACACTTTTTATTGCACTCATTTTAAAAAATTAAAAAAATAATTTTTTATTAATAAACTTTGACACGTACTATAATGTATAACTTCAAAATATTATATTTTTAAGTATAAAGTTTAGATAGTGTGTATTTTTTATACTAAGTGTATCTATATAATTATTTTGTTATTTCAATGAGAAATATTTATTAGAACACACTTTTTGTTTAAGTCATTATACAGAATAAATAAAATAATTTATATTATTAAATAATAACATGTACCACAATATATAATAATGAAATATCAAATTTTTAATTATAAATTTTGTATTATGTCTTTCTTGAATAATTGCAAATATTTTCCTATATAAAGTGTATTCATGTACTTGCCCCATTATTTCAATGAAAACTACCTATTAGACACACCTTTTGTTTGACTCATTATGCACAATTAATAAAATCAGCTTTTATTAATAAACAATAGCACGCATCACAATGAAATACTACTTTTCATATATCTCTATATTTTTTTTAACTCATTGTGTATCATGTGTCTATGGGTGGCCAACATGTAGATCAACTTAATTTTGAATTGGATTATTTAGGGTTTTAAGTTATTTAGATATAGACTCATTTGAATTTTCGGTCATTTAGATTTAGATATCTGAGGTTTCAAATTATTTAGATTTTGGCTTTATTAAGTTTCAGATATCTTTAATTTTAGGTTATTTAGGTTTTGAATTATTTCAAATATAGGTCATTTAAGTTTCGGGTTGAATCATGTTAACAAATGTTGACTTTAGAGTTAATGCAAATTGGATCAATTCAAATTTCTTGTGGGTTAAGTCAAAGTATTCAAATTAAGTCAATTTTTAATACTTCCATTTGTGAGCATTTTCACTTTATTACAATACTAATATAATAAAATTTCCCTTTCTCACTATTGCATATAGCACAATTTATAACAATGAAAGATACTAGAAATTTTATTTGCATGCTTTTTTTTTTGTTTTTTTTTTCACTAATTGTGTATAATGTGTCTAAAAAAGGATGCATCCATATAATTTTTCTCTTATTTCAATAAGAAACTGTTAGATACACTTTTAGTTAAACTTATCATATAGAATTAATGAACTAATCTTCTATTATAAGGGAACCTTTCTTTTAATCATAAATTTGAATTTGTACCTTTTTAACTAATTGTGTATGTTGTGTCTAACAAAAAATGTATCCATATGATTTCTCCCTTATTTCAAAATAAAATATTTATTGAACACATTTATTGTTAAATATATTATGCAATATTAAAAAAGTAATATTTTATTATGACATAACGGCACACATTATAATGTATCATAGTAAAATATTTTTTTTTCTTTGTGAATTTTGGTTTATGTTTTTTCTTTTTACTAATTATGTATAATGTGTCTAACAAAAGGTGTGTCCATATAATTGTTCTTTTATTATAAATAGGAATACTTGTTGGACACATATTTTATTTGATTTATTTTACAAAATTAATGAAATCATCTTTTATTTATAAACAATGACTATATTGTATAAGAGTGAATGACCAATTCATTAAATATAAATTTTGGTTTGTATGCCTTTTATACTAATTATATATGATATGTCTAACAAAAAGAGTTTTCATACAATTGCTCCCTTATTTTAATGAAAATTATTTATTAAACATACTTTTTATTACATTTGATATAGATACCAAATTTATAAATATCAACTAATTATTACACATTTAAAATAAATACATAAAAGTCAATGGAGACAATATTCAATAACCCTCTTTCAAAAGACAAGCACCATAACAACTCTTTTCTTGCTACATCACTTGTGCTAATATTTACATTCCCCTGTTGTATCTTAGAACCTTTAAATATTTATCTATGGAATCAATAAGGTTAAGTTTTACATCTAACTTCTAGTATGATTGTTGATGAGGGTAGTTGTACAAATATAACTAGCATTACTTTAATTGAAAAGTTTAATTTATTTACCACGAAACACCTTAGCTTATATAAGTTTTAATAATTGAATGGGTGTGGTGAAATTAAGGTAAATAAGTAGGGGCTAGTACTATTTACTATTGGGAGATATACTAATGAGGTCTTATGTGATGTTGTACCCTTGCAAGCTGGGTATATTTTGTTGGAAAGACCATGACAATTTGGTTAGTGTGTCATACTTGATAGGTTTAAGAATAAGTACTCTTTTGTAATAAATGATAAACCTGTTACTCTTATACTTTTAACACCTTAAAAAGTTAATGAAAATTGATTGGGGATTAAAAAGAGAGACAAAGAAGAAAAGAAATTAAGGCTAAGAGGGGAGAAGAGGGAAAGAAAGGAGAGAAAAGAGATGATACCAAGAGAAAAGAAGAAAAAGAGTAGGAGAAAAAAATTAAGAGTTTATATACAAAAGAGAGTGATGTTAAAAGGGTTTTTTATTCAACACAACTTATTGTTGTACTTTTGTACAAAGAGGCTTATTTTAGTATTGATGAGTTTAACTCTTCTTTGCCTAGTGTTGTTGTTTCTCTTTTGTAAGATTTGGTGAATTTTTTTTCAAAGAACAAGGTGGTTTTTCACCTTTGAGGGAAATAAAATATCAGATTAAATTCATGCATGGTGCAAAAATTCCAAATTGATTGAGCTATAAAAGTAATCTTGAGGTGACAAAGAAGTTTCAAAAGCAAGTTGATGAGCTTATGACAAAGGGATATGTGAGGGAGAGCAAGGGTTAATGTATAGTTACATATTGCTTGTGTCCAAGAAAGATGAGACTTGGAGAATGTGCATTGATTGTAAAATAGCCAACAAAATCACTAAAAGGTTACCAATTGCTTATTTTAGTGAAAAACTAAGTGGAGCAACTTTTAATAACTTGCTTATGATAAGGACATGTATGCATTGGTATTAGATTTAAAGATATGGCAACACTACCTTTGGCCTAAAGAGTTTGTCATCCATACTGACTATAAATCCTTGAAATACTTAAAGGGCAAGGAAGGTTGAACAAGAAACATGCCAAATAGGTCGAATTCATTGCAACCTTTCCTTGCGCTATCAAATATTAATAAGGAGAATGTGGTAATTGATGCATTATCTAGTAAGTATACCTTTTTCTCTACATTTAATGCAAAATTATTTGGATTTGAATATTGTGCAAATTCATATGTGAAAGATCCTAACTTTACTAATGTGTATATCATATGTGAGAAGTCAACTTCTAGGAAATTTTATAAGTATAAGAGCATCTTATTTTGGGAAAATCGTTTATATGTACCTATGACTTTTTAAAGGAAGTTAGTTCTTAGTGGAGTATTTCCTTTGGCCACACATAAAACAAGATATTGAGAGGGTGTGCAAGAAGTGCATAACATGTAAATAAGTTAAATTAAAGTTTTACTCCATGACTTATACACATCTTTACCCATGCCTAACCAATGCTGATTTGATTTATTTATGAGCTTTATGATAAGGCTACTATAGTCAAAAAAGGGTTGGGATTATGTACTTGTTATTGTTAATAGATTTTTAAAGAAGACCTATTCTATCTTATGTAATAAAAACTAACAATGCAAATAATGTGATTGAATTATCCTTTAGAGTCGTAGTATACTTACAAGACATGCTTAGAGTATCATTTTAGATTGAGATACATAGTTCTTGAACTACTTGTAAAAGACTTTGTGGGTTAAATTAGGTACTAAACTAGTGTTCTCAACTACTTGTCATCCATAAATATATGGGTAAACTAAGGTAGTTAATTGAACTCTTTTTACTTTGTTGTGTGCTCTTATTCGAATGAATTTGGAAATGTGGGAAGATTATTTGTTTCATGTAGAGTTCACATATAATATGAATGTTCATTCTGCTACTAGTTACTTTCCATTTGAAATTGTGCATTGTTTTAATCCTTTAGCTCCTTTGGATTTGACGTCTTTCTATATTGATAAGTATGTTAGTTTAGATGGTGATTGCAACGTTGAAATAAGAGAAGTTGCATAAGAAGAATGTAACAAATTGCAAAACAAACTAAGGAAATGCATAAAGCTACAGGCTAAAGGAGATGCAACTTATACCAAAAAAGGGCAAGAGAAGGTAGAATTTAAATTTGGTCATTAGGTTTGAGTGTATATGCATAAGGAAATGTTTTAGATTTATAGGTGCTTAAAGCTACAAGCTAAAGGAAATGGTCCACTTCAAGTGGTAGCATGGATTAATGACAATGCCTATAAGTTAGACCTTGTCACTGAGTAAAATGTGAGTGCAACACTTAATATTTCTAATCTTTCTCCTTTTGATACAAGTGATAATTTGAGGAGAAATCCTTTTGAGGAGAGGCGGAATGATGAGATCTACGAAGGAGGTAATGCATGAATGACTTTTAAGGATCTATTGAGCATTTATGAAGGGTCAATGACACATTCATGGGTTAAATAAAATTAAAGAAGCACTAAATGAGCTGATTAAGAATATTTGAGCTAACCAAGTTACAAATGGCATAAATTCATCCAATGTCATATATTCAAGCTTGAAAGAAAATTAAGACTTTATTAATTTGATTGAAGTACTTAATGAGTTAGGGTAATGTAATAAAATTCACTCTTAAGTAGGAATTTTTTATAAAATAGAAATTTGTTATAAAATAGGAGTTTATAATAAAATAAGAATGTTCCTATCTTTTAAGAGTATATCATTGTCTCTAGTTTTAGGATTTTGAGGGTTGCTATTTGATTTATAAATATACTTGATTTCATTATTAAAAGGTAAACAATTATATAAATTAAAAAGTGAACATTTTTTCCTTCGACTCTTTTAAGAACGAAAAATCTTATCAACGACTAACGCTTCTTGTATCATTCAACCTTAACTTATTACTTTAAAATTTGTTCTTTTTTAGAGTGTGTCATCCATATTTTTCTTTATGCCTTACACTCATGTTCCATTAAACATTGGGTCTAGAGTTTGCATAATTAAAATTTGATTTGACACTTTTGGGTTCTTGTTTGATTCCCTATGCATGTTAGATCACTAAGTCTTACCTTTTAGGGTTCACATTACACAACCAAGTATGGGGTAGTCCTCCTTGAAGCCATCATTACTAAAGTAATGGTTCCTTCCTATGGGAAAGGTTAAATAAAGGTATCAATGGATAACCCTTAATCTCAACTCATAGATACAATACCTAACATACTTATGATATCCTTTTTTTTAGTTCAAAAGAAAAAAGAAATTAAAAACATAAGTAATAAATGAAGGTTTCTAGCACTAGCACATATAAAGATTAAAGTTATCAAGCATATTCAAGTTACAATAATTTTCTCTTATTAATAAGGAGGCCCAAATCTATATACAAGGTTCAATTCATAACTAGGCCCAAGGGGCCCTAAGTCAAGGTGGTGAAGTAACTTATGAATTTTGAGCATTTCTTTATGGGTTAATGACAAGGTCATGATATAGGACACGTGATGAAAATTTTCTTGTATTATTATACAATTAATGTTGTAATTTTTATTATTATCATTTTATTGTTTATTTAGAGTATTTTAGACTATTTAGGAGATTTTAAAATATTATTATCTTTAGGCTTAAGTTTAAGGATATGAATATTTTTATTTATTTCTTTCTGCTTTAATTGTCGGATTGAAGTCTTTCACTAGTAAAATTTTGTGCACATAAAATGAAAGACTAATGCTTTGAATGTTAGCTATAAACCAACCCATTGCTTGCTTGTACTCTCTCAACACCGTTAATAGCTTGTCTTCTTGCACATCATCAAGTGTATAGGCGATTATTATCAATAGTGTTAATGATTCCCATACGAAAGGATACTAAAGGTGATTAGGTAGTGACTTGAGCTTCAACATTAGTGACTCCTTTATAAATGGCTTGATTATGTCTTAGTTTGATGAAGAATCCAATGAATCAAACTTTGTTTTTATCCCAAATAATTTTGATGCTACATTTAACAAGCTAGCATATTTAATTACCTCCAAACCATCCACAATGTGTACACTGATAATGGGTCCTTCTAGAGGATTTTTTGGATGATCATTTAAAGGAAAGTCTTCCATAAGCTTGTCCACCAATCAATTATAAAGCAATCATCAAGCTTACTAGGGAATTTCATGACTTTGAATACATTAAAATTAACCTTTTGACATTGAACTTATATGGTGAGTTCACCCTTTTGCACATCTATCAAAGTTCCCCCAATAGCTAGAATTGGCCTTTTAAGAATAATAGGAATTTCACAATCCTCTACCATGTCCAAGATAATAAAATTTATAGGTAGAATTAGGTTTACAACCTTCATAAGGGCATATTTGGCTAGTCCCCTTAAATGTTCCAAGTTTCTTATTAAAGCTACTTCACTTTAAAGATTGGTTCTTTTCCATGTATTGCATAAACATTTCTTCCAATGTTGATTTCTTTTCTTGAGGTTGCATGGGTTAAGAAATTCCAAGATAGCTTAACATCAATTTCTTGGTTAGTGGTTGTTGATTCATGTCATTGTTTTATGAAAAATTCAGGTGAATTTTCCATCTTGTATTGTTGAAGTTAGTGTGAGGATTGTGTTGCTACATGTTGTAATTGGCAACATATTGAACACTTTATTTATTCATAGAACATCTTTCACTAGATTAGTCAAAGCTTACAACTCATTACACCTTGCACAACATTAACTTCCATTGGGCTAAATTTATTTGGTAAGGCTACCACTTTTGTAGTGATGATTGAAATGGCATTGAGCTCATAAACTTTAGCTACTCTCCTTTGAGCCATCCTCTATGAATTCCACTGATAATTGTTTGAAGCCATCTCCTTTAGTAGGTTATATGCCTCATTAATAGTCTTGTCAAAACTCCTCTAATTGCTACATCATTGGTAGTCTGAGTGGAACTAATGAGTCTATTGTGGAATGTTTGAACCTGAAGCTATTTTGGTAGACCATGGTGTGAACATCTTTGAAATAAATCCTTGTATCTTTGAAGGTAAGAAGAATTTAGCAAGAAATTTTTGTGCCAACTCATCCAATGGAGTGATGGAACCAAATGGTAATGAATTCAGCTAACTTTGCCTTGTCTTTAAGTGAGAAAGGAAATAGCCTTAACCTGATTGCATGATTCAAACACCATTATGTTTGAATGAATCATAAATCTCCAAAAAAACTTGTAAGATGGAGGTTTAAATCATCATTTGGAAGGCCTTCAAATTGAATAGCTATTGGGATCATTTGAATGATAGCCATTTTGATTTCACAATTATTGGCTTGTATAGCTAACCCCCTTATAATAGAATGGATTCCATTTACAAGAGGGACAAAATAATCTTTAAGCGCCTTTTGCTCCTCATTTGCATTAACCTTAACCATTATAAAAGTTGAAGCTTACTTTTTCTTGTTTCTCCTTATTTGAGAGATGGTCCTCTCAGTCTCCTTGTCAAATGGTACTAATTCAATGTTTTTTGAACTTGATATGCAAGAGCAGAAATTGTACCTAAGAAAAAAGAATGTAAATCCAAATTAAGACTAATTATTAGTGATATTAATATAAGTAAGAATAATGAACAATTCCTTAATAATGACACCATAAACTTATTGTTAGAATTTAAATACTCCGGCACACGTGCAGCTATACACCATCAAAGAAGTAGTACAATGAAGAATTTCTTTAAAGATCCATCCCACAAAGAATTGAACTAAACTTACTAAGTAATAAAATTATAGTGAATCATTTTTACTTGGAATACCAAATGTTGGCAATGTTGTTAAACCCTAAGTATATAAGAAGTAAATTCAATAGTGCAATTGATAATGAAAAATAGCCTAGAGTATGTAATTTCAAGTAACAATTAGTTTGATCAATTTAACAACCTCTTCCAATAAGTTGATAAACAAACTCCATTAAATTAACACATTATATTCCTATGTAAAATCATTTAAAGAAGCTCATTAATATTGAACATTCTTTCATAGTTTCACATCTTGCAAAGGTATATTCCTATCCAATGTAATGATATATCACTTTATTCATTTGCCTTAATTTAGGTTATCTCTTATAAGAATCATCTAAATCTTGCAATTCATTCAATTGTTGATTTGACAACAAAAGCTTTATGAACAAAATAAAGCAAACAATCAATAATGTGATGTAGTTAACCAAGAGTGAAAAATCATGCAAACTTCAAGCTAAAGATCCATTACAATCTTAGAAAATGAATTCAATCCATGTTTGACATATTGAAATTAAACATGAACATCAATAAATATGAAAAAAGGTTGAAAATAGAGTTAAAGACACCAATGTTTGTTGCCTAGAACATAAAGGCTAAAAATTTTTCAACATTTTGATCTAAATCCTCATAACACGTTTTAATCCTTCAAGTTTCCAAGTCCTAGCTCTCTCTTTGACCACTATGTTTTTCTTTTTTCAAATTAGTTGCTAGATGCCCTAGAACTCCACTACTCCTTTCCTATTATCCCCATCTTGAATCTAATCTTTACTTTTCAAATTCAAATGTAGAAAATCAGATATTGCATGAAATTTAAAAGAAGATTCCCCTAAATTTTAGCAAGACTACATCACCTTTCTTTCCTCTACATGCCATTTGTCATAAACTTATAACTTGTAGCCTAATTTGCTCCAAGATATTAGAGGAATTAGGCTTAGCTTTCAAATAGGATTTGTACTTTTATCTCTTACCTTCAATTTTCCACTAGAATCTACTCAATCCAAATTATAGGTAGACAGTTATGCCTATAATTTACTAGTATGTCAAATCAAGATATCTCCTTTCTTTTTGGTTCTTGGTGCCTAAATTTTCAATATCCTCTTATTACTCTTGATTAGCTTTCCTTACAAGGAGAGAATCTTTCGGTGCAGGAAATTTCAGACCATCACCTAATTCCTAGAAAATAAGACTTCTCCTTTTATTACAATGAATCAATCCCACAAAATAATTAGGAAAATAACATCCATGTCTACAATGAACATTAATTTTGTTAAAAACAAGCACATTAATTCACTTTGGGTAGTCTAAATAATTTAAATTTCATCAAACAAAATGATTGTGCTATATTTCTTATATGGATAAAATGGTTTATTATGTAAAAGATGAGATTGACTCTTCATTTTTTGCTAATAAAGCTTTTCCTCTCTTCCATAGAGTCATTCACATATAAAAATCATGAAATTAGCTTAAATGTTTACACCTAAAACTAATTACATTGCAAGATGCACATTATTATGATTTGGCTAATCTATATCCATTAAAGTTTATCCATCAAATAAAATTTTACTCTTAATTAGCTTTCTTTACTATAAAATAATTATTCATTGCTCAAAATATGAGAACATTTCTTGATTACATGATAATAGGACTTCTCCTCCAGGTACTCTTAAATCCATTGAAGTCCATGAAATAAAGGAGCTATTACCCTTGATTAGCATTCTTTACTATAAGAGAATTGTTCATTTTTTGGAACATAAGATTGTCAACTGATTCCTTACTAATAAGGCTTTTCTTTTGGTTGCATGGAATCATTCACACAAAATTATCATTCAATGAGTTGTTGCCCTTAATTAGCAATCTTTGTTAAGAGAGAATTATTCATTAGTTGAAACTTGAGACTATCAATTAATTCCTTGGCAATATGGTTTCTCCTTTTGTTCAAAAGAATAATTCGCATAAAATGATCATGCAACTAACATGCATGATTACACCAAATATTAATTTCATTGCAACATGCACTTAGATACGCCTTTGGTAGTTTAAATCCTTTGAAGTTTGTCAAATAAAGGAGCCATTTATCCTAAACACCTTTTGATATTTGTATATAATGGTTCATTGTTGGAAATAAGTACCTAACACTTTAGTTTTAGCTAGTAAGGCTTCTCCCTTCATCACAAGGAGTCATTCGCTAAAAGAAATCATATAATTACTTTAAAGGTTTACACTTATTGCTAATTTCACTCCGAGACACACATTTTATGTCCATTTTAGTCCAACCAATTGAGAAACTATTATTCTTCATTAGCTTTCTTTATTATGAAAGAACCATTCATTACTTGAAATATAAGAACTTCTCATGATTAATTAACCTTAAGACTTCTCCTCTAAATAGTTTGGCTACATTAAAGTCCATCAAATAAAGGAGTTATTGCTCTTAAATAATTTTCTTTACCAAGTGAGAATCCTTTAATGTTTGCAACATGAGGTTGTTGACAAATTACTTGATAAGAAGGCTTTTCCTTTCATTACAATCACTCACACACAATGACCATGCAATTAACATCTATGTCTATGCTGAACTTTAATTTTGTTGTGACATTTGTATTAATACACCTTGATTAGTCAATTGAACTCTATCTAAAAAGAGTTATTCATTTTTAATAGCTTTTCCTACTAGCTAGAATGGTCCATTACCTAAAAATTGAGACAAACACTTCATTTCTAGCTAATAAGGCTTCCCTTTTATTCAAATGAGTCATTTGCAGAAAGAAATCATTAAATTACTTTAAATATGTACACTAATCATTGATTTCACTATGAGATGCATGTTATTATGTCTTGGGTTATGTGAATCCATCAAAGTCCATTCAATAAGAAAGCTATTATTCTTGATTAGCTTTTTTTAACTATGAAAGAACCATTTATTACTTGAAATATAAGGTTGTCTCTTGATTATTTGATAGTTGGACTTCTCTTTTGGGTTATCTAAATGAATTGAAGTTCATAAAAGAATTAAGCTAATCATCTTGAATAGCTTTCTTAATTAGAAAAGAATCCTTCATTGCTTACAACTTGAGACCATCAATTGATTTGTTGACAATAAGCTTTCTCCTTTCATTATATGGAATCATTCACACAAAATGAGTTTGAAATTGACATTGGATAAGTTTGCTAATGGGTCAATAACTAATTTTTCAAATCCTAGTTACAAAATTAAAAATAAAAAAAAGGTCTAGTCAAGGTCAAAACTGTTAGAAATAATGCACGATTAGGTTAGAAACATTAGTCAATTCAAATTTGTCATTAATTGCCAACATGTAGCCTAACTAAAGGCTATATGGCCAATTAGCTTTATCCTTAATCAGATTTTTAATCTACATAGAACTTTATTTTTCTCTCTCATTATAAGGAAGACTTCTTATTCTTTCTCTCTTCCATCTTCTCTCTCTCTCTCTCTCTCTCTCTCTCTCTCACTCCCTTTTTTATTTGGTAGCAAACCCAAAGGAAAATCCCACTCAAGCAAGAGAGCTTATAATCTTAAACCTAAAAGAGAAATAAAAGTAGAAACAAGTATTATCTAGACCAAAGGACCATAAATATTATTTTATTCCATTAAATAAAAGAGTTATTGCTCTCAGTTAGTTTTTTTTTACCATGACAAAATCATTCATTGCATGGAAATTGAGAAGATCAATAGATTCCTTAGAAATAAGGCTTATATTCATTACATAGAATCATTCACACAAATTGATCAGACAATTAACATTCATGTCTACACTAAACATTAATTTTATTGTGACATACACATCTATAAACCATATGTAATTTGAATCCTTTGAATTAAGTCTAACAAAAGAGTCATTTATCTTGATTTGCTTTTATTACATGAATAGAATGTTTTAGTGCCTAAAAGACCAACACTTCATTTCTAGCTAATAAGGCATCTCTTTTCTTTCTAAGGAGTTATTTATAGAAAGGAATCATGAAATTACTTTAAATGTTTATAGTGATCACTAATTCCATTGTGGAAAGTATGTTGTTATGTCTTAAGTTGTTCAAATCCATTAAAGTACATCCAAAAAGGAGCTATTACTATTGATTAGATTTCTTTACTATGAGAGAATCACTCAATGCTCAAAATATGAGACCATCTCTTGATTACTTGACAATATGACATCTCTTCTAAGTACTTTAAATACATTGATGTCCATCTAAAAAAAGAGATATTACTCTTGAATAGCTTTCCTTATTAGAATAAAATCCTTCATTGCTTATAACTTGAGATCATCAACTAATTTCTTGAAAATAAGGCTTGTCATTTCATTATAAGGAATAATTCACACAAATTTTCATGAAATTAACATCTATGTCTACAAAAAACATTAATCTTATTGGGATATATACATCAACAAACCTTAGGTAGTTTGAATCTTTTGAATTCCTTCAAACAAAGGAGTCATTCATCTCGACTAGTTTTTCTCACATTAATAAAATGACTTATTGTCTTAAAGATGATATTGTCACATCATTTTTAACTAGTAAGGCTTCTCCTTTTGTTCAAAGAAGTTATCCACACAACAAAATTATGAAATTTACTTAAACATTTATCATAATCACTAATTCCACTGTAAATGGTATTATGTTCTAAGTTGTCCAAATCCGTTGAAATCTAATAAGTATGTTATGTGCATTATATTTATTCTTTCATATTTAACTTTTTTAGTGTATTTTCTTTCTAAATGTACTTATTGGAGATGATTTCATGTTTGAGGAGAAGTCTAAATGGATTGGAGCTATTTGGAAGTTTAAAGATGTGGTTTCATGTAAATTTGACCACTTGAGAGCATTTTGGAAATTTCACATTTTAAACATTATTGGATGGATTTGGGGCCTTCAAAAGAATTAAAATAGTCATCTTGAACTTTCTAAAATGTATTTATTTGTAGAGATCTGGATAGAATTGGGCCATGAACTATTGTCCTTAATCAAGAATATAGGCTAGTCAAAGCTATTCTAATTTAATTAGGAGTTCTTTAACTAAGCTTAGTTGGTTCTAAAGAGGAAGTGGCCAATTGTCTTTGGGTTATTTTTGTTTCCCTTCAAAGTTATAATTAGACATGTTAGGGTACCAAAGGCAAAGATATACATAGACCTCTCTTTTCTTTCTTTCTTGTGCACAAACATATAATTTACAAAGCTAGGGTTTTATTTTTAATTATAAGGATTAAAGTAATTGGAGGAAGCATTGTAAGATTTATTGGTTTTTATTTCTAATATGATTTTTTACTATGAATTCTCATATTCTTCTATTATAATTATTATTCATAATTATATTATTTGGTTGTTAAGATATATACTTGATAATTATACTTTATGACCTAGTGTTAGTTTAGAATTTAAGTCAACAATTGTTTGATAATTATTACTAAGTAGCAAATAGAAATTGATAATTATGATCAAATCTTTGCCTAATTTCTATGAAAACATGGTCTAAAATTAAAAAATCAACTTGTGAATTTATTCTTTAAATTTGGCTATCTTTCTTATTTTAATGTTATCAATAAATCACTAATTAATTAATTAAACAAAACTCAATTTTTGTGAATTTGATGTTTACTTACCCTAATTACAAACTTGTTAATTGAGTGTTCTAATTCAATTAGGAGTTCTCTAACTAAGCTAAGTTGCTTATAAAGAGGAGGTGTCCAGTTGTCTTTGGGCTATTTTTGTTTCCCTTTAAAGTTATAATTAGACATGTTAAGCTACCAAAGGCAAAGATATACATAAACCTCTCTTTTCTTTTTTTTTTTTATTGTGCACACACCTATGATATGCAAAGTTAAGGTTTTATTTTCAATTTTAAGGATTAAAGTAATTAGAGGAAGTATTGTGAGATTTATTGGTTTTTATTTCTAATATGATTCTTTACTTTGAATTCTCATATTCTTCTATTATAATTATTATTCATAATTATATTATTTGATTGTTAGGATGTATAATTGACAATTATGCTTGAGAATCTAATGCTAGTTTAGAATTTAAGTTTACAATTGTTTGATAATTTTAACACTAAGTAGCAAACAAAAATTGATAATCATGATCAAATCTTTGCCTAATTTCTATGAAAAACATGGTCTAAAATAAAAAAATCAAGTTGTAAATTTATTCTTTAAATTCATCTATTTTTCTTATTTAATGTTATCAATAATCACTAATTAACTAATTAATCAAAACTCAATTTTTGTGAATTTGATGTTTACTCACCCTAATTATAAACATTTTAATTTAGTGATTTATATTAATTTTGGTGTATTCACCAAACATCAAAATTTGGCATCATTGTCAGGGATTGATTATTTAAAGAATTTATTTTCTTATGATTGTACCCTTATATAACTTGTGTTGTAGACTTATATGCCTGTTGAAGAGTCTAACCAAAAGCTCCCCTGAAAAAAAGACTACACTCAAGCCACCAAGCATATGATCTTTCGACTTTTGCCATGACTTAAACTCACACGCAACCTTGCATCATCATCAAGCTTATCAAGTGGCACTAAGACAAAAATCATGGCTACAAATACGAATAACAATAGTCAAACTCTTAAAGAGTTTGTGGCTCCTAATATAAACAAATAACCCTTTTGCATAGGTATCCTAATGTAGGTGTTGCATTTAAGTTAAAATCTAGCCTAATTCATCTCTTGCCAACTTTTCATGGTCTTGCAAGTGAAGCTCCACATAAGCATCTAAAAGAATTCCATGTAGCCTATTCAAGCATGAAACCTACTGAGATATCTAAAAAAACAAATCAAGTTGAGGGCTTTCCCATTATCCTTGGCAAACTAACAACAGATTGAGTTTATTACTTACCTTTAGGATCCATTACCACATTGAATGAGATAACAAGGTTATTCTCAGAGAAGTACTTTCCAACTTTTAGAGCAGCTACAATTTGAAGGGAGATTTAGGGTATTCAACAATATAATGAAGAGTTCTTATATGAATATTAAGACATTTTAAGAAGCTTTGCATGAATTAACCCTATCTCAAATCAATGATCGACTCGTAATCCAATACTTCTATGAAGGACTTCTTCCCATAGATCAAAGTATGATAGACATAGAAAAGGATGAGCATTAGTGGACAAAAACCCAAAAGCCATAAAAAATTTGATAACAACATGTCTGCAAATTCCTAACAATTTAGCACTCGATATAATTCACTATCAAACAATGTCAATAAAGTAAGTACATCTTTCTCTCAACAACAAATTAATAATTTGACTTCTCCTATATGTCAAATGAGTGTAGGAAACATGCAAGAAGTCTAGGTATGTGACATTTGCTCAAATTAAGGACAGATAACTGATATGTGTCCAACACTTTAAGATCATCCAATAAAGCAAGCCAATGTCATAGGAGGATTTTCAAGGGAAATCACAATGCAAGTTTGATCCTTTCTTCAACACTAACAATCTTGAATAAAGAGGTCATCCTAACTTTAGTTATGGAAATCAATAAGTGGTCCACAATGCCCCTAATTGCCAATTTCAACAAGTGTCATCACCCTCTAATACTAGACAAATGCACCCAAAAACTTACGTATGTCTCTTGATGAAATTGTTAAGTCTCTTATTAATAACATCAGACAATTTCAACAAGAAATAAGTACAAGCATTCCAAATTTAGTGAATCAAATAAGAAAACTTATCACCACTATGAGTAGATTAAAAGTGTAAGGATCAAACAAATTACCTTCTTAAACCATGTTAAATCCAAAGAAGAACACAAGTGTCATAGTCTTAAGGAGTAGAAAAGAAATGGAAGCACCAATAAAGGCACTCCCACAACAAAAGAAGTGGCCATCGAATATTAAGTTATGCCCACCAACTATAAACCCATCAAAGCCCAACCATCACCACCTAGGGTAAATCCTTTACCTCTTTTCCCAAGTAGATTTTCAAAATCTGAAAAAGAGGAGCAAGAAAAAGAGATTTTGGAGATGTTTTGGAAAGGTGTAAGTAAACATACCCCTCATTGATGCAATTAAGCAAGTACCTCAATATGCAAGATTTCGCAAGAAATTATGCTTCTCTAAAAGGAAGCTCAAAGGTGATGAAAAATTAAGTGTTGGAGAGAATGTCTTGGCTATTATTCAAAGAAAAATTCCAGCTAAATGCAAAGACTATGGTACATTCACTATCCCTTACATAATAGGCAACACTAACTTTGAAGAGTCATGCTAGATTTAAGAGCATAAATTAATGTTATTATGTCATACTTTATTTATACTTTATAAATATCAGTCCATTAAAAGAAACTAGTGTGATTATACAACTTGCTAATCGATTTAATGCCTATCCTAAGATAGTTGTTAAGAATTTTCTTGTATAGGTTAATGTGTTAGCCTTTCTAGTGGACTTTTTACATTTTTGACATGAAGAATGGCAATTCCCCAATGTTGTCCCTACATCAAGGATAAAGATAGATGTTCGTGATGGTACATAACCATTAGAATTTGGCAATGAAATCTTTTGATTCAACATTTTTTAGGCATGAGGTAATCTATGCGGTGGGCATTTTGTTTTTGCTATCAATATTCTCAATTGTTTAGCATAGCAAGTTTTTTTATCTCATGGAAAGTTGAGTTAGAAGAATTCCTTAGCTAACACCTTAAGAAAGAAGATATCAAGAAACTAGATGAGGAACTATCTTTATGTGAAAGTGTAAAGGATATGATAATAGAATTGCATTCATTGCATCTTATTCCAAAAAAGTATGATGTATCTAGTATTGAATTACTNAAAGATATACATAGACCTCCTTTTCTTTCTTTCTTTCTTGTGCACACGCATGTGATATACTTTTGAATTAAAGTATTGGAGAAGCATTGTAAGATTTATGTTTTTATTTCTAATATGATTCTTTACTTTGAATTTCATATTCTTCTTATTATAATTATTATTCATAATTATATTATTGGTTGTTAAGATATATACCTTCATAATTATACTTTATGATCTAATGCTAATTTACAATTTAAGTCAACAATTGTTCGATATTCTAACACAAAGTAGCAAATAGAAATTGATAATCATTATCAAATCTTTACCTAATTTCTTTGAAAAACATGGTCTAAAATTAAAAAATTAACTTGTGAATTTATTCTTTAATTTGTATCTTTCTTATTTTAAAGTTATCACAAATCACTAATTAATTGATTAATCAAAACTCAATTTTTGTGAATTTGACATTTACTTACCCTAATTACAAACTTGCTAATTGAGTGTTCTAATTCAACTAGAGTTCTCTAACTAAGCTAAGTTGCTTCTAAAGAGGAGGTGTCCAGTTGTCTTTGGGTTATTTTTGTTTCCTTCAAAGTTATAATTAGACATGTTAAGGTACCAAAGGCAAAGATATACATAGACCTCTCTTTTCTTTTTTTTGTTATTGTCACACACTATGATATGCAAAATTAAGGTTTTATTTTCAATTATAAGGATTAAAGTAATTAGAGGAAGCATTGTGAGATTTATTGGTTTTTATTTCTAATATGATTCTTTACTTTAAATTCTCATATTCTTTATTATAATTATTATTCATAATTATATTATTTGATTGTTAAGATGTATAATTGACAATTATGCTTTACAATCTAATGCTGGTTTAGAATTTAAGTTTACAATTGTTTGATAATTTTAACACTAAAGTAGCAAACAAAAATTGATAATCATGATCAAATATTTGCCTAATTTTTATGAAAAATATGGTCTAAAATTAAAAAATTAATTTGTAAATTTATTCTTTGAATTCGTTCTATTTTTCTTATTTTAATTTATCTATAATCATAATAAGGTTAATTAATCAAACTCAATTTTTATGAATTTGATGTTTACTCACCCTAATTTACAAACTTTTTAATTGAGTGATTTAATATTAATTTTTGAGTGTATTCACCAAAATCAAATTTTGGCATCATGTTAGGGATTAGTTATTAATGATTTAGATTTTCTTATGATTGTACCCTCATATAACTGTGTTGTAGACTTATATGCCTGTTGAAGAGTCTAACCAAAAGCTCCCCTTAATAAAAGACTACATTTAAGTCAATAAGCATATGATCTTTCGACTTTTGCCAAGACTTAAACTCCACCTAACCTTACTATCATCATCAAGCTCATCAAGTGGCACTAAGACAAAAATCTTGGCTGTAAATGCCAATAACAATAGTCGAACTTTTAAAGAGTTAGTGGCCCCTAATATAAACAAATAACCCTTTTGCATAGGTATTCTATGTATTGCATTTAAGTTAAAATTTGGCCTAATTCATCTCTTGCCAACTTTTCATGGTCTTGCAAGTAAAGTTCCACTAAGCATCTAAAAGAATTCCATGTAGCCTATTCAAGCATGAAACCTACTGAGATATCTAAAAAAAACAAATCAAGTTGAGGTGGCTTTCCCATTATCCTTGGCAGACTAACAAGGGATTGGGTTTATTACTTACCTTTGGGATCCATTACCATATAAAATGAGATATTGAGGTTATTCTCAAAGAAGTTCTTTCCAACTTTTAGAGCTACTACAATTTGAAGGGAGATTTAGGGTATTCAACAATATAATGAAGAGTTCTTATATGAATATTAAGAACATTTTAACGAAGCTTTGCATGAATTAACCCTATCATCAAATCTAACCTAATCAATACTCTTATGAACGACTTCTTCCTATAGATAAAAGTATGATAGACCACAGGTAAAGGATGAGCATTAGTGGACAAAAACTCAAAAGCCATAAAAATTTGATAGCAAACATGTCTGCAAATCCCAACAAATTTAGCACTCGATATAATTCACTATCTAACAATATAAAAAAAGTAAGTACATCTTTCTTTCAACAACAACTTAATAATTTGACTTCTCCTATATGTTAAATGAGTGTAGGAAATATACAACAAGTCTAGGTATGTGACATTTGCTCAATAAGGACATGTAATTGATATATGTCCAACACTTTCAAAGATCATCCAATAAAGCAAGCCAATGCCATGGGAGGATTTTCAGGGGAATCACAATGCAAGTATAATCCTTTCTCCAACACTAACAATCCTAAATAAAGGGGTCATCCTAACTTTAGTTATGGAAATCAACAAGTGGTCCATAATGCCCCTAATTGCCAATTTCAACCAAGTGTCATCACCCTTTAATACCAAACAAATGCACCCTAAAACTTAGGTATGTCTCTTGATGAAATTGTTAAGTCTCTTATTAATAACATCAAACCAATTTCAACAAGAAATGAGGACAAGTATTCCAAATTTAGTGGATCAAATAAGAAACTTATCATGGCCATGAGTAGATTAAAGGTGTAAGGATCAAACAAATTACCTTCTAAACCATGTTAAATCCAAAGAAGAACACAAGTGTCAAAGTCTTAAGGAGTAGAAAAAAAATGGAAGCACCAATAAAGGCACCTCCAAAAACAAAAGAAGAGGCCATCGAATATTAAGCTATGCCACCAACTATAAACCCATAAAAGCCCAACCATCACACCTAGGGTAAATCCTTTACCTCCTTATTTCCTCTAATATTACCATACCTCCTTTCCAAGTAGATTTTCAAATCTAAAAAAGAGGAGCAAGAAAAAGAGATTTTGGAGATGTTTTGGAAGGTGTAAGTAAACATACCCCTTATTGATGCAATTAAACAAGCACCTCATATGCAAGGTTTCTTTAGAAATTGTGCACCTCTAAGAGGAAGCTCAAAGGTGATGAAAAGTAAGTGTTGGAGAGAATACCTTGGCTATTATTCAAAGAAAAATTCCACCTAAATGCAAGACTATGGTACATTCACTATCCCTTACATAATAGCTATTATTTTCTTGATTATTATTTAGATTACAACTAGATTGTGATTGCATTGGAAGATTAGGATAATACAATATTTTTATGTCCATTTGGTACCTTTGCCTATCAAAGTATGCCTTTGGAGTTTGCAATACTCTAACCATATTTCAAAGATATATAGTTCGTATATTTTATTATTATATTGAAAAAATCATTGAATTTTTTATGAGTGATTATACCATTTATGGAGACTCTTTGATGCATATTTAGACAACCTTATACTTAAAAAATGCATAAAAATTATCCTTGTATTAAATTTGAAAAAAGTTCACTTTATGGTAGAATAAGGTTTAATTTTGGAGCATGTTCTTTCATCTAAGGGAATTGAAATTGACAAAGTTGAGATTAATCTTGATCAATCCACACCTTACCTTACAATTGTGTAGGAAACTTGTTTTTCTTAGTCTTGAAAGTTTCTATTAGAGATTTATCAAAATAATTTTCAAAAATTGCATTGCCCTTATGCAAATTATTACAAAACATAATAGATAGATCTTTTACTTCATGGAAAGAAAACAAAAAGGAAAACATAAATTTGGCATATAGTAATTGTAATTGTCCTTGCTCCTAACAATAAAAACAATCTTGGAATTATTTACCATAGTTTTTGACCATTCCTCTAAATGCAATGACTATAGCTAAAGATGGGTATGTCTATATAATCCTTTTTTTAAAATAATATGTTGCACCAAAATAAAATGTATATGATTTTATGAAAAATGTATTATATTATAGAAAATAAACTGTATTTTTTCAATTACAACAAAATTATTCATTATTGTTAATGGATCTAACAAAAAATTGTATTGTATCATGATTATAACCATAATGGTTAATTAGCAAAGGCATCATTGACTTTCAATTTTAGCAAATCGTGGTGATTATCATATAGGCATGAAACTCATGCACATAAAAGATTATTTGGGGATAAAAAGACAACAAGTCCTAAAATGGAAGAAAAAATGAAATCTAAAGAAACAATTCATTAAAGGATTTGTTACATCCAACTGAATTAAGAGAACAAATTAATGAGGAATAATTTTGACACCTTCTCTAAAATTTTGTGGATGATATAGAAGTAAGCTTTTATAATTCTTGCTTTCTCTTTGATTCTCTTGGTCTCTTTTCCTAAGAGAATAAATAGGTAAGGTGTTCATGTCTTTTATTTTTAAACAATTGCATATAGCACAATTTATAACAATGAAAGATAACTTTTTACTAGAAATTTATTTGCGTGCTTTTTTTTTGTTTTTTTTTTTTTACTAATTGTGTATAGTATGTCTTAAAAAGGATTGTCCATATAAGTTTTCTCTTATTTCAATAAGAAATTGTTGGATACACTTTTAGTTAAACTCATCATATAGAATTAATAAACTAATCTTCTATTAATAAATAATTAATAAATAATGTCACATTCCATAATTTATTATAAGGGAACCTCTCTTATTTCAATATAAAATATTTATTGAACACATGTTTTGTTAAATATATTATACAATATTAATAAAGTAATATTTTATTATGAAATAGTGGCACACATTATAATTTATCATAGTAAAATATCATTTTTTCCTTATGAATTTTGGTTTGTGTTTTTTCTTTTTACTAATTATGTATAATGTGTCTAACAAAAGGTGTGCCCATGTAGTTGTTCTTTATTATAAATAGGAATACTTATTGGACACACTTTTTATTTGATTTATTTTACAAAATTAATGAAACCATCTTTTATTTATAAACAATGACTATATTGTATAAGAGTGAATGACCAATTCTTTAAATACAAATTTTGGTTTGTATGCCTTTTATACTAATTATGTATGGTATGTCTAACAAAAAGAGTTTCCATACAATTGCTCCCTTATTTTAATGAAATTATTTGTTAAACATAATTTTTATTACATTTGGTATAAATAATTAATAAAATAATTTTTATTAATAAATAATACAATGCATAACAATGTATAAGTGATATATCACTTTTTTAACTATAAGTTTTTGTTTGTGTAACTATTTTTAACTAATTTTGGATATTGTGTCTAATAAAAGGTCTGTACATGTAGTGACCCACTTATTTCAATTAAGATTACTTGTTGGACATACTTTTTATTGGACTAATGATACATGATTAATAAAATAATTTTTTATTAATCAATAATGGCGTGAATCACAATATATAATAGTAAAGTACTATATCTTTAATTATTAATTTTGCATAGTATGTCTTCTTTTAATAATTGCATATAATGTTTGATAGAAAGTGTATTGATACAATTACTCCATTATTTCAAAGAATAATATTTGTTAGACACAATTTTTTATTTGACTTATTATACATAATTAATAAAATTATCTTCTATTAAGAAACAATTACACATATAATAAAATATTATTTTTTAATAAAATATATAAAAATTATTCTAAATTTTTATGAATTTTATAATTATATTCTAAATTTTTTACATTTTTATTTGAATTGTATACTTTTTAAATTCATATCAAATTTATCATTTCTAGATGAAAAATAGCTAAAACTATTAAAAATTGTATATTAACTAAAAAGAAATCATTAATAGTATTGCTTTCCTAAAAAGAAAGGGGTCAATTTGAAATAAATTTAAAAAATATAAAGTCAAATAAAAATATAAAAAAGTTAACTATTTAATTGTAAATGTCTATAATGATTTAAAACTAATATTTTTTATATTCCTTTTTTAACTATAAATTTTGGTTTATGTGTGTTTTTTTTTTAACTCATTATGTATTGTGAGTAACAAAACGTGTCTCTCTAAGTTTGCTTACCTATTTGAATGAAAATAGTTGTTAGACACACTTGTCGTTAGACTCATCATAAAAAATTTATAAACTAATCTTTTATTTATAAACAATGTCATTTACTTCAATGTCAATACTGCTTTTTAAACTATAAATTTGATTTGTATTTTGTTTTTCATTTTTTTCTAATTATATATTTTGGTTTGAGAAAAGGTCTATCCATGTAATTGCTCTCTTATTTCAGTAGAGAATGGTTGCTTGACACACTTTTTGTTAGACTTCCATACAAAATTAATAAAATAATCTTCTATTAATAAATAATAGAAAGCACCACAACATATAAAGTAAAATACCACTTTAACAATTAAATTTTGTTTGTGTTTCCTTTTTTACTAATTATGCATAGTTTTTTTTATTAAAAATGTCCATGTAATTTTCCCCTATTTCAATTCATGAATGGTTTGGTAAAATATACTAACATGCATCTAAGTAATTGAATCAAATAGTGAACTTCACTTCTAAAAAGAAAGAAGTTATTTGTATAATAAGTTCTAAGGACCAAATTTCTTTGCCCAATTGTGAAATCAAAAGCTATCAAATATTTGTCATTAGTAGTCTCCTTTTATGCAACAACTAGTGTGCACCACTTTTACCTAGCATAGTTTGAATTGATGTCACATCTTGTTATGTCCTTCAATGTTAGCAATACAAGGATGCACCCCATCATTAGAATTTTTTGAGTTAATGAGAGAAATACACATCATAGGTCAAAGATTGATAATTATTTGCCTAGCCAACATGCCATCGAGCTTATGAAGCTTGAGGGAGTCAAAGATTGAATTCCTCACCTCCTAAAACTTCCACATTAATTTATATTTAATTAGGGTAGAATTCATCATTCCTAAGATATCTTCAAACTTACAAAATCTCCTTCCTCTAACAGCTAACAACTATCAACTAAATATTTCACACTTAAAAAAAAAAAACAAAGGTCAATAAGAACCATGTTCAATAATCCTTATTCAAATGACGAGCACGATCTTTGTTATTAGTGGACAATTTATAAATATCAATAAACTATTGCACATTTTAAAAGAACAACATAAAAGTTAATGAAGGCAATATTCAATAACCCTATTTTAAAAGACAAGCACCATCTTTTTTATTAGTGGATAATTTATAGTTTATTTTGTAGCTAATGTATTTTGTACCAATTTGCATACAATAATTCTAACATGAGCAAAAATTTGGCAAAATAACATTTCCCAAGGTCTTCCACCCTATTACATAGAAACACACACTCTCTTAATGCACCTATTCATAAAAGTAAAATTTTAGAAAGAGCTAAATTGAAAGCAACAAAAATAAAGAAGGTAAATAAAATATGTAATGCAACAATAATTGAGAAGTAAATTATATGTGTATGAGAAAGAGATGTGATATGTGAGAAAGAGAGACATGAGGTGGGCAAAATGCTATACAGTGAAGTCAATCTTAAGTGAGTTTGAATCTTTTCATTTCTATTGGCAATTTTTTTTTTAACTATTATCATTCGGGAAGAAAAGAGAAAGGCAAATAATTAAAAGAAAAAGAAGGAAAATTTGGCTGGAAGGAAAAAATAAAAAAAAAAGACCAACCAAAAGTCCATTTTAATTCAATAGATTCTAGCATGCTTATTTTTCATTTGATTCAATAGATGGATTATGGAAAAAAAAATATTAATTTTAAAATAATGGTGTTCTTTTTCTCATTTTTCTACTTATTTCCCACCAAAAGTCGTATGAAAAATTTTCCTCCTCTTTCCATCATCGAATCATGTAATTTAGTCAAGAGAAAATATCAATAATTTATATAAGGAAAAATATTAATGATTTATAAAGATTGATTTGGGTTTACATTTTGATGTATAATTTAATGTTTGTTCTATATAAAATCAATAACCATACTTACATATTTAAGACTATTATCTCTTTGACAAAAAAGATATATATGTCTATAATTTAAATAAATTAACTTTTCTTTTCAAATATAGTTTGATAAATACATTTAAAATGTATAAATAGAATTGTAGATTACAATTTAGTCTAATTACAAAATTTCTAAAACATAACTAATAACAATCACATTTCTTGAATATCAATTGCTTCTCTTCTAGTCACCAGCTACAATAAAGGTTGAAATCTAAATGCAATTTTTACTCATTCTATGGAAAATTAATAATCATTTAACAAAGGCTTATTACATCATAGAGGCAATAAAAACAAAAACAAAAAAAGTGACCTTATGAAATTTGTTAACAATTATGATTTTGCATAGATAAAGAAATATAAACTAAAAATTAAAATTTAAATGAAAAAAAAAGAAAAAAAGGAAAGGATGATAGAGATGTAAATAGAGGGAAGCTAGAGAGAGAAATATAGTGATTGCACCTTGGCCTCTCTGTCTAATATTCATATGCAATCAATCTAAAAATGTATTGCACTAAAAAGTAAGGAATAATCTATATTTAAACATGGAAAGAAGAAAAGACTTAAATCTTCATCAATTTATTTTTAAGTAATACAATAATAAATGCAATAATTGTAATCTTTGTAAGTTGTGGATGAAAATGAAAAGTTTGAAAAGAGGTAAAATGAAAAAGAGAATGATTGAATCTCTAATTGAAGAAAAAATATTAAAAAGAGCTTAAAAGAAAAAATCCTTTAACCTTCTCCTCTAAGATTAGACTCAAATGAAGATGAAGTATGTCACATGGCATCTTTATGTTATTGAATTAATAATATTTTATAAATATGAAAGACGGTTGAGGCTATATATAGGCATATTCTTCCTTATCTCTAGGATGCTAAAGGTTTATCTCCTTAACTCCCTATCTTCCGATGGAGCTCTATACCTTCTTTTGCTTTCTCCTAATCATATCGTGCGACATTTGTAAGGCAAATCATGCAACATTTTAGTTGTATTTACCATTCCTTTTCCATTTTTTTCTTCTTTATTCTTGCCAATTGGTTATAGTGTCTCTAAATGAAAAGGGAAAACAATCCTCTATTTAGTGTCTAAAGAACGAATATTTTCCTTCCCATTTTATCTTTTTTGACTTTAAAGTTTTAATTTTGAACTTTTCTCTATTGTCAAGATACATTGACTTTGCTCTGCACTACCTCAGCTTGTTAATTTTCCTTGAATTATAATTTTCCTTGGGAATTACCGAAGGAGTTGATTTGGTTGACTAGTTAAAAGTTAGAGAAAGGATTCTTTTTATATAATTTTGTTTCCATTTCTTATTCCTGGTTAGGTATTTGTCACATGTAAGGGTATTTTTAACATAGATTTGATTTTCAATATAAATCATATTTGGCAATACTATGAGATAAAGTAGTGTAAATAAGAATATTGAAACTAAATATTATGTTACCCAAAGTTGCAAGTTGTTTGATAATAATGGTGACAATAAGGTGAGGAAAATCCAAAAGAATTCTTAATGTTTAGTAAAATTATAGTTAAAATAATTGTTAGTATGTAAAATGATTATAAAAGAAGTGATTAATAATTTATTTTATTCTCAATAATTTAATTACTAATTTCTTATTTCAATTTATGAATTAAATATTAGACCTTACCAATGACTTATACAATTCATTTTTTATATTGTACTAGTTTATTAAAAAAATAAAAATATTAATTTAATTGACTATAATTAAAGTAATTTATTTGAATTGATAATTAATTGTGAAAATAACTTAAAAAATAAATATTATATTTATCAAATATAAAAAATATACTTTCAAAAAAAGAACTTGTCAAAAAAGAGACCGAAAGAAAAAACAAAAAAAATTCTAATTCATCAAACTAGAAGTAATTTGCTCACAAAGAAAAATAATTTATGTCATTTTACTATTATTGAGGAATCCATCTCGTGAAATTCTATCAACATAAAAAAAAAATATCATGTGGTACAATATTAGGATGATGATAAAAAATTGGAACATTTATAAATTTTTTATAAAGATAATTATGTAATGTCGTTGTCATAATAACAATATTTCTTTACACTTTAAATAAATAACATAACATCAAATAAGATATCTTCCATCTTCTCTTTCATACTCCAAATGCTCTTTCAATACAACTTCTTAATGATAAATGTGCATAATTAAAGATTTCATGACATCTTCTTAGTGGTCAACTATTTTGAAATTTAGGTAAATGATATTTTATACTCTTATAATTTAGGTAAAACATACTCATGCTTATATCTAATTGATAAAATTAAATTTAGTGTACAAGAAGTTTAAACAAAAGTTAATTATTTGCTATTATAAAAATATTATCAAAAAAGTGCCTTGAAATGCAGCATATATCTACTATCATAGAAAATTTGTGGTGGGATATTTCTATAATTAGAGTCATGAGGTTTGATAATATCTTTTGCAAGTGATAAAACTATTGATAAGATTTTTGCAAAATTTTTGCTAACTGCTTCCCCAAGTGCTAAAAATATTTGCCTATTGATATATCGAATTCAACCATAGTAATTATGTATAGAAAGATGCACACTTTCTCAATGTAAGACATTCTCTACAAAGGCATTAACCCATAATTCTATCATAGATTAGTGCATAACTAAGGTAATGTTCCTTTATCTATTTTGCACATATTTAGACATCGTACCTCATTGTCTTATATTAATTCAATCACTTGTTTTGTGTATATATATGTATAATGATAGGTATGAATAGCACCAATGGTAGTCACTTCCAATAGTCGAAGTCTATCTTCATTGTTAGCATCGTTATCATTGTATTCTCCATAAAGATTTTCATAATCATTAGTCATATCTATGAAAAAAAAGAATATATCTATATTAATATGTAAAACACTAGATGTACCAAATGTTTCTTAGCTCAGTAAAAAAAAAAATGAAAAAAAATGATAACTAATAAATATATCCAATAATATGTAATGTAATGTACACCAAAATATGTTAGTAACTAGAGAAACTAACATGTCTATTTAATTTAAGGCATCTATTGGGTTTTGTGCTACTTAATTTGATAATGCAACTAACACAACTTGGCTTACTTATTCATCAATGCAAAATAAATATCTTTATTTCTACTCTCTTAGATTAAATCTATGGCATCCATAAAAAGGTCATTATCTTCTTCAACACTTGTTAAAGAATAGAAATCTTCCATAACATCACATAAAAAACATCTTGGCAACACCAGTTTCCTATTTTCAACAACATTATGAACTAACAGATCAATTGTTTCTTTAAAAGTAGCTACCCCTCCATATTGTCATTTTGTACCCTTTAGAACCTTCTTTTGCATGTAAATTGGATTTTACAACTCTTTTCTTATTGGTCTCATTTCTTCTTGCTACATTACTTATGCTAATATTTACATTTCCTTGTTGTATCTTATAATCTTTAAATAATTTATCTATGGAATCCATAAGGTTAAGTTTTACATCTAACTTCTAATATAATACTTTTGTTTTAAGTTAGATGATTAGTCTCAACACCATCACTAATGCATAAAGTAGTCGGCGAAGGTGCAACAACATATCTTCCTATGGCCACAAGATCGCTAAACAAGACATCTAACTTTTTCTTGACTTCTAATTCAATACTAGATTCTTGAAATCTTTTCTTACGTAGATTAGCCAACATTATTGTAAAATAAAGGGCATTGTTAGTATCCTAAACTTATCAAAAATATTATTTTTGAGTAAAAAAGAACAATGTTAAAACTCACCTTAATCCACTCCTCTCGCCATGTCTTAATAACAAGAATTGTTCCTTTTATGGGATCCCATCTCAATCAGGTCTCTTTTGTGTAGTTCTTTTCATTGCCTCTAATCCCTTTTTAGTACGTCTTGTTTTTCAACTAATGTTTATTATACTTACATTTACTTTTTCCTTTTTGAACTCTTCAACAATAAAGGTGAAAGAATGAAAGATATTTTTTTCTACTAAAATAAAAACACAATTTAGTGTTTTCCTTTTTTGTTCGGTGGTGAGTAAAAGCAACAAATTGTTGCTTTTCCAAAACCTCTATTTCAGGAGTTGTGTGTGTTTAAGTAAAGAAGAATAATGTTAAAACTCACCTTAATCTGCTCTTCTCACCATGTCTTAATAACAAGAATTGTTCTTTTCATAGGATCCCATCTCAATTAGGTCTCTTTTATGTAGTTGTTTCCATTGCTTCTAATCCCTTTTTAGTACATTTTGTTTTTCAACCAATGTTTGTTCTACATACATTTACTTTTTTTTTTTTTTGAAACTCTTTAACAATGAAGGTGAAAGAAATAAGGATATTTTTTTCTATTAAAATAAAAACACAATTCAATTTTTTTCTTTTTTGTTTGGTGGTGGCTAAAACAACAAAAAGGGTTATACTTGTAGATCTTATCTTTAATGATCTAATAGAAATTTTAGTGGATTGGATTTAAAAAAAAAAAAATAGAACAAACATAGAACTTTTTTTTTTTTTGATAAGTGAAAAACAACCATATAACATTAAATTGATGAATTTGAAGCCATAAGTCTTAAAATGAAAATTTTTTGAGCCACATGGTACAAAATTGTCCCTATAAAATTGATCATTGGTAAATGAGGCCATAATTAAAATAAACTATTTGTAAATGAATTCATAAATAAAGTCCATCATGTTGGCATAAACGTGTCCTTTTAATAGCCTTTACACAAAGAGAGAACTTAAATAAGGAATGAAAAGTACCACCCAATGTAAGAGATTAGTGATAATTTGGCATGTCTCTTTCCATATTGGTTCAAGTTTGAATCCCCTTAACAACATCCCCTTCTATTTTAAGGAAATTATAGAGATTTATAGTTAACATACTATTGGGTTTTGTATTTGATACATTACGGTGATGAGATCTATAGAAGAGTTAATGCATAGATGACTTTTAAGGATCCATTAGGCATTCATGAAAGGCCAATGACATGTTCGAGGACTAAAAAAATGAAAGAAGCACTAAATGGGTTGATTGAGAATATTTAGGCTAATCAAGTTGCAAATGGTATGAATTCAAATTTGAAAAAGGCCAAAACTTTATTAATATGATTGGAATGCTTGATGAGTCAAGGATAAGTAATAAAACCTACTTTTAAGTAGGAGTTTGTTATAAAGAAAGAGTTTGTCATAAAATAAGAGTTTATAATAAAATGAAAGTGTTCTTATTTTTTAGGAATATATCATGGTCTCTACTTTTACAATTTTTAAGGTTGTTATTTCAACGTATAAACAGATTTGATTTCATTGTTAAAAGGTAGGTGATTATGTGAATTGAAAAGTGAGAATTTTTTCTTTCTATTCTTTTAAGAACTAAAGAACTTATCAAGAACTAACTCTTTTTATGCTGTTTAACTTGACTTATTGCTCTTAAATTCATTCTTTTCTACATTATGACATCCATATCTTTCTTTATACTTTAGGTTCATGATCCTTTAAGCATTAGGTTCAAAGGTTTGTAGGATTGAAATTTGATTTAACTTTTTTGGATTTTTACTCAATTCCCTCTACTTGTTAAGTCCCTAAGCCCTATCTTTTGAGGTTCACATAAGTTGATATTAGGGTTTGGCTCCAACTCAAGTTTTCTTTTCAAAATTTAAGTTTTTCTCTTGTTATTCTTCTTGGCAACATTTTATACCCTTTTGTTTTTTAATCTATAAACCCTAGTTTATCTCTTCTTGTTTTTAAATTTGCATTAAAAGAAAAAAAAAAAGAACTAGAGAAAGAAGAAAAGAAGAAAGAAAAAAAAAGAACAAAAGATTATAATTGATTTATTCCTTTTTAAGAAGTAAACCCTATTTAATTAGGTTAAAGGAGTAGACCTTGTTGCTTTTTATTTCCTACAAGAATTCAAATTTAATTATTCTCTTTTCATGTATTGCAATTTAATCTTATTGCTTTTTTCTAACCCATAACTTTTATTCATTATGCTTTTATAAATTTCTTTGATTCTAATTTATTAGAATTATTTAGTCATAAAATGACTTTGACTGTGGTTTTTTAATTTAATAAAGAATTGAGAGAGAAAATTTAAGTGGTAAAAGGTAGGAGCATAAACACATATTAAAAAAAATCTTTAAAGAGTATAAACATGAGGTGGTGTGACACTATTTTTGAGTGAAACACATAAGTGGGTGTTTTGTTAAGGTATATTAGTCATTTTTTGTAGAATTAACACTACATCTTCCAAAGATGAAGGTGGAGCTGAGAAGGAGGGTAGTGATGTGTCATTCATGATCAAATTTATACAACTACAATTTAAGTGAATGAACATCAAATTTACTAATATAAGAGATATGATGAAGAAACAAGCCAATACAATAGCAAAATTGCCAAGGAGGTATGGAGGCGGTGAGCTTCCTAATACAAAAAAGTATGAGATAAGACTATGGTGATGTAAATAATGTAGAAGATAATGAATTTGATGATCTAACTACTTTGGTCAGAATTATCAATAATAGAAATGGTCAAAGAGATCATAAGAAGTAAGACACCTATGATTGTAATTTTTGTAGCATTCAATGAAAATTCCTCCATTTTGAGGAAAAAATGATCAACAAACCTATTTAAAATAAGAGAAAAAGGTTAAATTGGCCTTTAGGTATCACAACTACTTTGAAGAGAAAAAGTGAAACTTGATGCAATTGAATGTACTACTTATGCTATTATTTGCTAGGATCAACTTGTTTTGATTAAGAGAAGGAATCATGAAAGGTTTACAAATACATGGGAGGAGATAAAGGCTATCATGATGAAGAGGTTTTGTCCTTAATCACTATTATAGGGATTTGTACTAAAGGCTATAAGGGCTCATTTAAGGCACCAAGAGTGTGAAGGATTACATAAGGAGGTATAAATTACCATGATTTAGGGATATTGTTAATGTAGTTGAATAGTAGTATTATGTTGGAAGACATGGTGCACACATGATAATGAAAGTTGAGAGGCAACATAAACGAAAGGATTTTTATATGATTTGGATAAAATTTGGGTTCCACTTCATCTTAAAAACTGAATTAGAGTAAAAAGAAAGAGAGGGCTTATTACAATCCTAAGGTTGAATCATATGAGAGTAAGGAAGTGAGACATAATAACTAAAAGTAATTTTAATTTCTAACCTAGTAAAAATAGAGATATTACATGTTTTAAATGTCTAAGAAAAGGATATATTGCATCTCAGTGTTCTAATAAGCATACCATAATGTTGTGGGATAATGGTGATATTAAGACTAAAAGTGAGTTAGATGATGACCCCATGTCATCATTAGATGATACGAGTGATGGAGAGGAGTACTTAATTGAGGGAGATGTGTTGGTGACTAGACAAGTATTGAGCATACAAACCAAGAAAGATGATGAAGTGCAAAGAGATAGTATCTTCTATACACAATGTCATATCAAAGATAAGATATGTAGTATGATCGTTGATGAGGGTAGTTGCACAAATATAACTAGCACTACTTTAGTTGAAAAGTTTAATTTATTTACCATGAAATGCCTTAGCTCATATAAGTTTTAATAATTGAATGGGTGTGGTGAACTTAAGGTAAATAAGTGAGGGTTAGTATTATTTACTATGGGGAGACCATGACAATATGGTCAAAGTGTCATACTTAATAGGTTTAAAAATAGGTACTCTTTTGTAATAAATGATAAACCTATTACTCTTATACTTTTAACACCTTAAAAAGTTTATGAAAATTGATTGGGGATTAAAAAAGAGAGAGAGAGGAGAAAAGAAATAAAGGCTGAGAAGGGAAAGGAGAGAAAAGAGATGATACAAAGAGAAAAGAAGAAAAATATCACAAGAAAAAAAATTAAGAGTTTATATACAAAAGAGAGTGATGTTAAAAGAGTTTTCTATTCAACACAACGTATTGTTGTACTTTTGTACAAAGAGGCTTATTTTAGAATTGATGAGTTTAACACTTTTTTGCCTAGTGTTGTTGTTTCTCTTTTGTAAGAATTTAGTGATGTTTTTTTTTTTTTTTTTGAAGAACTAGGTGGTTTGCCACCTTTGAGGGAAATAAAATATCAAATTAAATTCATCCATGGTGCAAAAATTCCAAATTGATTGAGCTATAAAACTAATCTTAAGGAGACAAAGGAGTTTCAAAGTCAAGTTGATGAACTTATGGCAAAGGGATATGTGAGAGAGAGCATGTGTTAATGTATAGTTACAATATTGCTTGTATCCAAGAAAGATGAGACTTGGAGAATGTGCATTGATTGTAAAATAGCCAACAAAATCACTAAAAGGTGACCATTGCTTATTTCAGTGAAAAACTAAGTGGAGTAGCTTTTAATATCCTGCTTATGATAGGGACATGTATGCATTGGTATTATATTTAAAGATATGGAAACACTACCTTTGGCCCAAAGAGTTTGTCATTCATACTGACTTTGAGTCCTTGAAGGGCAAGGAAGGTTGAATAAGAAACATGCCAAATAGGTCGAATTCATTGCAACCTTTCCTTGTGCTATCAAATATTAACAAGGAGAATGTGGTAATTGATGCATTATCTTGTAAGTATACTTTTGTCTCTACACATAATGCAAAATTATTTGGATTTGAATGCATTAAAAATTTATATGTGAAAGATCCTAACTTTACTAATGTGTATAACGTATGTGAGAAGTCAACTTATGGAAATTTTATAAGTATAAGAGTATCTTATTTTGGGAAAATTGTTTATATGTACCTATGACTTTTTTAAGGAAGTTAGTTCTTACCTGAGTATTTCCTTTGGTCACACATGAAATGAGATATTGAGAAAGGGTGCAAGAAGTGCATAACATGCAAATAAGTTAAATTTAGAGTTTTACCCCATGACTCATACACCTCTTTACTCATGCCTAACCAATACTAAGTTGATTCATCTATGAGCTTTGTGATAGGGCTGTTATAGTCAAAAAATGGTAAGGATTCTATACTTATTATTGTTAATAGATTTTTAAAGATGACCTATTTCATCTTATGTCTTAAAAACTAATGATACAAATAATGTGATTGAATTATCCTTTAGAGTCATAGTATACTTATAGGACATGCCTTAGAGTATCATTTTAGATTGAGATACATAGTTTTTGAATTACTTCTAAAAGACTTTGTGGGTTAAATAAGGTACTAAACTAGTGTTCTGAACTACTTGCCATCCACAAATATATGGGTAAACTATGGTAGTTAATTGAACTCTTTTTACTTTGTTGTGTGCTATTATCCAAATGAATTTAGAAATGTGGGAAGATTATTTGTTGCATTTAGAGTTCACATGTAATAAGAATGTTCATTATACTACTAGTTACTCTCTATTGGAAATTGTGTATGGTTTTAATCCTTTAGCTCCTTTGGATTTGATGTCTTTCTCTATTGATAAGTATGTTAGTCTAGATGGTGATTGCAAGGCTGAAATAGAGAAGAAGTTGCATGAGAAGATGTGGTAACAAATTGCAAAACAAACTAAGTACTATGCAACTTATACTAAAAAAAAGGGCAAGAGAAGGTAGTATTTAAATCTGGTGATTGGGTTTGAGTGCATATGTATGAGGAAATGTTTTAGATTTAGAGGTGTTTAAAGCTACAAGCTAAAGGAGATGGTCCATTTCAAGTGGTAGCATGGATTAATGACAATGCCTATAAGTTAGACCTTATCAATCAGTAAAATGTGAGTGCAACATTTAATATTTCTAATCTTTCTCCTTTTGATACAAGTGATGATTTAAGGAGAAATCCTTTTGAGGAGAGGGGAAATGATGACATCTATGGAGGAGGTAATGCATGAACGAATTTCAAGGATCTATTGACCATTTATGTAGGGTCAATGACACGTTCAAGGGTTAAAAAAAAATGAAAGAAGCATTAAATGAGCTGATTAAGAATATCTGAGCTAACCAAGTTAAAAATGGCATCAATTCATCCAATCACATATATTCGAGCTTGAAAGAAGATTAAAACTTTATTAATATGATTGAAGTACTTAATGAGTTAAGGTTATGTAATAAAATTCACTCTTAAGTTGGAGTTTTTTATAACATAGAAATTTGTTATAAAATAGGAGTTTACAGTAAAATAGGAATGTTCCTATCTTTCAACAGTATATCATTGGCTTTATTTTTAGGATTTTGAGGGTTGTTATTTCAATGTATAAATAGACTTGATTTCATTATTGAAAGGTAAACAATTATATAAATTAAAAAGTGAACATTTTTTACTTTGATTCTTTTAAGAACTAAAAAACTTATCAACAACTAAATCTTCTTGTATCGTTCAACCTTAACTTATTACTTTAAAATTCGTTCTTTTTTGGAGTGTGTCATCCATATTTTTCTTTATACTTTACATTCATGTTCCTTTAAAAATTGGGTTTAGAATTTGCATAATTAAAATTTGATTTGACACTTTGGGGTTCTTGTTTGATTCCCTATGCATGTTAGATCACCAAGTCTTGCCTTTTAGGGTTCACATTACACGACCAAGTATGGGGTAGTCCTCCTTGAAGCCATCATTACTCAAGTAATGGTTCCTTCCTATGGGAAATGTTAAATAAGGATATCAATGGATAACCATTAATCTCAATTCATAGATATAATGACTAACATACTTATGATATCCATTTTTTTAATTCAAAAAAAAAAGAAATTAAAAACATAAGTAATAAATGAAGGTTTTTAGCACTAGCATATATAAAGATTAAAGCTATCAAACATATTCAAGTTACAATAATTTTCTCTTTTTAATAAGGAGGCCCAAATCTATATACTAGGTTCAATTCATAACTAGGCCCAAGGGACCCTAAGTCAAGGTGATGAAGTAACTTGTGAATTTTGGGCATTTCTTTATGGGTTAATGACAAGGTCATGATATAGGACACGTGATGAAAATTATCTTATATTATTATACAATTAATGTTGTAATTTTTATTATTATCATTTTATTGTTTATTTAGAGTATTTTAGACTATTTAGGAGATTTTAAAATATTATTATCATTAGGCTTAAGTTTAGGGATATGAATATTTTTATTTATTTCTTTTTGCTTTAATTGTAGGATTGAGGTCTTTCACTAGTAAAATTTTGTGCACATAAAACGAAAGACTAATGCCTTGAATGTTAGCTATAAACCAACCTATTGCTTGCTTGTACTCTCTCAACACCGTTAATAGCTTGTCTTTTTACACATTATCAAGTGTATAGGCGATTATCATTAATAGTGTTAATGATTCCCCTATGAAAAGATACTAAAGGTGATTAGGTAGTGACTTAAGCTTCAACATTAGTGACACCTTTATAAATTTTTTGATTATGTCTTAGTTTGATGAAGAATCCAATGAATCAAACTTTGTTTTTATCCCAAATAATTTTGATGGTGCATTTAACAAGCTAGCATATTTAATTACCTCCAACTCATCCATAATGTGTACACTTATAATGGCTCCTTCTAGAGGATTTGCTGGATGATCATTTAAAGGAAAGTCTTCTACAAGCTTGTCCACCATATCAATTATGAAGCAATCATCAAGCTTACTAGGGAATTTCATGACTTTGAATACATTAAACTTAACCTTTTGATCTTGAACTTATATGGTGAGTTCACCCTTTTGCACATCTATCAAAGTTCCCCCAATAGTTAGAATTGGCCTTTTTAAGAATAATAGGAATTTCACAATCCTTTACCATATCCAAGATAATAAAATTTATAGGTAGAATTAGGTTTACAACCTTCATAAGGGCATCTTTTGCTACCCTCCTTAAATGTTCCAAGTTTCTTATTAAAGCTACTTGACTTTAAAGATTGGTTCTTTTCCATGTATTGCATAAACATCTCTTCCAATGTTGATTTCTTTTCTTGAGGTTGTGTGGGTTAAGAAATTCCAAGATAGCTTAACATCAATTTCTTGGTTAGTGGTTGTTGACTAATGTCGTTGTTTAATGAAAAATTAAGGTGAATCCTCCATCTTGTATTGTTGAAGTTAGTGTGAGGATTGTGTTGCTACATGTTGTAATTGGCAACATATTGAAAACTTTTATTATTCATAGAACATCTTTCACTAGATTAGCTACCACCACAAAGCTTACAACTCATTACACCTTGCACAACATTAATTTCCATTAGGTTGAATTTATTTGGTAAGGCTACCACTTTTGTAGTGATGATTGAAATGGCATTAAGCTTATAAACTCTAGCTACTCTCCTTTGAACCATCCTCTATGAATTCCATTGATAATTGTTTAAAGCTATCTCCTTAAATAGGTTATATGCCTCATTAATAGTCTTACTTGTCAAAACTCCTCTAATTGATACATCATTGGTAGTCCAAGTAGAACTAAATAGTATATTATGGAATGTTTGAACCTGAATCTATTTTGGTAGACCATGGTGTGAACATATTTGAAATAAATCCTTGTATCTTTGTAGGTAAGAAGAATTTAGCAAGAAATTTTTGTGCCAACTCATCCAATGGGGTGATTGAACCAAATGGTAATGAATTCAGCTAACTTTGCCTTGTCTTTAAGTGAGAAAGGAAATAGCCTTGATCTGATTGCATGATTTAAACACCATTATGTTTGAATGAATAATAAATCTCCAAAAAAAACTTGTAAGATGGAGGTTTAAATCATCATTTCGAAGGCCTTCAAATTGAATAGCTATTGGGATCATTTAAATGATAGTCAATTTGACTTCACAATTATTAGCTTGTATAGCTAACCCCCTTATAATAGAATGGATTCCATTTACAAGAGGGACAAAATAATCTTTAAGCTCCTTTTGCTCCTTATTTGCATAAACATCAACCATTATAAAAGTTGAAGCTTACTTTTTCTTGTTTCTCCTTATTTGAGAGATGGTCCTCTCAATCTCCTTATCAAATGGTACTAATTCAACATTTTTTGAACTTCATATGCAAGAGCGGAAATTGTAGCTAAGAAAAAAGAATGCAAATCCAAATTAAAACTAATCATTAGTGGTATTAATATAAGTAAGAATAATGAACAATTCCTTAATAACGACACCATAAACTTATTGTTAGAATTTAAATACTTTGGCACACATGCAAGTATACATAATCAAAGAAGTAGTACAGTGAAGAATTTCTTTAAAGATCTATTCCATAAATAATTGAACTAAACATACTAAGTAATAAAATTGCAGTGAATCATTTTTACTTGGAATACCAAATGTTGGCAATGTTGCTAAACCCTAAGTATGAAGTAAATTCAATAGTGCAATTGATAATGAAAAATAGCCTAGAGTATGTAATTTCATGTAACAATTAGTTTGATCAATTTAACCTCTTCCAATAAGTCGATGAACAAACTCCATTAAATTGACACATTATATTCCTATGTAAAATCATTTAAAGAAGCTCATTAATATTGAACATTCTTTCATAGTTTCACATCTTGCAAAGGTATATTCCTATCCAATGTAATGATATATCACTTTATTCATTTGCCTTAATTTTGGTTATCTCTTATAAGAATCATCTAAATCTTGCAATTCATTCAATTATTGATATGACAACAAAAGCTTTATGAACAAAATAAAGCAAACAATCAATAATGTGATGTAGTTAACCAAGAGTGAAAAATCATGCAAACTTCAAGCTAAAGGTCCATTACAATCTTAAAAAATGAATTCAATCCATGTTTGACATATTGAAATTAAACATGAACATCAATAAATATGAAAAAAGGTTGAAAATAGAGTTAAAGACACCAATGTTTGTTGCCTAGAACATAAAGGCTAAAAATTTTTCAACATTTTGATCCAAATCCTCATAACATGTTCTACTCCTTCAAGTTTCCAAGTCCCAGCTCTCTCTTTGACCACTATGTTTTCCTTTCTTCAAATTAGTTGCTAGATGCCCTGGAACTCCACTACTATTTTCTTATTATCTCCATCTTGAATCTAATCTTTACTTTTTAAATTCAAATGTAGAAAATCAAATATTGCATGAAATTTAAAAGAAGATTACCCTAAATTTTAGCAAGACTAGATCACCTTTCTTTCCTCTACATGCCATTTGTCATAAACTTATAACTTGTAGCCAAATTTGCTCCAAGATATTAGAGGAATTAGGCTTAGCTTCCAAATAGGAGTTGTACTTTTATCTCTTATCTTCAATTTTCCACCAAAATCTAATCAATCCAAATTATAGGTAGAAAGTTATGCCTATAATTTACTAGTATGCCAAATCTAGATATCTCCTTTCTTTTTTGTTCTTGGTGCCTAAATTTTCAATATCCTCTTATTGCATGCATTATGGGCATGCATGAATGCATGGATTTTCCTTTTGAATGTCATCTTTATAGTTCTTTAAGTCTTTTATAAGATCTTTGACTCCTTTTTCTTGACTTCCCACCATTAAGCTCCAATTAATCTTATAAGACAATTTCACAATATTTAATCCAAAACCATGCTCTTTAAGATACTATCATCATGAAAATCACTAATTTAGAGATGTAAAATTGTGTATAAAAATGAGCTCATCAAATTACTAGCTAGGAAGGCTTTTCCTTTCATTCTAATGAGTCATTCACACAAAGCAACCATGAAATTATGTTAAAAGACTGCACCACTAATCCTTGATTTCAAGGCAATATGCATGTTATTATGTCTAATACTAAATGTATTTTTAGTTCATCCAATAAAAAAACTATTACTGTTGGTTAGCTTTCTCTAATATGAGAAAATTTTTCACTTGTTGGAATATGATATCATCATTTAGTTGCTTGACAATAAGAATTCTCTTGTAATTTGAATCCATTAGAATCCATTAAATAGAACAACTATTACTCTTGATTAGCTTTCCATACAAGGAGAGAATCTTTCAGTGCATGAAATTTCAGACCATCACCTAATTCCTAGAAAATAAGACTTCTCCTTTTATTACAATGAATCAATCCCATAAAATGATTAGGAAAATAACATCCATGTCTACAATGAACATTAATTTTGTTAAAAACAAGCACATTAATTCACTTTGGCTAGTCTAAATAATTTAAATTTCATCAAACAAAATGATTGTGCTTTATTTTTTATATGGATAAAATGGTTTATTATGTAAAAGATGAGATTGAGTCTTCATTTCTTGCTATAAAGCTTTTCCTCTCTTCCATAGAGTCATTCACACATCAAAATCATGAAATTAGCTTAAATGTTTACACCTAAAACTAATTACATTGCAAGATGCACATTATTATGTTTGGGCTAATATGTATCCATTAAAGTTTATACATTAAATAAAATTGTACTCTTAATTAGCTTTCTTTACTGTAAAATAATTATTCATTGCTTGAAATATGAGAACTTTTCTTGATTACATGATAATAGGACTTGTCCTCTAGGTACTCTTAAATCCATTGATTAGCATTCTTTACTAAAAGAGAATTGACCATTTTTTGGAACTAAAGATTGTCAATTGATTCCTTACTAATAAGGCTTTTCTTTTGGTTGCATGGAATCATTCACACAAAATTATCGTTCAATGAGTTATTGCCCTTAATTAGCATTCTTTGTTAAGAGAGAATTAATCATTACTTGAAACTTGAGACTATCAATAAATTCCTTGGCAATATGGTTTCTCCTTTTGTTCAAAAGAATAATTCACACAAAATGATCATGCAACTAACATGCATGATTACACCAAATATTAATTCCGTTGCAACATGCACTTAAATAAGCCTTTGGTAGTTTAAATCCTTTGAAGTTTGTCAAATAAAGGAGCCATTTATCCTAAATGCCTTTTGATATTTGTATATAATGGTTCATTGTTGGAAATATGTACCTAACACTTTAGTTTTATCTAATAAGGCTTCTCCCTTTGTCACGAGGAGTCATTCACTAAAAGAAATCATGGAATTACTTTAAAGGTTTACACTGATTGCTAATTTCACTCCAAGATGCACATTTTATGTCCATGTTAGCCCAACCAATAAAGAAACTATTATTCTCCATTAGCTTTCTTTATTATGAAAGAACCATTCATTACTTGAAATATAAGAACTTCTCTTGATTTATTAACCTTAAGACTTCTCCCCTAAATAGTTTGGCTACATTGAAGTCCATTAAATAAAGGAGTTATTGCTCATAATTTTCTTTACCAAGTGAGAATCCTTTAATGTTTGTAACATGAGGTTGTTGACAAATTACTTGGCAAGAAGGCTTTTCCTTTCGTTACAATCATTCACACACAATGACCACATAATTAACATCTATGTCTATGTTGAACTTTAATTTTGTTGTGACATTTGTATTAATACACCTTGATTAGTCAATTGAACTTTATCAAATAAAAAGTTATTCATTTTTAATAGCTTTTCCTACTAGATAGAATGGTCCATTACCTAAAAAATGAGACAAACACTTCATTTCTAGCTAATAAGGCTTCCCCTTTTTTTCAAATGAGTCATTTACAGAAAGAAATCATTAAATTACTTTAAATATGTACACTAATCATTGATTTCACTATGAGATGCACATTATTATGTCTTGGGTTATGTGAATCCATCAAAGTCCATTCAATAAAAAAGTTATTATTCTTGATTAGCTTTTTTCAACTATGAAAGAACCATTTATTACTTGAAATATAAGGTTGTCTCTTGATTATTTGATAGTTGGACTTCACTTCTGGGTTATCTAAATGAATTGAAGTTCATAAAAGAAATAAGCTAATCATCTTGAATAGCTTTCTTAATTAGAAAAGAATCCTCCATTGCTTACAACTTGAGACCATTAATTGATTTGTTGACAATAAGGTTTCTCCTTATATGGAATCATTCACACAAAATGAGTTTGCAATTGACATTGGATAAGATTGCTAATGGGTCAATAACTAATTTTTCAAATCTCAATCACAAACTTAAAAAGAAAAAAAAAGGTCTAATCAAGATAAAAACTATTAGAAATAATGCACGATTAGGTTAGAAACATTACTAAATTCAAATTTTTTCATTAATTGCCAACATGTAGCCTAACTAAAGGCTATATGGCCAATTAGCTTCATCCCTTAATCAGATTTTTAATCTATATAGAACTTTACTTTTCTCTCTCATTATAAGGTAGACTTTTTCTCTCTTTTCTTCTTATTCTCTCTCTCTCTCTCTCTCTCTCTCTCTCTCTCTCTCTCTCTCTCTCCCATTCTCACTCCCTTTTTGATTTTGTTGCAAACCCAAAGGAATATCCTACTCAAGTAAGAGAGCTTATAATCTTAAACCTAAAAGAGAAATAAAAGTATAAACAAGTATTATCTAAACCAAAGGACCATAAATATTAAATTAAAATCATGTCTTACTACTACTATGACTATCCTTTAAGTGTGAAGACTTCATAGACAAACATTAACCTTGGTCAAAATTTTAGGGATTGTGCCTTATTTTAATAAGCTAAAAGTAGTCCATGCTAAAATTTTCTTCATAATTTTTAGGTAAAAATTCGGCTAGTTTTGCTAGAATTTTGAATTGATAGAGATAAGAAGCATGTGATTCCTTAGGAATTTTTATATCTCTAAGATGGGTATAGGCTAGAAAGCAAAGTAAGCTTAATATGGGTAAGATGTTAAGTGGTTTAGCTATTGCAAATTTTTTACTTCTAGCTTATATAAATATAATTAAGCAATTAATTGCACTACTTAATTTAATGAAGATGTAAAATCAATGAAATATCTAGTGGAACCAAAATTCATCTTCATTGTTTATAAGATAATCAATGCAATATAAAAAACAATAGCTTAAAAGTGAACAAATAAGTGGCCATTGTCCATTTCAAAGGCAAAACACCATTATCATATACACAAAATTCATCTTAGTATACTAATATACTAAGTATACTAATTTTCCTAAAGTATCTAAATGTAGCTAAAAGGTTTGTACTAAAAAAGTAATTCGTACTATGTTGCTCCAATATATGCAAAAAAAAAAAAAAAACCTTTGGTAACAGGTCATAAATGCTTGTAACAAGAAAAGAAAAAAGGTACATATGGGCAATGTGATCAACCAAAAGGGAAACAAGTCAATTATAAGATAGTAAACTCTTGAGTGCACACACCATGCTGTAGATCTATTTACAAATGTGGATCCATCTATGCTTAGTACCTCTTGCCATCTTTGGTTCTTAAGGATTGATGATATTAGGACCTTTTCACCAAGTAGGCTTCTAGGGAATCACTTTTTTTTCTCTTTTATGGCAACATGACAAAATAAGATAGATGTTAATGGTAACTATTGTGCATAATTAACAAATATTCAAGTCACTCACTAGTTCTTAGCATCTTAAGAGGTCAAGTAACTAAGGTATTATTGTAACTCCTCTTGTTATGGTCTGCTTTATCGCATATGTCACAAGTAAAACAGCACCCCTCTTACTAAGCATGCCAGTATGGCGTATAAGCCTTACCATTAGTTTTAATTCTCTCTATTTTTTTTAGGTCTTCATATTCACCCTCCTTCATAGGTAGTGGATCAATTGGATCCTTACTAGTTTTCATCCACAAGTGTTGACCCTAAATGATGATTCATCATGACTAAAATAACTTTATAAGTTTTTTTCCTTAGTGTGACCTAAATAGTGGACGAAAATTTATAGTGTTATGCCTAGATTGCATTCCCAAGATTAGCATAATATGTCCTTTTTTTCAACTTCCACTACTAGTACTAATACCCCTATGCATTTATCTCCATGACCATTTGCTCCATTAACAGAACAAGTTTTAACAATCAAAATGTGTCCTTTCCTCCAACATTATTTTTCTGAATCCTATTATTGATTTTAATGTGAGATGCTCATTATTATATCTAAATTGCATTAAATAAAAAGACTTATTGCTCTCAGTTAGTTTTATTTACCATGACAAATCATTCATTGCTTGGAGATTGAGACGATCAATAGATTCCTTAGAAATAAGGCTTATATTCATTACATAGAATCAGCCACACTAAATGATCATACAATTAACATTCATGTCTATGCTAAACATTAATTTTATTGTGACATACACATCTATAAACCATAGGTAATTTGAATCCTTTGAATTAAGTCTAACAAAAGAGTCATTCATCTTGATTTGCTTTTATTACATGAATAGAATGTTTTAGTGCCTAAAATATGAGACCAACACTTCATTCTAGCTAATAAGNCAAGTGGTCCATAATGCCCCTAATTGCCAATTTCAAACTAAGTGTCATCACCCTCTAATACCAGACAAATGCACCTACAAATTAGGTATGTCTCTTGATGAAATTGTTAAGTCTCTTATTAATAGCGTCAAACAATTTCAACAAGAAATAGGTACAAGCCTTCCAAATTTAGTGATCAAATAAGAAAACTTATCACGACCATGTGTAGAATAAAAGTGTAAGGATCAAACAAATTACCTTTTTTAAACCATGTTAAATCCAAAGAAGAACACAAGTGTCATAGTCTTGAGGAGTAGAAAAGAAATGGAAGCACCAATAAAGGCACCTCCCATAACAAAGAAAAGGCAATCGAATATTAAGTTATGCCCACCAAACTATAAACCCATCAAAGCTAACCATCACCACCTAGGGTAAATCCTTCACCTCCTTTCCCCAAGTAGATTTTCAAATCTAAAAAGCCAGGAGCAAGAAAAAGAGATTTGGAGATGTTTTGGAAAGGTGTAAGTAAACATAACCCTTACTGATGCAATTAAACAAGTACCTTAATATGCAATGTTTCACAAGAAACTATGCTCCTCTAAGAGGAAGCTCAAAGGTGATGAAAAGTAAGTGTTGGAGAGAATATCTTGGCTATTATTTAAAGAAAAACTCCACCTAAATGCAAAGACTATGGTACATTCATTATCCCTTACATAATAGGCAACACTAAATTTGAAAGAATCATGCTAGATTTAAAAGCATAAATTAATGTGATTATGTCATACTTTATTTATACTTTTATAAATATCAATCCATTAAAGGAAACTAGTGTGATTATACAACTTGCTAATTGATTTAATGCCTATCCTAAGATAGTTGTTAAGAATTTCTTGTATAGGTTAATGAGTTAGCCTTTCTAGTAGATTTTTTACATTTTGACATGAAGAATGACAATTCCCCAATGTTGTCCCTACATTAAGGACAAAGATAGATGTTCATGATGGTACACTAACCATATAATTTGATAGTGAAATCTTTTGATTCAACATTTTTTAGGCTATGAGGTAATCTAGTGATGAGCATTTTGTTTTTGCCATTAATATTCTTGATTGTTTAGCATAGCAAGTTTTTTAGCTCAATGGAAAAGATGAGTTGGAAGAATTCCTTAGCTAACACCTTAAGAAAAAAGATATCAAGAAACTAGATAGAGAACTATCTTTATGTAAAAGTGTAAAGGATATGATAATAGAATTGCATTCATTGCATCTTATTCCAAGAAGGTATGATGTATCTAGTATTGAATTTCTTGTTTTTAGTAGCAAACTTCTACCTTTTATTATACAGTTGCCCATACTATAATTAAATTTATTACCAAATCATCTTTAGTATGTTTTGTTGAGAGATGGAGAAACTCTATCAATGATCATTGCAAAGAACATAACCTTATTGCAAGAAGAAAAACTTGTTTGAGTTATAAGAGATCAAAAGATAACAATTGGATAGATCATAGTGAACATCAAGGGGAGAAGCCTATCCATGTATATACATCACATCCTACTTAAGAAGGGTTTTAAATTATCAAGAGAAGCACGATGTAGATTAAACCCTCCAATGATAGACATAATGAAGAAAGAAGTATTCATACTTTTTAATGTTAGTGTGATTTACCTAATCTTAAATAGCAAATGAGTTGGTATAGTGCAAATGATTCCTAAGGAAACATAAATTACAATAGTTAAAAATCATTATGATGAGTTGATTGGCCCTTGAATTCAAAATGGATAGAGGATTTATATTGATTATTGTAACCTAAATGCCACAACTCATAAAAATTACTTTCCTTTAACTTTTTTTGATCAAATGCTTAAAAGGTTAATTGGTCGATCTCACCATTGTTTCTTGATGGTTATTTAGATTACAACCAAATTGTGATTGCATTGGAAGATTAAGAGAATACAATATTTTTATGTCCATTTGGTACCTTTGCCTATCAAAGTACATCTTTTGGATTTTGCAATACTCTAACCATATTTCAAAGATATATAGTTCGTATAATTTTTTATTATATTGAAAAAATCATTGAATTTTTTATGGGTGATTATACAATTTATGGAGAATCTTTTGATGCATATTTAGACAACCTTATACTTAAAAAATGCATAAAAATTAACCTTGTATTAAATTTGAAAAAATGTCACTCTATGGTAGAATAAGGTATAATTTTGGAGCCTATTCTTTCATCTAAGGGAATTGAAATTGACAAAGCTGAGATAAATCTTGATCAATCCATACCTTACCTTACGAGTGTGCAAGAAACTTGTTTTTTCTTAGTCTTGAAAGTTTATATTAGAGATTTATCAAAATAATTTTCAAAAATTGCATTGCCCTTATGCAAATTATTACAAAACATAACATATAGATCTTTTAGTTCGTGGAAAGAAAACAAAAAGGAAAACATAAATTTGGTATATGGTAATCATTATTGTCCTTGCTCTTAACAATAAAAACAATCTTGGAATTATTTACCATAGTTTTTGACTGTTCCTCTAAATGCAATGACCATAGCTAGAGATGGGTGTGTCTATATAATCCTTTTTTCAAAATAATATATTGCACCAAAATAAAATGTATATTATTTTATAAAAACATATTATATTATAGAAAATAAATTGTATTTTTTAAATTACAATAAAATTATTCATTATTGTTAATGGATCTAACCAAAAATTTTATTGTATCATGATTATAACCATAATGGTTAATTAGCAAAGGCATCACTGACTTTCAATTTTAGCAAATCGTGGTGATTATCATAGAGGCATGACATTCATGCACATAAAAGATTATTTGTGGATAAAATACAACAAGTCCTAAAAAGGAAGAAAAAATGAAATCTAAAGAACAAATTGATGAGCAATAATTTTGACACCTTCTCTAAAATTTTTGTGGACAATATAGAAGTAGGCTTTTATAATTTTTGCCTTCTCTTTGGTTCTCATGGTATTTTTTCCTGAGAGAATAAATAGGTAAGGTGTCATATCTTATGTCTATATTTTTCCTTCTGATTAGGGGAAGAAAATTGATCTTGTAAGAAGAGTTAGTTATGGTAAATCAACTCTCATATACACATTTGAATTGTGGAAAATGCAACTGGCCATACTTTGAATGATACAAATATTTTGTCAATTGGACCACATGATTTGTTAGTCTAGACTAGGGATTATTCCTTAAGGTCCAATTATGTGTCAGGGGATAATTAAAGGGTACACAAATTGTTGGACTCCAAAGATCTTATAATCTAGGTCATGTCCCAACCATTTAGTACATAGAATTGAAATTGGGTGCTAAAATAGACTCTCTCTTCAACTAGTCCTAAAGAGTCAAAAGAATCAATACGTGTAATTCCACCCTTACTCTTCACCTTCTTCTTCTTCTTTTCCTCCTCCTACTCCCCCTTCTCCTACTCCTTCTCACTCTTTTTTGTACTCTTATCCTTCTCACTTAGAAGCTATTAATAAGCTTCAATTTGCTCCCTTATTCGGTCGTGTTTCCTATAGTCCGTTGGTCCTTAACTGACGGAAGGATATGGATAGTTTTAGGTCTTTGAGCTTCGCCTTTGGTTATCCTCTCATTTCAGTTAACCCCTTCGTTGTCCTTTTCTTTATCTCTCCCACAATCTTTATAACTTTACTCTCATTTAGAGAGAATTGCACTGTTGCAATTTAGTAATAACTTTCCTATTAATTGTCCTATCATAGATGGTGAACCTAACATGGAATCATGAAATGAGAGTGAACATTACTGCTTATGGGACGGTGTGGCTTGTCATGGCTCAACCATTCATGTTATTGGCATTGAACTTGACAATTCACCTCATCTGGTTCCAAATACTTTTACCAACCTTTAAGAATTAACTAATTTATTTCTATCTTATAATAATTTCAATGGTCATATATCATTTTTAGTCTTTAATCTCATGTAACTTGATGGTTTGGCTTTTGAAAAATTAGAAACTAAGATCATTGATTACAATTCAATTTAGATGAGGGCTATTATTAATAAAACTACACAATTAATAAAATAATAATTTTTTATTAATAAACAAAGATAAGTACCAAAATGTATAATAATAAAATATCACATTTTTAATTATAAATTTTGTTTTGTGTCCTATTTTTATAAATTGTGTGTAATGTGTCTAACAAAGTTGTGTTCACATAATCGCCCCATTGTTTTATCTGGAAATACATGTTAGTCATTTTTGGTTAGACTCATTATAAATAATTACTTAAAAAAATTATTAATAAATAATAGCACAAACCATAAAATATAGTAATGAGATACTAGTTTTTTAACTATAAATTTTAGTTTTTATGCTTTTAAAATTTTACGTTTTTAACTATAAGAATCATCACAAGAATGTCCCAATTGTGGGTCCCATATAATAGAAAATAATATTTTGAATTCATTTTTTCATTTTAATTTTTTCATCTAAAGTTATTAGATATATAACTATAACAATAATTTTTGGTCACATATTGTTTTGTTTTAGTTACACATCTTGTTATTTCAATTGCATATTTAGTAATTTTAAATAGAAAAAACTAAAATTTCAATAAAAAAATGAATTTAAAATATTATTTTTTTATTCAATAGGACCCACAATTAGGGTGTCCTCATGCTAATCCTTCATGCTATAGAATTTTTTCGTTTTACTAATTGGCATAGTGTGTCCATGTAGTTACTTACTTGTTTCAATAAAAAATACTTTTTAACACACTTTTTATTGTACTCATTTTAAACAATTGAAAAAATAATTTTTATTAATAAACTTTGACACGTACTATAATGTATAACTTCAAAATATTACATTTTTAAGTATAAAGTTTAGATAATGTGTCTTTTTTATACTAATTGTGTCTTGATTCTCACTCAAAGTGTATCTATATAGTTATTTTGTGATTTCAATGAGAAATATTTATTGGAACACACTTTTTGTTTCAGTCACTATACATAATCGATAAAATAATTTATATTATTAAATAAAAACATGTACCATAATGTATAATAATGGAATATCAATTTTTAATTATAAATTTTGTATCATATCTTTCTTGAATAATTGCAAATATTTTCCTATAGAAAGCGCATTCATGTACTTGCTCTATTATTTCAATGAAAAATACCTATTACACTTTTTGTTTGACTCATTATGCACAATTAATAGAATCAACTTTTATTAATAAACAATAACATGCATCACAATCAAATACTAATTTTTTGTATATGTCTATATTTTTTTAACTCATTGTGTATCATGTGTCTATGGGTGGCCAACAAGTAAATTGACTTAATTTTGAATTGGATCATTTAGAGTTTTAAGTTATTTAGATATAGACTCATTTAAATTTTAGGTCATTTAGATTTTAGATATATGAGGTTTCAAATTATTTAGATTTTGGTTTTATTAGGTTTTAGGTATCTTAAATTTTAGGTTATTTAGGTTTTGAATTATTTCAAATACAAGTCATTTAAGTTTTGGGTTGAATCATGTTATCAATCATTGACTTTAAAGTTAATGCAAATTGGATCGATTCAAATTTTTAGTGGGTTAAGTCAAATTATTCAAATTAAGTCAATTTTTAATACTTCCATTTGTGAGCATTTCCACTTTATTACTATACTAATATAACAAAATTTCCTTTTCTTACTATTAGAGGATAAGGAGTAATTTTTAGTATAAATGGATTATTATTTTTATACAAATTTAAAGAATTAAATAGTGAAATAAGTTCTTTTAGGGTAAATAATGTGTGATGGTTTATAAAAAAGAGGAAAAGGAAAATCTAAACTCAAAAAAGAAGTAAAAATATCGTGTTTATGAAATTAGAGAAGCAAAGTATTATAGTATATTGAGAAGAGGAAAAGAACAATTTGAATTCAAAAGATAAATAGAAATATTGTGTGTTTAAAATGTGAAAATCAAATACATACCTACCACACAATTAGTTTTACAAATTTATTTTACTATAATGATTTTGATTAATAATAATATTATAAATTTTAAATTTTATCTCATATTTATCATTAAAAAATTTAAATTAAATAATAGATATTTGATATTTGTAAACTAATGTTTATACTAATAAAAATAAAATAATTTTAAAAATAATTACTATTTATAAATAAAAATAAATCAAATAAAAATTATATTTTTGAATTAATAATATCTACAAATTTTAGTTTTTATTAAAATAAATTAAAATTTCAAGTTGAATTTAATTTAAACTAGTTTGAATTATTGTGGGTTTACAGTTACTTAAGTTTAAATTTTGAGTTATTTTGAATTTAGATAATTTCAAATTTGAATTATTTGAGTTTCAGGCCATTTAAAATTTGAATTATTTAGGTTTCAAGTCACTTTGAATATAGGTTATTCAAATTTGAGGTCTTTTTGATTTTAAGTCAAGTTTAGTTATGAATTATTGGCTTTTTCAATCGAAGCAAATTGAGTTGAATTGGTTTCAAGAGTTTTAAGTCGAGTTACTCATAGTGAGTTAACTTTTGTCACCTTTACTTATATTTAACAAAAGGTGTGTCCATGTGGTCACTCACATATTTTAATGGGAAATAGTTGTTAGACACACTCCTTAGTAGATTCATTATAAAAAATTAATAAAATCATCATTTATTTTTAAACAATTGCATATAACACAATTTATAACAATGAAAGATAACTTTTTTACTAGAAATTTATAATAATGTAATTTAGTCTAATTACAAAATTTCCAAAAATCATACCTAAAACTTTGAAACATAATTAATAAAAATTAGGTGTAAAAAATATATGTAAATGTACAAATATGATTGCAGATTACAATTTAGTTTTGTACACCAAAAATCATTAATCATCAATTTTAAAAAATAAAAACAAGATCATTAATTATAGTTCTAATTTGTTTTATTTATAAGTTAAATCAAAGTGTTCACACTACTACTTGTAGATGTTTTGTTTTTTTGTCTACTAAAAAACTCATTAAATATGGATTATATAATAATAATAGTTCTTCTCATCCTATAGATGTCCTCAGATCCTAACAATCTAAATTTCTTATAAACCATATTATGGTCTCCACATTATCGGGACCATGTGCATCCCATGTATCAACATATACTTAGTAAATATTTTCCTCATAACTCGTAAGATGTCATAGAGATATTTAAAGAGTCCAATATAAGTAACTAGAAAAGAAGAAAAAGGTAACTAATAGTAGGAAAATATTAAGCAACTTTCCCTTCAACATCTCCTTTGAAGTTTAACATTCTTTTTGGTTTGTAAATTATTAACTTTCGGAAGACAATTAGCGAGAAGAATGAAAAGTATATTGATTTAGAAAGGCACCAAAGGAAATGGCAAAATTATCCATGTTAGACATTATTTAATTGATTAAAATTAGCGAGGTAAGAATGGGCATTTCAACTTGGGTGTCCCCATCGGTAATACATGGCCACCAAAGGGATAGTAAAATTCTTGTCTGCAATCATATTATAAAATAGCTTTTTGATTCGTAGTACGCGTGAATCTATATTAAATTTGATCTTATAAAAAAAATGTCATCCCAACATTCAAATAATTATGTACACAAAAATAAATAAATAATGCTTATTTTAATAAAGTGATAAGACATACTATATTTATGAGCTACACAATCATTTCTTTGTTAAATTCATAATAATATATAAGTTTCTTATTTTTATAACAAAAAGAGTTTGCTTTTATAAATTGTCCATGCAATAAGTGTCAAAGAATGTAAATTGTAACAACTAAATATTTTATTTCATAAATTAACTCAATTCTCAACATCCCAAAATTAATAACCCAAATCAATTAAATAGAAAATGGGCAAAAAGAAATTACCTTCTCGAATATCAATTGATTCTCTTCTAATCACCAACTATAGTAAAGGTTGAAATCTAAATGCAATTTTGGCTCATTCTATGGAAAAATAGTAATCATTTAACAAAGACTTATTACACCATAGAGGCAATAAAAACAAAGAAAAAAAGTGACCTTATGGAATTTGTTAACAATTATGATTATGCATAGATAAGAAAAATATAAACTAAAAATTAAATATTAAATGAAAAAAAAAGAAAAAAGAGAGGATGATGAAGATGTAAATAAAGGGAAGCTGGAGAGAGAAATATAGTGATTGCACCTTTGCCTCTCTCTGTAATTTTCATATGCAATCAATCTGAAAATGTATTGCACTAAAAAGTGGGTAATAATCTATATTTAAACTAGGAAAGAAGAAAAGACTTAAATCTTCATCAATTTATTTTTAAGTAATACAATATTAAATGCAATAATTGTAATCTTTGTAAGTTGTGGAAGAAAATGAAAAGTTTGAAAAGAGGTAATATAATAATGAGTATAAAAGAATCAATAAATATCCATAAAAGGAGAGATAATAAAGAATCATTGATGGTGATGGCTGTAAGAATTCTCAACAGCTCCAGGAAATTTATTTCCTTAAACGAGATGGAAAATTGTAAATATAAGGAAAATAAATGAAAAGGAGAATGATTGAATCTCTAATTGAAGAAAAAAATTAAAAAGAGCTTAAAAGAAAAAATCCCTTAACCTTCTCCTCTAAAACTAAACTCAAATGAAGATGAAGTATGTCACGTGGCATCTTCATGTTATAGAATTAATAATATTATAGGGATATGAAAGATAGTTGAGGCTATATATAGGCACGTTCTTCCCTTTCTCTAGGATGCTAAAGGTTTATCTCTTTAATTCCCTATCTTTTGATGGAGCTCTATACTTTCTTTTGCTTTCTCCTAATCATATCGTGCAACATTTGTAAGGCAAACTACATCCCTACCATGCTAAACTATAAGATATGGTTGCATAATGTGAACTAATCATCTTGTGCAGCCCTTAGATGCATAAGTTTTTAATGGTCTAGGCAAACCTTGTTGCGAAGCAATGGCTAGGGTGGCAAGCTAAGCTATGAGTGAAGTAGAAGTCAAGATGTTATGTGATTGCTCTACTATAGAGATTTACTTCCCATCTTTGAGCCTTCAAGAATACTTACCTTGCCCAAATATGCAAGGTTTGCTTCATCAATAAAGGAGAAGGACGAAAAAGTTAGGCAGAAGATATAAGTGGAGAAGATGAAGGATGATGAGTTGAAGGACGACTTTACGGTGAGTAACTTCGAAATGTGTCACAACCTTTTTCTCCATTTTTTTTTGGTTGCTTAAAGGTTTATATACCTCACTTTATCCCACAACTTATTATTTATTTTATAGAATATGAATTGAATTTAGCATATAATTTTTCTTCTTTTTTGAGTTGTATTTACCATTCCTTTTCCATTTTTTTCTTCTTCATTCTTGCCAATTAGTTATAGTGTCTCTAAATGAAAGGGAAAAGAAATCCTTTATTTAGTGTCTAAAAAGTTAATATTTGGAAATGATTTTCCTTCCCATTTTATATTTTCTCACTTTAAAGTTTCAATTTTGAACTTTTCTCTTTTGTCAAGATACATTGACTGTGCTCTGCACTACCTTAACTTATTAATTTTCCTTGAATTATAAGATGTTATTATACCATGCAATATATGCTTAATGCTTATCCTTATGAACTTTGGGAACTACCAAAGGAGTTGATTTGGTTGACAAGTTAAAAGTTAGAGAAAGGATTCTTTTTATATAATTTTGTTTCCATTTCTTATTCCTAGTTAGGTATTTGTCACATGTAAGGGTATTTTCAATATAGATTTGATTTTCAATATAAATCTTGTTTGGCAATACTATGAGACAAAGTGGTGTGAACAAGAATATTAAAACTATAAATTATGTTACCCAAAGTTGCATGTTGTTTGATAATAATAGTGACAATAAGGTGAGGAAAATCCAAAAGAATTCTTAATGTTTAGTAAAATTGTTGTTACAATATTTCTTTGCATTTTAAATAAATAACATAACATCAAATAAGATATCTTCCATCTTCTGTTTCATGCTCCAAATGCTCTTTCCATACAACTTCTTAATGATAAATGTGGATAATTAAAGATTTCATTACATCCTTGTGGTGGTCAACCATTTGAAATTTAGGTAAATGATATTTTATACTTTTATAATATCCATCAACAAAAGATAATATTTTCTTATATTTATTTATAAAAATAATTTTGAAGTGAATAATTTCTTATATAAAATATTTATTTGAAAAGAAAAAAATGTGTTATGATTAGTACTTGTTGGGGGGTGTGGGAATTAAGATCTAGATTATTAATAGTTGGAATAAAAATGTGTACATCATGTGTTCTATCCTCATATCAAGCTAACATGAAAGGGAATTGCATATGAAAATTACATGCTACCATGATATTTTATATTAGTATGACTTTATCTTCCATAGGAATACTTGTACATACATCTGTTCCATCTATTACTCTAGTTCAATCCTATTGTTAAAACATACTCATGCTTATATCTAATTTATAAAATTAAATTTAGTGTACAAGAAGTTTAAACAAAAGTTAATTATTTGCTATTATAAAAATATTATCAAAAAAGTGCCTTGAAATACAACATATATCTATTATCATAGAGAATTTGTGGTGGGATATTTCTATAATTACGGTCATGAGGTTTGATAATATCTTTTGCAAGTGATAAAACTATTGATAAGATTTTTGCAAAATTTTTGCTAACTGCTTCCCCCAAGTGCTAAAAATATTTGTCGATTGATCTATTGGATTCAACCATAGTGATTATGTATAAAAAGATGCACACTTTCTCAATGTAAGACATTCTCTACGAAGGCATTAACTCATAATTCTATTGCAGATTAGTGCATAACTAAAGTAATGTTCATTTATCTATTTTGAACATATTCAAACATCGTAAGTCATTGTCTTATATTAACTTAATCACTTATTTTATCTTTATTTGATATAAGGTTATACAAGGTTTTTGTTTTGTGTATATATGTAGAATGATAGATATGAATAACACCAATTGTAGTCACTTCCAATAGTCAGAGTCTATCTTCATTGTTAGCATCATTATCATTGTATTCTCCATAAAGATTTTCATAATCATTAGTCATATCTATGAAAAAAAAAAGAATATATCTATATTAATATGTAAAACTCTAGATGTACCAAATGTTTCTTAGCTTAGTAAAAAAAAAATAAATGAAAAAATGATAACTCATAAATATATCCAATAATATGTAATGTCATGTACACCAAAATATGTTAGTAACTAGAGAAACTAACCTGTCTATTTAATCTAAGGCGTCTATTGGGTTTTGTACTACTTAATTTGATAATGTAACTAACGCAACTTGGCTTATTTAGTCATCAATGCAAAAAGAATATCTTTATTTCTACTCGCTTAGATTAAATCTATGGTAGGCGATTATGTGAATTGAAAAGTGAGAATTTTTTCTTTCTATTCTTTTAATAACTAAAGAACTTATCAAGAACTAACTCTTTTTATGATGTTTAACTTGACTTATTACTCTTAAATGCATTCTTTTCTAGAGTGTGACATCCATATCTTTTTTTATACTTTAGGTTCATGATCCTTTAAACATTAGGTCTAGGGTTTCATGATTGAAATTTGATTTAACTTTCTTGGATTTTTACTCAATTCCCTCTATGTGTTAAGTCCCTAAGCTCCATCTTTTGGGGTTCACATCAATTGATATTAAAGTTTGGCTCCAACTCAAGTTTTCTTATTAAAATTTAAGTTTTTCTCTTGTTATTCTTCTTAGTGACATTTTATACCCTTTTGTTCTTTTAATCTACAAACCCTAGTTTATCTCTTCTTGTTCTTAAATTCACATAAACAAAAAAAAAAAAAAACTAAAGAAAGAAGAAAAGAATAAAGAAAAAAAAAGGAACAAAAGATTATAATTGATTTCTTCCTATTTAAGAAGTAAACCTTGTTGCTTTCTAGTTCCTACAAGAATTCAAATTTAATTATTCTCCTTTTATGTATATCAATTTAATCTTATTGCTTTTTTCTAATCCACAACTTTTATTCATTATGCTTTTCTAAATTTCTTTGATTATAATTTATTGGAATTAATTAGTCATAAAATGACTTTGATTGAGGTTTTTTAATTTAGTAAAAAATTGAGAGAGAGAATCTAAGTGGTAAAAGGTAGGAGTATAAACACATATTAAAAAAAATCTTTAAGAAGTATAAACATGAGGTGGTGTGACACTATTTTTGAGTGAAACACATAAGGGAGTGTTTTGTTGAGGTATCTTAGCCATTTTGTGTCGAATTAACACTATGTCTTCCAAAGATGAAGGTGGAGCTGAGAAGGAGGGTAGTGATGAGTCATTCATGATCAAATTTATACAACTACAATTTAAGTGAATGAACATCAAATTTACTAATATGAGAGATATGATGAAGAAACAAGCCAATACAATAGCAAAATTGCCAAGGAGGTATGAGGGACGTGAGGTTCCTAATACAAAAAAGTATAAGAGATGAAACTATGTCCATGTAAATAATGCAGAAGATAATGAATTTGATAATCTAACTACGTTGGTCAGAATTGTCAAAAAGATCATAAGAAGTGAGACACCTATGATTTTAATTTTGGTAGCATTAAATGAAAATTCCTCCAATTCGAGGAAAAAATGATCAACAAACCTATTTAAAATGGGAGAAGAAGGTTGAATTGATCTTTAGCTGACATAACTACTTTGAAGACAAAAATTGAAAATTGTTGTAGTTGAATGTACAGATTATGCAATTATTTGCTGGGTTCAACTTGTTTTGACTAAGAGAAGGAATTGCGAAAGGTTTACTAATACATGGGAGGAGATGAAGGCTATCATGATGAAGAGGTTTCATCCCTAATCACAATTATAAGGATTTGTATTAAAGGCTATAAGGTCTCACTTAAGGCACCAAAAGTGTGGAGGATTACCACAAGGAGATGGAAACTACCATGATTTGGGCTAATATGGAGGAGGATAGAGAAGTAACCATGACTTGGTTCTTACAAGGGCTAAATAGAGATATTGTCAACGTTGTTGAATAATAGTATAATATGGAGTTGGAACACATGCTGCATATGATAATGAAAGTTGAGAGGTAATTTAAACAAAAAGGTTCTACATGATTTGGATAGAATTTGGGTTCCACGTGATTTGGATAAAATTTGGGTTCCACTTCATCCTAAAAGCTAAATTAGGGTAGAAAGGAAAAAGGGCTTATTACAATTGTAAGGTTGAATCATATAAGAGTAAGGAAGTGAGCCATAATAAGTAAAAAAGTAATTTTAATTTCCAACCTGGTAAAAATAGAGATATTAAATGTTTTAAATGTCTAAGAAGGGGACATATTGCATCTTAATGTTCTAATAAGCATACCATGGTGTTGTGGGATAGTGGTAATATTCAGATTAAAAGTGAGTTTGATGATGACTTTATGCCATCATTAGATGATACAAGTGATGGAGAGGAGTACCTAATTGAGACATATGTGTTGGTGACTAAACAAGTATTGAGCGTGCAAAGTAAAAAAGATGTTGAAGTGCAAAGGGATAGTATCTTCTATACACGATGTCATATTAAAGATAAGGTATGTAGTATGATCATTGATGAGGGTAGTTGTACAAATATAACTAGTGCTACTTTAGTTGAAAAGTTTAATTTATTTACCATGAAACACCTTAGCTCATATAAGTTTTAATAATTGAATAGGTGTGGTGAAATTAAGGTAAATAAGTAGGGGTTAGAACTATTTACTATTAGGAGATATACTAATGAGGTCTTGTGTGATGTTGTACCCTTGCAAGCTGGGTATATTTTGTTGGAAAGACCATAACTATATGGTCAACATGTCATACTTGATAGGTTTAAGAATAGGTACTCTTTTGTAATAAATGATAAACCTATTACTCTTATACTTTTAACACCTTAAAAAGTTTATGAAAATTGATTAGGGATTAAAAAAGAAAGAGTGAGGAGAAAAGAAATTAAGGCTGAGAGAGGAAAAAGAGGGAAAGAAATAAGAGAAAAGAGATGATACCAAGAGAAAAGAAGAAAAGAAGCACGAGAAAAAAATTAAGAGTTTATATACAAAAAAGAGTGATGTTAAAAGAGTTTTCTATTCAACATAACTTATTGTTGTACTTTTGTACAAAGAGGCTTATTTTAGTATTCATGAGTTTAACTCTTCTTTGCCTAGTATGGTTGTTTCTCTTTTCCAAGAATTTGGTGTTGTTTTTTCCCAAGAACTAGGTGGTTTGCCACCTTTGAGGGGGAAAAAATATCATATTAAATTCATCCATGGTGTAACAATTCCAAATTGATTGACCTATAAAAGTAATCTTGAGGAGACAAAGGAGTTTCAATGGCAAGTTAATGAACTTATGACAATGGGATATGTGAGGGATAGCATGTGTTAATGTATAGTTATAATATGCTTGTATCCAAGAAAGATGAGACTTGGGGAATGTGCATTGATTGTAAAATAGCCAACAAAATCACTGAAAGGTGACCAATTGCTTATTTTAGTGAAAAACTAAGTGGAGTAGCTCTTAATGTTATGTATGCATTGGTATTAGATTTAGAGACATGGCAACATTACCTTTGGCCCAAAGAGTTTGTCATCCATACTGACCATGAATCCTTCAAATAGTTGAAGGGCAAGGAAAGTAGAACAAGAAACATGCCAAATAGGTCAAATTCATTGCAACCTTTCCTTGTATGTATGCCTTTGTCTTTACACTTAATGCAAAATTATTTGGATTTGAGTACATTCAAAATTTTTTATGTGAAAGATCCTAACTTTACTAATATGTATAGCATATGTGAGAAGGCAGCTTCTAGAAAATTTTATAAGTATAAGAGTATCTTATTTTGGGAAAATTGTTTATGTGTACCTATGACTTTTTTAAGGAAGTTAGTTTTTAGCTGAGTATTTCCTTTGGCCACACATGAAACAAGATATTGAGAGGGTGTGCAAGAAGTGCATAACATGCAAATAAGTTAAATTTAGAGTTTTACCCCGTGACTTATTCACCTCTTTACCTATACTTAACCAATACTAAGTTGATTTATTTATGAGCTTTGTCATAGGGTTGTTATAGTCAAAAAAGGGTAAAGCTTATGTACTTGTTATTGTTAATAGATTTTCAAAAATGACCTATTTCATCTTATGTCATAAAAACTAACGATCCAAATAATGTGATTGAATTATCCTTTAGAGTCATAGTATACTTATAGGACATGCCATAGAGTATCATTTTAGATTAAGATACATAGTTCTTAAACTACTTCTAAAAGACTTTGTGGGTTAAATTAGGTATTAAACTAGTATTCTCAACCACTTGTCATCCACAAATATATGGGTAAACTAAGGTAGTTAATTGAACTCTTTTTACTTTGTTGTGTGCTATTATTCAAATGAATTTAGAAATATGGGAAGATTATTTGTTGCATGTAGAGTTCACAAATAATAAGAATGTTCATTTTGCTACTAGTTACCCTCCATTTGAAATTGTGTATAATTTTAATCCTTTAACTCTTTTGGATTTGACATCTTTCTCTATTGACAAGTATGTTAGTTTAGATGGTAATTGCTAGGTTGAAATAGAGAAGAAGTTGCATGAGAAGATGTGGCAACAAATTGCAAAACAAACTAAGTAATATGCAACTTATACCAAAAAAGGGCAAGAGAAGGTAATATTTAAATCTGGTGATTGGGTTTGAGTGCATATGCATAAGGAAATGTTTCAGATTTAGAGGTGCTTAAAACCATAGGCTAAAGGAGATGGTTTATTTCAAGTAGTAGCATGGATTAATGACAATGCCTATAAGTTAGACCTTGTCAATGAGTATAATGTGAGTGCAACATTTAATATTTCTAATCTTTCTTCTTTTGATACAAGTGATAATTCAAGGAGAAATCTGTTTGAGGAGAGGGGGAATGATGAGATCTATGAAGGAGGTAATGCATGAAGGACATTTAAGGATCTATTGACCATTTATGAAGGGTCAATGACACATTCAAGGGTTAAAGAAAATGAAAGAAGTACTAAATGGGCTAATTGAGAATATTCGAGCCAACCAAGTTACAAATGACATAAATTCATCCAATGGTATGTATTCAAGCTTGAAAGAAGATTAAGGATTTATTAACATGATTGAAGTGCATAATGAGTTAGGGTTAGGTGATAAAACTCTCTCTTAAGTAGGAGTTTTTTATAAAATAGAAATTTGTTATAAAATAGGAGTTTACAGTAAAATAGAAATGTCCTTATCTTTTAAGAGTATATCATTGGCTATAGTTTTAGGATTTTAAGGATTGTTATTTTAATGTATAAATAGACTTGATTTCATTGTTAAAAGGTAAACAATTATATAAATTAAAAAGTGAGCATTTTTTCCCTTGATTCATTTAAGAACTAAAAAACTTATCAACAACTAACTCTTCTTGTGTCATTCAACCTTAACTTATTACTTTAAAATTCATTCTTTTTTTGAGTGTGTCATCCATATTTTTCTTTATATCTTACATTCATGTTCCTTTAAACATTAGGTCTAAAGTTTGCATAATTAAAATTTGATTTGACTCTTTTAAGTTCTTCTTTGATTCCTTATGTCTATTAGATCACTAATCCTCACCTATTAGGGTTCACATTACATGACCAAGTATGGGGTAATCATCCTTGAAGTCATCATTACTTAAGTAATGGTTCCTTCCAGTGGGAAAGGTTAAATAAGGATATCAATGGATAACCCTCAATCTCAACTCGTAGATATAATGACTAACATACTTATGATATCCTTTTTTTTCAGTTCAATAAAAGTAAAATAAAAACATAAGTAATAAATGAAGGTTTCTAGCACTAGCACATATAAAGATTAAGGCTATCAAGCATATTCAAGTTACGATAATTTTCTCTTATTAATAAGAAGGCCTAAATCTATATACTAGGTTTAATTCATAACTAGGCCCAAGGGGCCCTAAGTCAAGGTGATGAACTAACTTGTGGATTTTGAGCATTTCTTTGTGGGTTAATGACAAGGTCATGATATAGGACATGTGATGAAAATTATCTTATATTATTATATAATTAAGGTTGTAATTTTTATTATTATCATTTTATTGCTTATTTAGAGTATTTTCAACTATTTAAGAGATTTTGAAATATTATTATCTTTAGGCTTAAGTTTAAGGATATGAATATTTTTATTTATTTGTTTCCTTATCAGTTAGTTTTGTTAAGGCTAAATAGGCCTATAATCCTAAGGTATAATTTATTAATTATTAGAATAGTTATCAACTTTTCAAACTTATTATTTGTTGTCTGGTAGAATTTATAAACCCCATAAAGGATCAATGAAGTATTGTTGACCTTTGGTTATCTCTTTTTCAAGCTTTCATTCTATGTCAAGTAGTATCAGATTTTAGATTTGTTTAGTTTGATATATCTCATCTCTTCATGATTCTATTTTGCATCAGATGGCATTAAACCAGGTTTCTCTTGGTTTGATGTCATCCTATGGAGTTTGAAATAATCTTTTCAATTACATTGATCATGAAAGGAAGGCTTTTTATAAGGTTCCTTTTTAGATTGTGAATACAATAGATCTTTTATTGTAAATATTGCTTGTAGTCAATTTGTTTGTACACACGTTCATGAGTTTAAAGATATTTTTGTTTGCAATGGAAATTTCTTCATTAAGGATTTTTTAAGATGCTTTGGTGGACTTAAGGTCTAGTTCAAAAATAAAGATGTTTTGGAGGAGAAAATGATGAAATTTTCATATTCAAAATTACAAGATGGTGGAGTTGATTGGTAGAACTATACTCAAATTACCAATTTAGATCTAGTGAGTCAAAAATTTGCTCATGGGTAAAGATGAGAAATTTATTGGCCTTCAAATTTTATGGCAATATAAATTTGATACAATTTTAGATTAAGTTGAAAGGAGATTTAATTCTTATTTTCTATCAAATATTGAGTTTGTGGATTCATCTTTAAATAATGAAGATTTACTTTCTTAGTCTTCCTCCAATGTCAGTTTTCATGTCCAAAAAGCACTATCTTTGGAGTTCAATGTTGGCAAAGTATCAATAATTCAATAAGAGATGGGTCAAAAGAAGTGGAAATACTTATTATTGATTACAACATGATTTAAAAAGTTAATTTGTGTTCCGATGAAGGTATTAAAGAGCTAAAAGATTGTGATAGTCAAAAGATTAATTTATCAATATATTCAATTAACCCGTGAGGTGAACCCATAACTTATAGGTTTTAAAATCTTGTTGATTATTTACTTCCATTGCCAAATAATATTGATTTTATTTGGTAGAGAAATTCAATACCATTTCAATGTCCTTATTAGTGAGGTCATTAGTCCAAAGAAGATTCATAAGCAATGGTCCATGTGTAAGTCTAAATAATTCAAGAGTTCAATAGAATCAAAGTGTTTTTTCATGTGACCTAGAAGACATCAATTCCTCATTATAAATTCAAGTATGAGTTTGTTTTTTTTTTAGTAGAGAGACATGACATAAACCTATAACTCTAATTAATATTGTAATTTTTATTGTTTATTTAGAATATTTTATACTAATTAGGAGATTTTAAGATATTATTAAGGAGTTTCCTTAAGATTTAAGTTTAACCACTTCAATATTTTTATTTATTTGTTTTTTTATTAGTTGGTTGCATTAGGGTTAAAAACTATTATAAATAGAACTATAATCCTAAGGACTAGTTTATCAATTATCATATCAATTGCCAACTATCAAAAAAAGCTCTCTTGAAACTTATTATTTTACTCTAGTGAAATCTTGAAACCTTATAAAGACTCAATCAAGTATTAGCCTTTCATATTCTATTTTACACTCTTTCTTCCTGCATCAAGTCAAGATCTCCTAATGATTTCTATCATTAGTCTATGGACCAGTGTCTCACTTAGCTCATACCTTGAGAATTGGGTCTCCTCACCTATTCTATCATTATTAAAATTTACTCACAGTAATACCAAAAAAATATATAAATAGACCCATGCCTTATCAATCTAAATGCAACTGCTCTAATTTTACATTTAGGTCTCTTGTGTTTTCTTAATGACTTAATCACCGGAGTGTTAGCACCGAAAGCTCCCTTCAATCCTTAATCATGTGTTATTTTATGGAACTTAGATCTACTCTGAACCTAAAATCAAGTCCATTTTAAGTTTAGTATCCTCCTCGGTAAGTAGCTCATCACTAATTAATATTTTTTGCCATGTTCATTATTTTAAAATTCACACTTGTCAAAAAATCAAGATCTGATTCTCTGAAAGTTGAGAGAATTTAAAGGTTAAAATTTCTGTTAATATACTGAAATTTTGGAACCGTAGAAGTCGAAGGGTCGGAAAGAAGAAGATGCGTGTTTCTCACTGAGCATGTCGTGCGTGAAAGATATAGCCTGTCTAGCAAACCTAGCAATGACAAGAAGCCACTAAACGGTTACTTATAATTCAAGCACACGTTTTGGCCTCTATAACTTTCTTCCTCTTGGTATTGTAGCAGACTAGCAGTTTCAGAAAGAGCAACTGCTTCGGGCTGTTGTGCTTATCCGCGTGTATAGACCTAGTAACTGGACAACACGTTTACGTCTGGGTTTTTGCGGCAACCGTTGCGAGATGTCACGTTTATAAATTATTTAACTAACAAGAGAGCGGCAATCGAGAATTGTACAAGGCTTTGGCTCTCGTCTCCGTGGGCGGTTACTGTTTTTTTCCAGGTACACGTGCTCTACAGAGGACATTTTTTTGTTTTTTCTTTTCTGTTCTATAAGCTTCTAGATATACATAGACCTCTCTTTTCTTTCCTTCTTGTGCACACACATATGATATACAAAGCTAGGGTTTTATTTTCAATTATAAGGATTAAAGTAATTGGAGGAAGCATTTTAAGATTTATTGGTTTTTATTTCTAATATGATCCTTTACTATGAATTCTCATATTCTTCTATTATAATTATTATTTATAATTATATTATTTGGCTGTTAAGATATATACTTGATAATTATACTTTATGATCTAGTGTTAGTTTAGAATTTAAGTTGATAATTGTTTGATAATTCCAATACTAAGTAGCAAAGAGAAATTGATAATCATGATCAAATCCTTGCCTAATTTCTATGAAAAACATGGTCTAAAATTAAAAAATCAACTTGTGAATTTATTCTTTAAATTTGGCTATCTTTCTTGTTTTAATGTTATCAATAAATCACTAATTAATTAATTAATCAAAACTCAATTTTTGTGAATTTGATGTTTACTTACCCTAATTACAAACTTTTTAATTGAGTGTTCTAATTCAATTAGGAGTTCTCTATCTAAGCTAAGTTGCTTCTAAAGAAGAGGTGTGCAGTTGTCTTTGGGTTATTTTTGTTTCCCTTTCAAGTTATAATTAGACATGTTAAGGTACCAAAGGCAAAGATATACATAAACCTCTCTTTTCTTTTCTTTTTTTTATTGTGCACACACCTATGATATGCAAAGTTAAGGTTTTATTTTCAATTATAAGGATTAAAGTAATTAGAGGAAGCATTGTGAGATTTATTGGTTTTTATTTCTAATATGATTCCTTACTTTGAATTCTCATATTCTTCTATTATAATTATTATTCATAATTATATTATTTGATTATTAAGATGTTTAATTGACAATTATGTATTATAATCTAATGCTAGTTTAGAATTTAAGTTTACAATTGTTTGATAATTTTAACACTAAGTAGCAAATAGAAATTGATAATCAAGATCAAATCTTTGCCTAATTTCTATGAAAAATATGGTCTAAAATCAAAAAATCAATTTGTAAATTTATTCTTTAAATTCATCTATTTTTCTTATTTGAATGTTATCAATAATCACTAATTAACTAATTAATCAAAACTCAATTTTTGTGAATTTGATGTTTACTCACCCTAATTACAATCTTTTTAATTGAGTGATTTATATTAATTTTGTTGTATTCACCAAACATCAATTTTTGGCATCATTGTCAGGGATTGATTATTTAACGAATTTGTTTTTGTATGATTGTACCCTTATATAACTTGTGTTGTAGACTTATATGCCTGTTGAGGAGTCTAACCAAAAGCTCCTTTGAATAAAAGACTAGATTCAAGCCAACAAGCATATGATCTTTTGACTTTTTCCAAGACTTAAACTCACACCCAACCTTGCATCATCATCAAGCTTATCAAGTGGCACTAAGAAAAAAATCATGGCTACAAATGCCAATTATAATAGTCGAACTCTTAAAGAGTTAGTGGCTCCTAATATAAACAAATAACCATTTTGCACAGGTATCCTAATGTAGGTGTTGCATTTAAGTTAAAATATGGGCTAATTCATCTCTTGCCAACTTTTCATGGTGGTAATTTGGCATGTCTCCTTCCATATTGGCTCAAGTTTGAATCCCCTTAACAACATCCCCTTCAATTTTAAGGAAATTATAGAGATTTATGGTTAACATACTATTGGGTTTTGTATTTAATACATTACTGTGATGAGATCTATAGAAGAGTTGATGCGTGGATGACTTCTAAGGATCCATTAGGTATTCATGAAAGGCCAATGACATGTTTGAGGGCTAAAAAAAATGAAAGAAACACTAAATGGGCTGATTAAGAATATTTAGGTTAATCAAGTTGCAAATGATGTGAATTCAAATTTGAAAGAAGGTCAAAACTTTATTAATATGATTGAAATGCTTGATTAGTGAAGGATAAGTAACAAAACCTACTTTTAAGTAAGAGTTTGTTATAAAGTAAGAGTTTATCATAAAATAAGAGTTTATAACAAAATAAAAGTGTTCTTATTTTTTAGGAATATATCATGGTCTCTACTTTTACAATTATTAGGTTGTTATTTCAACTTATAAATAGATTAGATTTCATTGTTAAAAGGTAGGCGATTATGTGAATTAAAAAGTGAGAATTTTTTCTTTCTATTCTTTTAATAACTAAAAAACTTATCAAGAACTAACTCTTTTTATGATGTTTAACTTGACTTATTACTCTTAAATTCATTTTCTTTATACTTTAGGTTCATGATCCTTTAAACATTAGGTCTAGGGTTTCAAGATTGAATTTGATTTAACTTTCTTGGATTTTTACTAAATTCCCTCTATGTCTTAAGTCCTTAAGCCCTATCCTTTGGGGTTCACATTAGTTGATATTAGAGTTTGGCTCTAACTCAAGTTTTCTTATTAAAATTTAAGTTTTTCTCTTGTTATTCTTTTTAGCAACATTTTATACCCTTTTGATCTTTTAATCTACAAACCCTAGTTTATCTCTTCTTATTTTTAAATTCACAGAAAAAAAAAGAAAAAAAATAGAGAAAGAAGAAAATAAGAAAGAAAAAAAAAGGAATGAAAGATTATAATTGATTTATTCCTATTTAAGAAGTAAACCCTATTTAATTAGGTTAAAGGAGTAGACCTTGTTGCTTTCTAGTTGTTATAAGAATTGAAATTTAATTACTCTCTTTTTATGTATTGCAATTTAATCTTATTGCTTTTTTCTAACACACAACTTTTATTCATTATGTTTTTCTAAATTTCTTTGATTCTAATTTGTTTGAATTAATTAGTCATAAAATGACTTTGATTGAGGTTTTTTTTTTAATTTAATAAAGAATTGAGGGAGAAAATTTAAGTGGTAAAAGGTAGGAGCATTAACACATAATAAAAAAAATCTTTAAAGAGTATAAACATGAGGTGGTGTGACACCATTTTTGAGTGAAACATATAAGAGAATGTTTTGTTGAAGTATCTTAGCCATTTTGTGTAGAATTAACACTATGTCTTCTAAAGATGAAGGTGGAGCTGAGAAGTAGGGTAATGATGTGTCATTCATGATCAAATTTATGTAACTACAATTTAAGTGAATGAACATCAAATTTACTAATATAAGAGATATGACGAAGAAAAAAGCCAACACAATAGCAAAATTACGAGGAGGTATGGGGGTCGTGAGGTTCCTAATGCAAAGAAGTATAAGATAAGACTATGGTGATGTAAATAATGTAGAAGATAATGAATTTGATAATCTAACTACTTTGGTCAGAATTATCAATAATAGAAATGGTCAAAGAGATCATAGGAGGTGAGACACCTATGATTGTAATTTTTGTAGCATTAAATGAAAATTCTTGCAGTCCAAGGGAAAAATGATCAACAAACCTATTTAAAATGGGAGAAGAAGGTTGAATTGGTCTTTAGCTATCACAACTACTTTGAAGAGAAAAAGTGAAACTTACTGCAATTGAACGTATTGATTATGTTATTATTTGCAGGGATCAACTTGTTTTGACTAAGAGAAGGAATCATGAAAGGTTTACTAATACTTGGGAGGAGATAAAGGCTATTATGATAAAGAGATTTCATCCCTATTCTCTATTATAGGGATTTGTACTAAAGGCTATAAGGGCTTACTTAAGGCTCCAAGAGTGTGGAGGATTACCACAAGAAGATGGAAATTACCATGATTTAGGCTAATATGGAAGAGGATAGAGAAGTAACCATGGCTTGGTTCTTACAAGGGCTTAATAGAGATATTGTTAACGAGTTGAATAGTAGTATTATGTGGAGTTGGAAGACATGGTGCACATGATAATGAAAGTTGAGAGGCAACTTAAAGGAAAGGGTTCTATGTGATTTGGATAGAATTTGGGTTTCACTTCATCCTAAAAGTTGAATTGGAGTAAAAAGGAATAGAGGGCTTATTACAATCCCAAGGTTGAATCATATGAGAGTAAGAAAGTGAGCAATAATAAGTAAAAAAGTAATTTTAATTTCCAGCCTAGTAAAAATAGAGATATTAAATATTTTAAATGTCTACGAAAGGGACATATTGCATTTCAGTGTTCTAATAGGTATACCATGGTGTTGTGGGATAATGTTGATATTGAGATTAAAAGTGAGTTTGATGATGACTCTATGCCATTATTAGATGATACAAGTGATGGAGAGGAGTACCTAATTGAGGGAGATATGTTGGTGACTAGACAAGTATTGAGCATACAAACTAAAAGAGATGATGAAGTGCAAAGAGGTATTATATATACATAATGTCATATGAAAGATAAGGAATGTAGTATGATCATTGATAAGGGTAGTTGTACAAATATAGCTAGCACTACTTTAGTTGAAAAGTTTAATTTATTTACCATGAAACACCTTAGCTCATATAAGTTTTAATAATTGAATGGGTGTGGTGAAATTAAGGTAAATAAGTAAGGGTTAGTATTGTTTACTATTAGGAGATATACTAATGATGTCTTGTGTGATGTTGTACCCTTGCAAGGTGGGTATATTTTGTTGGAAAGACCATGGCAATATGGTTAGCTTGTCATACTTGATAGGATTAAGAATAGGTACTCTTTTATAAGAAATGATAAACCTATTACTCTTATACTTTTAACACCTTAAAAATTTTAAGGCTAAGAGGGGAAAGGAGGGAAAGAAAGGAGAGAAAAGAAATGATACCAAAAGAAAAAGAAGAAAAAGAGCACGAGAAAAAAAATTAAGGGTTTATATACAAAAGAGAGTAATGTTAAAAGAGTTTTCTATTTAACACAACTTATTATTGTACTTTTGTACAAAGACGCTTACTTTAGTATTAATGAGTTTAACTCTTCTTTGCCTAGTGTTGTTGTTTGTCTTTTGTAAGAATTTAATAATGTTTTTTTTTTTTAAGAACTAGGTGTTTTGCCACCTTTTAAGGGAAATAAAATATCAGATTAAATTCATCCGTGGTGCAACAATTCCAAATTGATTGAGCTATAAAAGTAATTTTAAGGAGATATAGGAGTTTCAAAGGCAAGTTGATAAGCTTATGACAAAGGGATATGTAAGGGAGAGCATGTGTTAGTGTATAGTTACAATATTGCTTGTATCCAAGAAAGATGAGACTTGGAGAATGTGCATTGATTGTAAAATAGCCAACAAAATCACTAAAAGGTGACCAATTGCTTATTTCAATGAAAAACTAAGTAGAGTAGCTTTTAAGATCTTGCTTATGATAAGGACATATATGCATTGGTATTAGATTTAGAGATATGGAAACACTATCTTTGGCCCAAAGAGTTTGTCATCGATACTGACTATGAATCCTTGAAATACTTAAAGGGCAAGGAAGGTTGAACAAGAAACATGCCAAATAGGTCGAATTCATTGCAACCTTTCCTTGCACTATCAAATATTAACAAGGGGAATGTGGTAGTTGATGCATTATCTTGTAAGTATACCTTTGTCTTTACACTTAATGCAAAATTATTTGGATTTGAATATATTAAAAATTTATATGTGAAAGATCCTAACTTTACTAATATGTATAGTGTATGTGAGAAGTCAACTTCTGGGAAATTTTATATGTATAAGAGTATCTTATTTTGGCATAATTGTTTATGTGTACCTATGACTTTTTTAAGGGAGTTAGTTCTTAGCTGAGTATTTCCTTTGGCCACACATGAAACGAGATATTGAGAGGGTGTGCAAGAAGTGCATAACATGCAAGTAAGTTAAATTTAGAGTTTTACCCCATAACTTATACACTTCTTTACCCATACTTAACCAATACTGTGTTGATTTATCTATGACTTTTGTAATAGGGCTACTATAGTCAAAAAAGGGTAGAGATTCTATACTTGTTATTGTTAATAGATTTTTAAAAATGACCTATTTCATCTTATGTCATAAAAACTAACGATGCAAATATTGTGATTGAATTATCCTTTAGAGTCGTAGTATACTTAGACAACATGCCTTAAAGTATCATTTTAGATTGAGATACATAGTTCTTGAACTACTTCTAAAAGACTTTGTGGGTTAAATTAGGTACTAAACTAGTGTTCACAACTACTTACCATCCATAAATGGGTAAACTATGGTAGTTAATTGAACTCTTTTTACTTTGTTATGTGCTATTATTCAAATGAATTTAAAAATGTGGGAAGATTATTTGTTACATGTAGAGTTCAGATATAATAAGAATGTTAATTCTGCTACTAGTTACTCTCAATTTGAAATTGTGTATGGTTTTAATCCTTTAGCTCCTTTGGATTTGACATTTTTCTCTATTGATAAGTATGTTAGTTTAGATGGTGATTGCAAGGTTGAAATAAAGAAGAAGTTGCATGAGAAGATGTGATAACAAATTGCAAAACAAACTAAGTAATATGCAACTTATACTAAAAAGGGCAACAGAAGGAAGTACTTAAATCTGGTGATTGGGTTTGAGTACATATGCATAAGGAAATGTTTTAGATTTAGAGGTGCTCAAAGCTACAAGCTAAGGGAGATGGTCTATTTCAAGTGGTAGCATGGATTAATGACAATGCCTATAAGTTAGACCTTGTCAATGAGTAAAATGTGAGTGCAACATTTAATATTTCTAATCTTTCTCCTTTTGATCCAAGTGATAATTTGAGGAGAAATCCTTTTAAGGAGAGGGGGAATGATGAGATATGTGGAGGAGGTAATGCATAAAGGACTTGTAAGGATTTATTGAGCATTTATAAAGGGTCAATGGCATGTTTAAGGGTTAAAAAAAAATGAAAGAAACACTAAATAAGCTGATTGAGAATATCTAAGCCAACCAAGTTACAAATGACATAAATTCATCCAATGGCATATATTCAAGTTTGAGAGAAGATTAAGACTTTTTTAATATGACTGAAGTGCTTAATGAGTTAGGGTTAGGTAATAAAATTCACTCTTAAGTAGGAGTTTTTTATAAAATAGAAATTTGTTATAAAATAGTAGTTTATAGTAAAATAGGAATGTTTCTATCTTTTAAGAATTTATCATTGGCTCTAATTTTAGGATTTTAAGGGTTGTTATTTCAATGTATAAATAGGCTTGATTTCATTGTTAGAAGATAAATAATTATAAAAAATTAAAAAGTGAGCATTTTGTCCTTTAATTCTTTTAAGAACTAAAAAACTTATTAATAACTAACTCTTCTTGTGTCGTTCAACCTTAACTTATTACTTTAAAATTCGTTCTTTTTTAGTGTGTGTCATCCATATTTTTCTTTATACCTTATGTCTAGAGTTTGCATAATTAAAATTTGATTTGACACTTTTGGGTGCTTGTTTGATTCCTTATGTGTGTTAGATCATTAAGTCTCACCTTTTAGGGTTCATATTACACGACCAAGTATGGGGTAGTCCTCCTTGAAGCCATTATTACTCAAGTAATGGTTCCTTCCTATAGGAAAGGTTAAATAAGGATATCAATGGATAACCCTTAATCTTAACTCGTAGATACAATGACTAATATACTTATGATATCCTTTTTTAAGTTCAAAAAAAAAAAAGAAATTAAAAACATAAGTAATAAATGAAGGTTTCTAGCACTAGCACATATAAAGATTAAAACTATCAAGCATATTCAAGTTACAATAATTTTCTCTTATTAATAAGAAGGCCAAAATCTATATACTAGGTTCAATTCATAACTAGGCCCAAGGGGCCCTAAGTCAAGGTGATGAAGTAACTTTTGAATTTTGAGCATTTCTTTGTCGGTTAATGACAAGGTCATGATATAGGACACGTGATGAAAATTATCTTATATTATTATACAATTAAGGTTGTAATTTTTATTATTATCATTTTATTGTTTATTGAGAGTATTTTAGACTATTTAAGAGATTTTAAAATATTATTATCCTTAAGCTGAAGTTTAAGGATATTAATATTTTTATTTATTAGTTTCCTTATCAATTAGTTTTGTTGTGGTAAAATAGGCCTGTAAACCTAAGGTATAATTTATTAATGATCAAAATAGTTATAAACTTTTGAAACTTGTTATTTGTTGTCTGGTAGAATTTATAAACCCCACAAAGGATCAATGAAGTATTGACCTTTGGTTATCTTTTTTTCAGGCTTTCATTCTTTGTCAAGTATTATCAAAATTTTGATTTGTCTAGTTTGATACATCTCACATATTCATGATTCTATTTTACATCAAATGGCTTTAAACTAAGTTTCTCTTGGTTTGATGTTATCTTGTGGCGTTTGAAGTAACCTTTCAATTACATTGATCATGAAAGGAAGACTTTTTATAAGGTGCCTTTTTAGATTATGAATACAACAGATCCTTTATTGTAAATATTGATTGTAGTCAGTTTGTTTGCACACACATTTATGAGTTTGAAGATATTTTTGTTTGCAATGGAAATTTCTCCGTTAAGGATTTTTTAAGATGCTTTGGTGGAGTTAAGCTCTGGTTCAAATATAAAGATGTTTTGGAGGAGAAAATGATGAAATTTTCATATTTAAAATTACAAAATGGTAAAGTTTATTGATGGAACTATACTCAAATTACCAACTTAGATCTAGTGAGTCAAAAATTTGCTTATGGTAAAGATGAGAAATTTATTGGTCATTGAATTTTATGGCAATATAAATTTGAAGTAATTTTAGATCAAGTTGAAAAGAGATTTAATTCTTATTTTTTACCAAATATTGAGTTTGTGGATTCATCTTTAAGTAATGAAGATTTGCTTTCTTAGTCTTCCACCAATGTCAATTTCATGTCCAAAAAGTACTATCTTTGGAGTTTAATGTTGGAAAAGTATCAATAATTCAATAAGAGATGGGTCAAAAGAAGTGGAAATACTTATTATTGATCATAACATGATTTAGAAAGTTAATTTGTGTTCTGATAAAGGTATTAACGAGCTAAAAGATTGTAATGATCAAAAGATTAATTTATCAATATATTCAATTAACCCGTAAGGTGAACCCATAACTTATAGGTTTTAAAATCTTGTTGATTATTTACTTCCATTGCCAAATATTGTTGATTTTATTTGGTAGAGAAATTCAATACTATTTCAATGTCCTTATTAGCAAGGTCATTAGTCCAAAGAAGATTCATAAGCAATGGTCCATGTGTAAGTCTAAATAATTAAAGAGTTCAATAGAAACAAAGTGTTTCTTCATGTGACATAGAAGACGTCAGTTCCTCATTATAACAATAGTTCTTCTCATCCTATAAACTTTATATCTTTTATCAAGATTAGAAACTAAAATTTCAAAAATAAAGATTTAATTTTTTAACTACAAAGAGACTCTGAATTCTAATTACACAGATCCCAACAATATGCACACTACCACTCCTGTAGATGTCCTCAGATCCCAACAATTTGAATTTCTTATAAACCATATTATGGTCTCCACATTATCAGGAGCATGTGCATCCCATGTATCAACACATACTTAGTAAATATTTTCCTTATAACTCGTAAGATGTCATAAAGATATTCGAGGAGTCTAATATAAGTAACTAGGAGAGAAGAAAAAGGTAACTAATAGTAGGAAAATATTGAGCAACTTTCCCTTCAACATCTCCTTTGAAGTTTAACATTCTTTTTGGTTTGTAAATTATTAACTTTTGAAAGACAATTAGCGAGAAGAATGAAAAGCATATTGATTTAGAAAGGCACCAAAGGAAAAGAAAAAATTATCCATGTTAGACATTATTTAATCAATTAAAATTAGCGAGGCAAGAATAGGCATTTCAACTCAGTTGTCCCCATTGGTAATACATGGCCACCAAAGGGATAGTAAAATTCTTGTCTGCAATCATATTATAAACTAGCTTTTCGATTTGTAATACACATGGATCTACATTAAATTTAATCTTATAAAAAAAATATCATCCAAACATTAAAATAATTATGTACACAAATATAAATAAATAATGCTTATTTTAATAAAGTGATAAAGATATACTATGTTTATGTGCTACAGAATCCTTTCTTTGTTAAATTCATAATAATATTTAAGTTTCTTATTTTTATAAAAAAAAAAAAGAGTTTGATTTTATAAATTGTCCATGCAATAAATGTCAAAGAATGTAAATTGTAGCAACTAAATATTTTATTTCATAAATTAACTCAATTCTCAACATCCCAAAATTAATAACCCAAATCAATTAAATAGAAAATAAGCGAAAAGAAATTACCTTCTTGAATATCAATTGATTATCTTCTAATTACCAGCTACAGTAAAGGTCAAAATCTAAATGCAATTTTAGCTCATTCTATGGAAAAATAATAATTATTTAACAAAAACTTATTACATGATAGAGGCAATAAAAACCCAAAAAAGAAAAGTGACCTTATGAAATTTGTTAACAATTATGATTTTGCATGGATAAGAGAAATATAAACTCAAAATTAAATATTAAATGAAAAAAAAGAAAAAAGAGAGGATGATGGAGATGTAAATAGAGGGAAGCTAGAGAGGGAAATATAGTGATTGCGCCTTTGCCTCTCTCTCTAATTTTCATATGCAATCAATTTGAAAATGTATTGCACTAAAAAGTGAGTAATAATCTATATTTAAACTTGGAAAGAAGAAAAGACTTAAATCTTCATCAATTTATTTTTAAGTAATACAATAATAAATGCAATAATTGTAATCTTTGTAAGTTGTGGAATAAAATGAAAAGTTTGAAAAGAGGTAATATAATAATGAGTATAAAAGAATCAATAAATATCCATAAAAGGAGAGATAATAGAGAATCATTGATGGTGATGGCTGCAAGAATTCTCAATGACTCTAAGAAATTAATTTCCTTAAATGCGATGGAAAATTGTAAATATAAGGAAAATAAATGAAAAAGAGAATGATTGAATCTCTAATTAAAGAAAAAAAATTAAAAAGAGCTTAAAAGAAAAAATCCCTTGACCTTCTCCTCTAAAATTAGACTTAAATGAAGATGAAGTATGTCATATGGCATCTTCATGTTATAGAATTAATAATATTATATAAATATGAAAGATAGTTAAGGCTATATACAGGCATGTTCTTCCCTTTCTCTAGGATGCTCAAGGTTTATCCCTTTAACTCTCTATCTTCCAATAGAGCTCTATACTTTCTTTTGCTTTCTCCTAATCATATTGTGCAACATTTGTAAGGCAAACTACATCCCTAGCATGCTAAACTATAAGATGTAGTTGCACAACATGAACTGGTCATCTTGTGTGGTCCTTACATGCATAAGTTTTTAATGGTCCAAGCAAACCTTGTTACGAAGCAATGGCTAGGGTGGCAACCCAAGCTATGATATGTGATTTCTCTACTGTAGAGATTTACTTCCCATCTTTAAGACTTCAAGAATACTTACCTTGCCTTAAATATGCAAGGTTTGCTTCATCCATGAAGGAGAAGGATGAAAAAGTTAGGTAGAAGATAAAAGTGGAGAAGATGAAGGATGATGACTTGAAGGATGACTTTACGGTGAGTAACTTCAAAATGTGTCATAGCCTTCTTCTCCATTTTTGTTTTTTTGGGTTGCTTGGAAGGTTTATATACCTCACTTTATCCCACAACTTATTATTTATTTTATAGAATGTGAATTGAATTCAGTATATAATTTTTTTCTTTATTTAGTTGTATTTACCATTCCTTTTCCATTTTTTGTTCTTCATTCTTGTCAATTGGTTATAGTGTCTCTAAACGAAAGGGAAAAGAAATCCTTTATTTAGTGTCCGAAGAGCAAATATTGAAAACGATTTTCCTTCTCATTTTATCTTTTCTAACTTTAAAGTTTCAATTTTGAACTTTTCTCTTTTCTCAAGATACATTGACTGTACTCTGCATAACCTCAGCTTGTTAATTTTCCTTGAATTATAAGATGTTATTATACCATGCAGTAAATGCTTAATGCTTATCCTTATGAACTTTGGGAACTACCAAAGGAGTTGATTTGGTTGACAAGTTAAAAGTTAGAGAAAGGATTCTTTTTATATAATTTTGTTTCCATTTCTTACTCCTAGTTAGGTATTTGTCACATGTAAGGGTATTTTCAACATAGATTTGATTTTCAATATAAATCATGTTTGGCAATACTATGAGATAAAGTGGTGTAAACAAGAATATTACAACTAAAAATTGTGTTACCCAAAGTTGCAAGTTGTTTGATAGTAATGGTGACAATAAGGTGAGGAAAATCCAAAAGAATTTTGAATGTTTAGTAAAATTGCTATTAAAATAATTGTTAGCATGTAAATTGATTATAAAAGATGTGATTAATAATTTACTTTATTCTTAATGGCTTAATTACTAATTTCTTATTTTAATTTATGAATTAAATATTAGACCTTACCAATGACTTATAGATTCATTTTTTATATTGTACTATTTTATTAAAAATTAAAAATTTTAATTTAATTGACTATAATTAAAATAATTTATTTAAACTCATAATCAATTGAGAAAATAACTTAAAAAATAAATATTATATTTATCAAATATAAAAAATATACTTTTTTCAAAAAAAAAAACTTGTCAAAAAAGAGACCAAAATAAAAAATAATTTCTTATATAAAATATTTATTTGAAAAGAAAAAAATATGTCATGATTAGTACTTGTTATGGGGTGGTCATAAGGTTTGATAATATCTTTTACAAGTGATAAAACTATTGATAAGATTTTTGCAAAATTTTTGCTAATTGCTTCCCCCAAGTGCTAAAAATATTTGCCCGATTGATTTATTGGATTCAACCATAGTAATTATGTATAAAAAGATGCACACTTTATCAATGTAAGAAATTCTCTATGAAGGCATTAACCCATAATTCTATTGTAGATTAGTGCATAACTAAAGTAATGTTCCTTTATCTATTTTGAACACATTCAGACATCGTACCTCATTGTCTTATACTAATTCAATCACTTACTTTATCCCTATTTGATATAAGGTTATACAAGGTTTCTTTTTTGTGTATATATTTATAATGATAGGTATGAATAGCACCTATGGTAGTCGCTTCCAATAGTCGGAGTCTATCTTCATTGTTAGCATCATTATCATTGTATTCTCCATAAAGATTTTCATAATCATTTGTCATATCTATGAAAAAGAAAAAGAATATATCTATATTAATATGTAAAACACTAGATGTACCAAATGTTTCTTAGCTCGGTAAAAAAAAATAAATGAAAAAAAATGATAACTAATAACTATATCCAATAATATGTAATGTCATGTACACCAAAATATGTTAGTAACTAGAGAAACTAACATGTCTATTTAATCTAAGGCATCTACTGGGTTTTGTGCTACTTAATTTGGTAATGCAAATAACGCAACTTGGCTTATTTAGTCATCAATGCAAAATAAATATCTTTATTTCTACTCTCTTAGATTAAATCTATGGCATCCATAAAAAGGTCACTATCTTCTTCAACACTTGTTAAAGAATGGAAATCCTTCATAACATCATGTAAAAAACATCTTGGCAACTCTGTTCTCCTATTTTCAACAACATTATAAACCAACAGATCAATTGTTTCTTTAAAAGTAACTACCCTCTATATTGTCATTTTGTACCCTTTAGAACCTTTTTTCACATGTAAATTTGATTTAACAACTCTTTTTTTATTAGTCTCATTTCTTCTTGCTACATCTCTTGTGCTAATATTTACATTCCCCTGTTGTATCTTAGAACCTTTAAATAATTTATCTATGGAATCAATAAGGTTAAGTTTTACAACTAACTTCTAATACAACACTTTTGTATTAAGTTAGATGATTAGTCTCAACACCATCACTAATGCATAAAGTAGTCGGCGAAGGTACAGCAGCATATTTTCCTATGACCATTAGATCCCTAAACAAGACATCTAACTTTTTCTTGACTTCTAGTTCAATACTAGATTCTTGAAATCTTTTCATAGGTAGAGAACATTATTGTAAAATAAAAGGCATTGTTAGTATCCTAAACTTATCAAAAACATTATTTTTGAGTAAAAAAGAACCATGTTAAAACTCACCTTAATCCATTGTTCTCACCATGTCTTAATAACAAGAATTGTTCCTTTTATGGGATCCCATCTCAATTAGGTCTCTTTTATGTAGTTCTTTCCATTGCCTATAATCCCTTTTTAGTACATCTTGTTTTTCAACCAATGTTTGTTATACTTACATTTACATTTTTTTTTTTGAACTCTTCAACAATAAAGGTGAAAGAATTAAGGATATTTTTTTCTATTAAAATAAAAACACAATTTAGTGTTTGCCTTTTTTGTTTGGTGATGGCTAAAAGCAACAAATTATTGCTTTTCCAAAACCTCCATTTCAGGAGGTGTGTGTGTTTAAGTAAAGGAAAAGAATGTTAAAACTCACCTTAATATGCTCTTTCCACCATGTCTTAATAACAAGAATTGTTCCTTTCATGGGATCCCATCTCAATTAGGTCTCTTTTATGTTGTTGTTTCCATTGCCTCTAATCACTTTTTAGTACATTTTGTTTTTCAATCGGTGTTTGTTATACATACATTTACTTTTTTTTTTTTTTGAAACTCTTCAACAATGAAGGTGAAAGATTTAAGGATATTTCTTTCTATTAAAATAAAAACACAATTTAGTTTTTGCCTTTTTTGTTTGGTGGTGGCTAAAAGCAACAAATTGTTGCTTTTCCAAAACCTCTATTTTAGGTGGCATGTGTGTTTGTAAAACACATTTTTGAAAAGTAAAACCAAACACTCTTTTAGTTATTTAGGTCCAAACTAGTTTTTACTCACCTTAATACAAGTTGAAATACCCTACCAAAGAGGGTTATACTTGTAGATCCCATCTTTAATGATCTAATAGAAATTTTAGTGGATTGGATTTAAAAAAATTAATAGAACAAACATAGAATTTTTTTTTTTGATAAATCAAAAACAACCATATAACATTAAATTGATGAATTTGAAGCCATAAGTCTTGAAATGAAAATTTTTTGAGCCATATGGTGCAAAATTGTCCCTAATTAAAATTAACCATTGGTACATGAGGCCATAATTAAAATAAACCATTTGTAAATGAATTCATAAATAAAGTCTATCATGTTGGCATGAATGTGTCCTTTTAATAGCCTTTACACAAAGAGAGAGCTTAAATAAGGAATGAAAAGTACCACCTAATGTAAGGGATTGGTGGTAATTTGCCATGTCTCTTTCCATATTGGTTCAAGTTTGAATTCCTTTAACAACATCCCCTTCGATTTTAAGGAAATTATAGAGATTTATAGTTAATGTACTATTGGGTTTTGTATTTGATACATTACAGTGATGAGATCTATAAAAGAGTTGATGCATGGATGACTTTTAAGGATCCATTGGGCATTCATGAAAGGCCAATAGCATGTTCGAGGGCTAAAATAATGAAAGAAGTACTAAATGAACTGATTAAGAATATTCAGGCTAATCAAGTTGCAAATGATATGAATTCAAATTTGAAAGATGGGCAAAACTTTATTAATATGATTGGATTGCTTGATGAGTTAGGGATAAGTAATAAAACCTACTTTTAAGTAGGAGTTTGCTAGAAAGTAAGAGTTTGTCATAAAATAAGAGTTTATAATAAAATAAAAGTGTTCTTAGTTTTTAGGAATATATCATGGTCTATAATTTTACAATTTTTAAGGTTGTTATTTCAACTTATAGATAGATTTGATTTCATTGTTAAAAGGTAGGCGATTATGTGAATTGAAAAGTGAGAATTTTTTCTTTTTATTCTTTTAAGAACTAACGAACTTATCAAGAACTAACTCTTTTTATGATGTTTAACTTGACTTATTACTCTTAAATTCATTCTTTACTAGAGTGTGACATCCATATCTTTCTTTATACTTTAGGTTCATGATCCTTTAAACATTAGGTCTAGGGTTTGAGGATTGAAACTCACCTTAATCCACTGTTCTCACCATGTCTTAATAACAAGAATGATTATTCTTTATGTGTCTTGGATTCTTACTCAATTCCCTTTACGTGTTAAGTCCCTAAGCTCCATCTTTTGGGGTTCACATCAGTTGATATTAGAGTTTGGCTCTAACTCAAGTTTTCTTATTAAAATTTAAGTTTTTCTCTTGTTATTCTTCTTTGCAACATTTTATACCCTTTTGTTCTTTTAATCTACAAACCTTTGTTTATCTCTTCTTGTTCTCAAATTCGCATAAAAAAAAAAAACTAAAGAAAGAAGGAAAGAAGAAAGAAAAAAAAGAGGAACAAAAGATTATAATTGATTTATTCCTATTTGAGAAGTAAACCCTGTTTAATTAGGTTAAAGGAGTAAACTTGTTGCTTTCTAGTTCCTCCAAGAATTCAAATTTAATTATTCTCTTTTTATGTATTGCAATTTAATCTTATTGCTTTTTTCTAGCCCACAACTTTTATTCATTATGTTTTTCTAAATTTCTTTGATTCTAATTTATTAGAATTAATTAATCATAAAATGACTTTGATTGAGGTTTTTTAATTTAATAAAGAATTGAGAGAGAAAATTTAAGTGGTAAAAGGTAGGAGTATAAACACATATTAAAAAAAAATCTCTAAGGAGTATAAACATGAGGTGGTGTGACACTATTTTTGAGCGAAACACATAAAGGAGTGTTTTGTTGAGGTATCTTAGCCATTTTGTGTAGACTTAACACTATGTCTTCCAAAGACGAAGGTGGAGTTTAGAAGGAGAGTAGTGATGTGTCATTCACAATCAAATTTATGCAACTACAATTTAAGTGAATGAACTTGAAATTTACTAATCTAAGAGATATGATGAAGAAACAAGCCAATGCAATAGCAAAATTGCCAAGGAGGTATGGGGGCTGTAAGGTTCTTAATACAAAAAAGTATAAGAGATAAGACTATGGCCATGTAAATAATGTAGAAGATAATGAATTTGATGATCTAACTACTTTGGTCAAAATTGCCAATAATAAAAATGGTCAAAGAGATCATAAAAAGTGAGACACCTATGATTGTAATTTTGGTAGCATTAAATGAAAATTCCTCTAGTTTAAGGAAAAAATGATCAACAAACCTATTTAAAATGGGAGAAGAAGGTTGAATTAGTCTTTAGCTATCACAACTACTTTGAAGAGAAAAATTGAAACTTGTTGTAATTAAATATACAGATTATGCTATTATTTGCTACGATCAACTTGTTTTGACTAGGAGAAGGAATCGCGAAAGGTTTGCTAATACATGGGAGGAGATGAAGGCTATCATGGTGAAGAGGTTTCATCCTTAATCACTATTATAGGGATTTGTATTAAAGGCTATAAGGGCTCACTTAAGGCGCCAAAAGTATGGAGGATTACCACAAGGAGATGGAAATTACCATGATTTAGGCTAATATGGAGGACAATAGAAAAGTAACCATGGCTTGGTTCTTACAAAGGCTGAATAGAGATATTGTTAACGTTGTTGAATAATAGTATTATGTGGAGTTGGAAGACATGGTGCATATGATAATGAAAGTTGAGAGGCAACTTAAACGAAAGGGTTCTACATGATTTGGATAGAATTTGGATTCCACATGATTTGGATAGAATTTAGGTTCCACATCATCCCAAAAGCTGAATTGGAGTAAAAAGAATCACAAGGTTGAATCATATAATAGTAAGGAAGTGAGCCATAATAAGTAAAAAAGTAATTTTAATTTCCAACCTAGTAAAAATTAAGACATTAAATGTTTTAAATGTCTAAAAAGGGGACATATTGCATTTAAGTGTTTTAATAAGCATACCATGGTGTTATGGGATAGTGGTAATATTGAGATTAACAGTGAGTTTGATGATGACTCCATGCCATCATTAGATGATACAAGTGATGGAGAGGAGTACCTAATTGAGGGAGATGTGTTGGTGACTAGACAAGTATTGAGCATACAAACTAAAAAAGATAATAAAGTGCAAAGAGATAGAATCTTCTATACACGATGTCATATCAAAGATAAGGTATGTAGTATGATCATTGATGAGGGTAGTTGTACAAATATAGCTAGCACTACTTTAGTTGAAAAGTTTAATTTATTTACCATGAAACCCCTTAGCTCATATAAGTTTTAATAATTGAATGGGTGTGGTGAAATTAAGGTAAATAAGTAGGGGTTAGTACTGTTTACTATTTAGAGATATACTAATAAGGTCTTATGTGATGTTGTACCCTTGCAAGCTAGGTATATTTTGTTAGAAAGACCATGGCAATATGGTCAGTGTGTCATACTTGATAGGTTTAAGAATAGGCACTCTTTTGTAATAAATGATAAACCTTTTGTAATAAATGATAAACCTGCTTCTCTTATACTTTTAACACCTTAAAAAGTTTATAAAAATTGATTAGGGATTAAAAAAAGAGAGAGAGGAGAAAAGAAATTAAGGTTGGGAGGGGAAAGGAGGGAAAGAAATGAGAGAGAAGAGATGATACCAAGAGAAAAGAAGAAAAAGACCGCGAGAAAAAAAGTTAAGAGTTTATATACAAAAGAGAGTGATGTTAAATGAGCTTTCTATTCAACACAATTTATTATTGTACTTTTGTATAAAGAGGCTTATTTAAGTATTGATGAGTTTAACTCTTCTTTGCCTAGTGTTGTTATTTCTATTTTGCAAGAATTTGCTGATGTTTTTTTCCCAAAAACTAAGTGGTTTTCCACCTTTAAGGAAAAAAAAAATATTAGATTAAACTCATCCATGGTGCAACAATTCCAAATTGATTGAGCTATAAAACTAATCTTGAGGAGACAAAGGAGTTTCAAAGGCATAAATCCTTGAAATTCTTGAAGGGCAAGAAAAGTTGAATAGGAAACATGCCAAATAGGTCGAATTCATTGCAACTTTTCCTTGTGCTATAAAATATTAACAAGGAGAATGTGGTAGTTGATGCATTATCTTGAAAGTATGCCTCTGTCTTTACATTTAATGCAAAATTATTTGGATTTGAGTACATTAAAAATTTTTATGTGAAAGATCCTAACTTTACTAATGTGTATAGTATATATGAGAAGTCTGCTTCTAGGACATCTTATAAGTATTTATGTGTACTAATGACTTTTTTAAGGAAGTTAGTTCTTAGCTAAGTATTTCCTTTAGCCACACATGAAACAAGATATTGAGAGGGTGTGGATGAAGTGCATAACATGCAAATAAGTTAAATTTAGAATTTTACCCCATGACTCATACATCTCTTTACCCATACTTAACCAATACTAAGTTGATTTATCTATGAGCTTTGTGATAAGGCTGCTATAGTCAAAAAAGGGTAAAGATTATGTACTTGTTATTGTTAATAGATTTTTAAAGATGACCTATTTCATCTTATGTCATAAAAACTAATGATCCAAATATTGTGATTGAATTATCCTTTAGAGTCATAGTATACTTACAAGACATGTCGAAGAGTATCATTTTAGATTGAGATACATAGTTCTTGAACTACTTTTAAAAGACTTTGTGGGTTAAATTAGGTACTAAACTAGTGTTCTCAACCATTTGTCATCCACAAATAAATGGGTAACCTAAGGTAGTTAATTGAACTCTTTTTACTTTGTTGTGTGCTATTATTCGAATGAATTTAGAAATGTGGGAAGATTATTTGTTGCATGTAGAGTTCACATATAATAAGAATGTTCATTCTACTACTAGTTACCCTCCATTTGAAATTGTTTATGGTTTTAATCCTTTAACTCCTTTGGATTTGACATCTTTCTCTATTGATAAGTATGTTAGTTTAGATGGTGATTGCAAGGTTGAAATAGAGAAGAAGTTGCATAAGAAGATATGGCAACAAATTTGCAAAACAAACTAAGTAATATGCAACTTATACTAACAAAGGGCAAGAGAAGGTAGTATTTAAATCTGGTGATTGGGTTCGAGTACATATGCATAAGGAAATGTTTCAGATTTAGAGGTGCTCAAAGCAACAGGCTAAAGAAGAAGGTCCATTTCAAGTAGTAGTATGGATTAATGACAATGCCTTTAAATTAGACCTTGTTAATGAGTAATATGTGAGTGTAACATTTAATATTTCTAATCTTTCTCCTTTTGATACAAGTGATAATTCGCAGAGAAATCCTTTTAAGGAGAGGGGGAATGATGAGATCTATGAAGGAGGTAATGCATGAAGGACTTTTAAGGATCTATTGACCATTTATGAAGGGTCAATGACAAATTCAAGGGTTAAAAAAAATGAAAGAAGCACTAAATGAGCAAATTGAGAATATCTTAGCCAACCAAGTTACAAATGACATAAATTCATCCGATGGCATGTATTCAAGCTTGAAAGAAGATTAAGAATTTATTAATATGATTGAAGTGCTTAATGAGTTAGGGTTAGGTAATAAAATTCACTCTTAAGTAGAAGTCTTTTATAAAATAGAAATTTGTTATAAAATAAGAGTTTACAGTAAAATAGGAATGTCCCTATCTTTTAAGAGTATATCATTGGCTCTAGTTTTAGGATTTTGAGGGTTGTTATTTCAATGTATAAATAGACTTGATTTCATTGTTAAAAGGTAAACAATTATATAAATTAAAAAAGTGAGCATTTTTTCCCTTGATTCATTTAAGAACTAAAAAACTTATCAACAACTAACTTTTCTTGTGCCATTCAACCTTAACTTATTACTTTAAAAATTCATTCTTTTTGGAGTGTGTCATCCATATTTTTCTTTATATCTTACATTCATGTTCCTTTAAACATTAGGTCTAAAGTTTGCATAATTAAAATTTGATTTTGAGACTCTTGAGTTCTTGTTTGATTCCTTGTGTGTGTTAGATCACTAAGCCTCGCCTTTTAGGGTTCACATTACACGACCAAGTATGGGGTAGTCCTCCTTAAAGCCATCATTACTCAAGTAATGGTTCCTTCCAATGGGTAAGGTTAAATAAGGATATCAATGGATAACCCTTAATCTCAACTCATAGATACAATGACTAACATTCTTATGATATCCTTTTTTTTAGTTCAAAAAAATAAACTAAAAACATAAGTAATAAATGAAGGTTTTCTAGCACTAGCACATATAAAGATTATAGCTATCAAGCATATTCAAGTTACAATAATTTTCTCTTATTAATAAGGAGGCCCAAATCTATATACTAGGTTCAATTCATAACTAGGCCAAGGGGCCCTAAGTCAAGGTGATGAAGTAACTTGTGAATTTTGAGCTTTCCTTTGTGGGTTAATGAGAAGGTCATGATATAGGACACATGATGAAAATTATCTTATATTATTATACAATTAATGTTGTAATTTTAATTATTATCATTTTATTGTTTATTTAAAGTATTTTAGACTATTTAGGAGATTTTCAAATATTATTATCTTCAAGCTTAAGTTTAAGGATATGAATATTTTTATTTATTTGTTTCCGTATCAGTTAGTTTTGTTAGGGTTAAATAGGTTTGTTAACCTAAGGTATAGTTTATTAATTATCAGAATACTTATCAACTTTTGAAACTTATTATTTGTTGTCTGGTAGAATTTATAAACCCCATAAAGGATCAATGAAGTATTGACCTTCGGCTATCTCTTTTTCAGACTTTCATTCTACGTCAAGTAGTATCAGAATTTAGATTTGTCTAGTTTGATACATCTCACATCTTTATGATTCTATTTTGCATCAAATGGCATTAAACAAATTTCTNATTCAAGTTACAATAATTTTCTCTTATTAATAGATGGCCTAAATCTATATACTAGGTTCAATTCATAACTAGGGCCTAAGGGGCCTTAAGTCAAGGTGATGAAGTAACTTGTGAATTTTAAGCATTTCTTTGTGGGTTAATGACAAGGTCATGATATAAGACACGTGATGAAAATTATCTTATATTATTATATAATTAATGTTGTCATTTTATTATTATCATTTTATTGTTTATTTAGAATATTTTAGATTATTTAGGAGATTTTAAAATATTATTATCATTAGGCTTAAGTTTAAGGATATGAATATTTTTATTTATTTGTTTCCTTATTAGTTAGTTTTGTTAGGGTTAAATAGGCCTGTAAACCTAAGGTATAGTTTATTAATTATCAGAATAGTTATCAACTTTTGAAACTTGTTAATTGTTGTCTGGTAGAATTTATTAACCCCATAAAAGGTCAATGAAGTATTAACCTTTGGTTATCTCTTTTGCAGGCTTTCATTCTACGTCAAGTAGTATTAGAATTTAGATTTGTCTAGTTTGATATATCTCACATCTTCATGATTCTATTTTCCATCAAATGGCGTTAAACCAAGTTTCTCTTGGTTTGATGTCATCCTATAGAGTTTAAAGTAACCTTTTCAATTACATTGATCATGAAAGGAAGGCTTTTTATAAGGTGCCTTTTTAGACTGTGAATACAACAGATCTTTTATTGTAAATATTGCTTGTAGTCAATTTGTTTGTACACACGTTCATGAGTTTGAAGATATTTTTGTTTGCAATGGAAATTTCTTCATTAAGGAGTTTTTAAGATGCTTTGGTGGAGTTAAGGTCTGGTTCAAATATAAATATGTTTTGGAGGAGAAAATGATGAAATTGTCATATTCAAAATTACAACATGGTGAAGTTTATTAGTGGAACTATACTCAAATTACCAATTTCGATCTAATGAGTAAAATTTTTGCTTATGGGTAAAGATGAGAAATTTATTGGTCATTGAATTTTATGGCAATATAAATTTGATACAAATTTAGATCAAGTTGAAAAGAGATTTAATTCTTATTTTTTACTAAATATTGAGTTTATGGATTCATCTTTAAATAATGAAGATTTGCTTTCTTAGTCTTCCACCAATATCAGTTTCATGTCCCAAAAATACTATCTTTGGAGTTTAATGTTGGCAAAGTATCAATAATTCAATAAGAGATGGGTCAAAAGAAGTGGAAATACTTATTATTGATCACAACATGATTTAGAAAGTTAATTTGTGTTCCGATGAAGGTATTAAAGAGCTAAAAGATTGTAATAGTCAAAAGATTAATTTATCAATATATTCAATTAACCCGTGAGGTGAACCCATAACTTATAGGTTTTAAAATCTTGTTGATTATTTACTTCCATTGTCAAATAATGTTGATTTTAATTGGTAAAGAAATTCAATACCATTTCAATGTCCTTATTAGTGAGGTCATTAGTCCAAAGAAGATTCATAAGCAACGGTCCAATTGTAAGCCTAAATAATTGAAGAGTTCAATAGAATCAAAGTGTTTTTTCATCTGACATAAAAGATGTCAGTTCCTTGTTATAAATTAAAATATGAGTTTTTTTTTTTTAGTAAAGAGACATGACATAAACCCATAACCCTAATTAATGTTGTAATTTTTATTGTTTATTTAGAATATTTTAGACTAATTAGCACATTTTAAGATATTATTAAGGAGTTTCCTTAAGTTTTAAGTTTAAGGACTTGAATATTTTTATTTATTTGTTTTTTTACCAGTTAGTTGTATTAAGGTTAAAAACAATTATAAATAGACCTATAATCCTAAAGACTATTTTATCAATTATCATATCAATTGCAAACTATCAAAAAAAGCTCTCTTGAAACTTATTATTTTTCTCTAGCAAAATCTTGAAACCTTATAAAGACTCAATCGAGTATTAGCCTTTCATATTCTATTTTACATTCTTTCTTCCTACATCAAGTCAAGATCTCCTAATGATTTCTATCATTAGTCTATGGACCAGTGTCTCACTTAGCTCATACCTTGAGGATTGGGTCTCCTCACATATTCTATCATTATTCAAATTTACTTGCTATAATACCTGAAAAATATATAAATAGACCCATGCCTTATCAATCTAAATGCAATTGCTCTCACACCATCTCTACTTTTACATTTAGGTCTCTTGTGTTTTCTTAATGACTTAATCACCAGAGTGTTAGCACCGAAAGCTCCCTTCAATCCTTAATCATGTGTTATTTTATGGGACTTAGATTTACTAAGAACCTCTCAAGTCCATTTTAAGTTTGGTATCCTCCTCGGTAAATAGCTCATCATTAATTAATTTTCTTTGCCATGTTCATTATTTTAAAATTCACACTTGTCAAAAAAAGTATATATTCTAAATTTCTCATCGACATAATAGTTATTTTACTATGATATTGAAGAAAACCAACAATGCACACCTTAATTATATGCATAATTAGTGTTAAAACAAAAAAAAAAGATAGTTATGGACTCGGATGTGTATTGCTATATAAAAGAATAGAAGATGTCTTGTATATAGCAAAATTTTCTAACACATTTCAGCTCAACAATTCGTCAAGATTTTTTTTAAATCTTTGACCTACATTGTCAAGAAAGCACATCCATGAACTTGTTGCGATTCCTCAATGAACTTGTTGTAGCCTCCTCTTTCTAAGACGCATGAATGAACTTCTCAATAAACTTTTCGTAAGCTCTTGTTCTAAGCAACCCAAGTAATTTTCCTTTATCTGAATCTAGTTTATGTAGTCATTTCCTTCCGCCGTTTTTGCTTCTTAATGAAACATTGTTTTTGTCCTCTCGCATTTTTATTGGGCGATCTTCTCTTTGTTCTCTGTGTTAGTCAAAATTCAGTCTCTCATTTCTCTCTTCTTGTTCATTCACGGTTACTTATAATTCAAGCACACGTTTTGGCCTGTATAACTTTCTTCCTCTTGGTATTGTAGCGGACTAGCAGTTTCAGAAAGAGCAACTGCTTCGGCCATTGTGCTTATCCACGTGTATAGACCTAGTAACTGGACAACACGTTTATGTCTGGGTTTTTGCGGCAACCGTTGCGAGATGCCACGTTTATAAATAATTTAACTAACAAGAGACATGATAGAAGAATGTTACGGGTCATGCCTAGCTAGCTTTCTAATCAAAATTCTTGCGGACACCGAAATATAACCGAAAAGTTAAAGATTTCTTTAGGCAGGTGCTTTAACCCATTTTTGTTTATGCTCACTGCCACGTGAAAAAAGAAGTTATTAGTTGGACCAGTGAGGCTACTTATCTAATAGACCTTTAGCGAGATGTTGCAGCAAAGCAGGTCTCAGTTTGACTTGTTTTCCTTAGTGTCCACCTTTAATCTACAGAGTGGTTCTTTAATGTGATGCCTCCATCGTTCATTAGGAGCTCAAAAATATTATTTTTGATTTTAAAGCTCTATCTCATTAATGCCAGTAAATTAAGTGAAATAACATTGTTATGTTATCTAGGAATCATAATATAGTGTGAGACATTATGAAATTGCACCTTTTTTTGGCATGTTATGTTTATAAGGAATTACATGATTGTATTATGTCATTATTAATATGCCTTACACAAATACATGCTATTACATGAATTGAATGTGTTATAATTGACAATGGCATTCTTATCTAAATTTATAAGAAATGTACATGATGTGTCATGCTTTATTTAATATGTCCTTATAAATGACTTGAGCATGCTATGCCATATTAGTTGAGTAATGAATTTTTTTGAAAAATAATTAATTATTTACTTTAGACTCATTACAAATATTATGTAAGTTAAATTTTGTTATGATATAATTGATAGATAAAATTGTCTATGTTAAGTAATATGTATGTTAAAAATGACAAGAGGAATCTTAATCTTAGTGAAAGATCTTGATTTTAGTAGGAGTTCATAAATTGGAAGAATTCTCATCTATAGAGTTAAAATTTTGTGAGAATCAACTTAAATAAACATAATTAGACATTGGAATATGGCAAATGATTGCAAGCATAATGATTTTTTGATCTCATATCCTTTGTTATATTATCGAGATTTAGTTGAACTTGTTGCAAAATTAATGTATGTATGTGGTTATATTCGCATCATTATGCACTAGTGGCCTTTTGAATTACTCAAAGTCATGGCAAGTAGCATTGCAATAAATACATTGGATATGAACAAAGCATATTAAGAGGTTTGACTCCATAAAATTTACCAATATTATTAAGAGAAATGTATTGAAAAATTTTATACCATACCATTTGTAAAATTTGAAAGTGAAACTATTACTCATCATAAAAAGATTAAGAGATTTATTAAGCCCTAAAGAAAATTAAAGTTAATATTACTCACGTAACAATGTCAAAATTATGATGATCAATTTCATTAAAGGGTTTAAGAAGTATTTCACTTAACAAATGTCATTGTTTGCCCTAATAATAAAATGAAATTTGGAGGTATTTTATGCTTGAGCTGAAAGACTTAATGTAAATATTAAATTTTCACTAAACATTTATGTGATAGCATTAAAAAGGGTGTAAAGTTAAAATTGATTGATATCGATTTAGAAATCCATTTAAGTAGTAAATATGAGTTGCAATTTAATATTTAAAAAAAAATTACGAGCACATATGAACCATGATACACAATGATTGCGTATGGTAAATTTATGACATTAAATATCATATGTGCCTGAAGATAAACATCTATATGTTGCTAAGTCTTCTTCTATATGGCTTAACTCATTATACAAGAGTTCAATATTTCTATATGATTTAAGTGGTGAGTTCATTAGTATAAGTATTTGGAAAAAAAGAGTTTAAAAAAAATGGCAAAAATAATTGGCATGAAATGTGAACATGTCAATGAATAGAAGGACAAGGCCAATTGTTAAGCTTATGACAAATATGACTGAATATTTGTAAATGCATTGAATGCATTAAGTTGGTAAAAAAAAAAACCTATAACCTACTTTTTACTTATGCTTAAGATTCTTAATTAACCTTTCCATTGGATCTTATGCTAAGTAGATGGTTGATTCACAAGTAATAAAGTGTACAGTATAAGAACTTAAAGCATCAATAAAGTATCAATTAATGTTATTGAGATGTAATGAATATATAAAAAATTGTTTCAATAAAAAAGGGTATTATTGCTTGTAAGTGAAATTGTATAATGATAAAATTCAATTCTTACATGATATCCTTTGCATGCCAAATATGGTGAGATTTGGCCTTTTGTAACCCTTCTTAAATTTATAGTGGTATAAATGTTTAAGATGATACTATTTACTATAGTTTTTTCTTAATAAATTCAATTATATGGACAATGAAGTTCATAATATTGATTATTTTTTCTCAATTACATTATCTCATAAAGAGTATTGTTGTTAACTTTCAGTATGAGAGACTAGGTCATATTATGCAACAAAAGATTGAGAGCAAACTAGAGAAAAGTCTATTAGGCTTACTCATTTATGATGATTAACCCATATACAAGTATGACCTAATTGAAAAATAAAATAAATCTATTTGAGAGGCCACACTTCTATTTCTATGAATACATTTTGATATCTATGAGCTAATGATTGTTAATACAAGGTTTGAAATCTGTATTTTCATTATATTTATAGATGACTTAAAGCATTTTGTTATAGATATAATCTCCCACAAGTCTGATAAATTGCTTTTCAACAAATTGGAGAGGTTGAGATTTAGAACAATATCATATAAGGCAAATTAAAATGAGAGATTGACCAAATATGTGTTCATCTATTTGAACATTTCAAAGAGCTCTATAATGAAAGAAAGAAATGAGGCCATTAGGTATTCAAGTAATTTTGCAATAAGAAGTTATTGTAGTGTGAGGAATAGTAAGTTGTAAAAATCTATAAGTTTAATGATAACATAAGGAAGAAACCTGAAAATATCATGATTATAAGATGCATAAGATAATGCATCATATATGTTTGATCTTGTGCCTTAAATTTAACGATTCCTTATCTTATGAGTTAAAACAAGGAAGAAGTTTGATCTAAGTAGTTTATAACTCTAACAGTTAGTTGCTGTTGTTCATAACCTTTCACTGAAGTGTGAAACTTGTGTACAAAACTTGTGTACAAATATGCAAAACATGTAATATGAATACTACTACAAGGCATTGTGTTCACTAATAAGCGAGGATGTAAGAATGTGATCAAAATAGACTTATGAGATATCATGTTTTAAAGAAAAAGAGTTTTTAGTAGGGATGTAAAGTCTTTTAATGAGATATCAAGTTCTAAAGAGAGAGAGTTTTTGGTACGAAGAGGGGAAAATTATTTGGATAACTACTTTTCAATACATGTTTGATGACTGTTGTTTTCCCATTGGAGTATTGAACGATTAGAATAACCATGGGTTTGACATCAAAGTCATGGTTAGTCTGCAAGAGACAAAAAGTCCAAAGTTATAGGATTTGGGTGCTGGTTTGATATTGATTGTAGAGTGTTTAGGTTCCTAAGTGATTAGGAAACGAGTCGGTAAGCAGCATTTAATGTTGGAGCATTGCATACTGCAATGTTCTAGAAGCTCATTGTCTACTTGGCTTCTGACAACTTCTTAATCATTTTGTTGCAGTGGTATCTGATATTATTTTTAGAATATTCTATTTTATTTTTGGCAATGTCTAGATCCTTTTGTTGTAGTTGTACTTTCGTTAGATTTATTTCATAGATTTGTCCACTACAAAGGTGATAGATCTTAGGTTCATTGGATCTAGACTAAAAATTCAATATCACACTTCAACATTCTTCCTTGCTTGTTGGAATTTAAAGTCTTAAGCAAATCAATTGAAGCATTTCAACAAAACTACATTACATCTTTATTTTCTAGTCACATATTGTTACATAATTTACAAGTAACTTTTCTTCAAGTTAAAGCTCGATTGATCTATTTCTGGAAGCTCATTATCTACTTCTCTGCTTCTAACAGCTTCTTGATCATTTTGTTGTAGTTGTATACAATCTTGTTTCTAGAATCTTCTATTCTAATTTTGCAAGTGCCTCCTTTTGTTGTAGTTGTACTTCTAATAGATTTATTAAGTAGATTTATCTGCTGTAAAGGTGACAGATCTCAGGTACATTGGATCCAAACACAAAATCCAACATCATACTTCAACATTCCTCTTTGGTTGTTAGAGTTTGAATTCTTAACCTTGTACTTTAATGGCTAAAGAGGTGTGAGCTTTCTGATTCCTTTTGTAAGTGTTCTTTCCCTTTCATTGGATTTTTTCTGCTGTGATGTTTTTTTCTTGTGCTGGTGGTTTCACTGACTATGTTGATACTGAAGAGACTTGTTATGCCTTGAACACTTGTGATGACTGTTCCACTTGATTTCTTCATCATCCTTATTCTGCCCTTCATTCTGATTTCTTTCTTCTTGTCTTGACTCCATTTCATATGGTTGAAAGCCTCTTGAAATCTATAAAGTTTAAATATTGCATGTTTGCAAACATCTACTCAATTTGCAACTTGATATATGTTAGCTAGTGTGTGGTCCTCAATATTGGAGATTCTAGTAATAAAACTGCAACTCATGATGATTATGGTGTTGTCGAAGTTGTGTCTAGAGAGAAGTCATCATGATTATCATGACCTTAACTTTTGGTATTGCTACTACAACTGTTGTTGTTTTTGCTAATACCGTTGCTCGGTTGGCCTGTTGTCACTAAAAATAGAGAGAATATCCTTTCCGTATCATCTATGCAAGGCTAAGCAAGTTATGATTTACTTTAGACACTAAAAGCACATCAAACATTTATTTACTACCTCTCTTTGGTTTAGACTCCTATTGTGCCCTTGTTCGCAACTTTAACAGATGCTTTATTTCCTATCTTCACTCTTCCTTTGTAATTTGGATCGATCTTTATCAAGATCTTTATTATATTGGTCATGTGGCTTGAGCAAGTATTATCAATGTACCAAATGTCATTTTTGTTTTCACTTACCTTTGCTTTATGGTAAGTAGCAAATAATTTTTCCCTTCAGTGAAATTTGCTTACTGACTCTATTGGTGATGTGTTTGTAATTGTTGATATGGCATGTATTCCTGTTAATTTCTTTGCTATTGCAATTGTTGTGCAAGTTGTTGTTGTTGACCTCTTTGTTTTTTATTCTAGCATTCTTTTTTTAAATGCCCAAAACTGTTGTAGAATTTGTATTGTGGGTTGCCTTTGTGCTAACAATCCTCCTCCAAATGGTTGGATTTCTTACAAATCCTATATGGTGGAAAGTTTTCTTTCTTCTCTCTTGAATCATTTGTGATAGCTTTTTGATCTTTTGGCTTACTGGAGATTGAGGCTTTTTACTTGAATCTAGCCTACAAGGCTCCTTCAATAGCTTCTTTATTTCTCCTTAAGATCCTCTGCTTATGTGTTTCAAGTGATCCCATCATTTTGGAGAATAAGAGAGTTCATAGATCTCTTGATTGCTTAATGGCAAGTTCTACTCCATCAAATTTTAAGGTAAGCTTCTTAACACTTTCTTAACTATTCTTTGCCCCTTGATGTTCTCTCCATACAACTTCATTTGATTAACAATGTCTTGCACTTTTGCTGAAAATTCTTTGAATTTTTTTTTTCTCTACAACATTTGGAGATTATCGAATTCTCTTCTTAGGGTTTGCAATTTGATGACTTAGGTCTCATTTGTGCCCTTGAACTTGAGTTACAATGTCTCCCATGCTTCTTTCACTGATGACGCTGCTACAATCCTTAGGAATACAATTTCTAAAACTATGGAGTGAATGAAGGTTAGGGCCTTGATGTTTTTTGTTGCCATTGCCTTATTCTATCTCCATTCTACATCAATCCTTAAGATTACTTGTTGGACATACTTTTTGTTGGACTAATGATACATGATTAATAAAATAATTTTTTATTAATAAACAGTGGCATGAATCACTATGTATAATAGTAAAATATTATATCTTTAATTATTAATTTTGCATAATATGTCTTGTTTTAATAATTGCATATAATGTTTGATAGAAAGTGTATTCATATAATTACTCCATTATTTCAATGAATACTATTTGTTAGACACAATTTTTTATTTGACTCATTATACATAATTAATAAAATTATTTTTTATTAAGAAACAATTATACGTACAATAAAATATTATTTTTTTAATAAAATATATAAAAAATTATTGTAAATTTTTATAATTATATTCTAAATTTTTTACATCTTTATTTGAATTGTATACTTTTTAAATTCATTTCAAATTTGTCATTTCTAGATGAAAAATAGTTAAAACTATTAAAAATTGTATATTAACTAAAAAGAAATCATTAATAACTTAATTGCTTTCCTAAAAAAAAAAAGGATCAATTTGAAATAAGTTTAAAAAATATAAAGTCAAATGGAAATATAAAAAAGTTAACTATTTAATTGTAAATGTTTATAAAGATTTAAAATTAATATTTTTTATATTCATTTATTAACTATAAATTTTGGTTTATGTGCTTTTTTTTTTTTACTCATTGTGTATTGTGTGTAACAAAACTTGTATCTTTATATTTGCTTACTTATTTGAATGAAGAATAGTTGTTAGACACACTTGTCATTAGACTCATCATAGAAAATTTATAAACTAATCTTTTATTTATAAACAATGTCATTTACTTAAATGTCAATACCACTTTTTAAACTATAATTTTGATTTGTGTTTAGTTTTTCATTTTTTTACTAATTGTATATAATATGTTTGAGAAAAGGTCTATCCATATAATTATTCTCTTATTTCAATAGAGAATAGTTGTTTGACACACTTTTTATTCAACTCATCATACAAAATTAGTAAAATAATCTTCTATTAATAAATAATAGAAAGTATCACAACATATAATTGTAAAAGACCACTTTTAACAATTAAATTTTGTTTGTGTTTTCTTTTTTACTAATTGTGCATTGTTTTTGTATTAAAAAATGTGCATGTAATTTTCCCTTATTTCAATTCAATAATGGTTTGGCAAAATATACTAACATGCATCAAAGTAGTTAAATCAAATAGTGAACTTCACTTCCAAAAAGAAAAAAGTTATTTATATAATAAGTTCTAAGGGCCAAAATTCTTTGCCCAATTATGATATCAAAAGCTATCAAATATTTGTTATTAGTAGTCTCCTTTTATGCAACAACTAGTCTACACTACTTTTACCTAGCATAGTTTGAATTGATGTCACGTCTTATTATGTCCTTCAATGTTGGCAATACAAGGATGCACCCCATCATTAGAATTTTTTGAGTTAATAAGAGAAATACACATCATAGGTCAATGATTAAGGGAGTCAAAGATGCCATCGAGCCTATAAAGCTTGAAGGAGTCAAAGATTGAATTCCTCACCTCCTAAAACTTCCACATTAATTTATATTTAATTAGGGTAGAATTCATCCTTTCTAAGATATCTTCAAACTTACATAATCTCCTTCTTTTAACAGCAAGCAACTATCAACTAAATATTTCACACTTTATAAAAAAATCAAAGGTCAATGAGAACCATGTTCAATAATCCTTTTTCAAAAGACGAGCACGATTTTTCTTATTAGTGGACAATTTATAAATATAAACTAACTATTACACATTTTAAAATAAATACATAAAAGTCAATGGAGACAATATTCAATAACCCTTTTTCAAAAGACAAGCACCATCTTTTTTATTAGTGGATAATTTATAGCTTAATTTGTAACTGATGTATTTTATACCAATTTGCATACAATAATTCTAGCATGAGCAGAAATTTGGCAAAATAACATTTCCCAAGGTTTTCCACCCTATTACATAGAAACACACACTCTCTCAATTCACCTATTCACAAAAGTAAAAGTTTAGAAAGAATTGAAAGCAACAAAAATAAAGAAGGTAAATATAATATGTAATGCAACAATAATTGAGAAGTACATTATATGTGTATGAGAAAGAGATGTGATATATGTGAGAAAGAGAGACATGAGGTTGGCAAAATGCTATACGATGAAGCTGATTTTAGGTGAGTTTGAATCTTCTCATTTCTATTGGCAATTTCGTTTTTTTTTTCTTTAACTTTTATCATTCGGGGAAAAAAAGTGAAAGGCAAATAATTCAAAAAAAAAGGAAAAAATTGGTTGGAAATAAAAAAAAGACCATTAACGAGAGAATGGGAGGAAAGGAACAAAATTACAACAATGCCCATTTTTCATTTGATTCAATAAATGAATTGAGGAAAAAAAATAATTTTAAAATAATGGTGTTCTTTTTCTCATTTTTCTAGTTATTTCCCACCAAAAGTTGTATGAAATATTTTCCTCCTCTTTCCATCATCGAATCGTGTAATTTAATCAAGAGAAAATATCAATAATTTATACAAGGAAAAATATTAATAATTTATAAAGATTGATTTGGGTTTACATTTTGATGCATAATTCAATGTTTGTTCTATATAACATCAATAACCATACTTACATATTTGGGACTATTATCTCTTTGACAAAAAAGATATATATGTTTATAATTTAAATAAATTAACTTTTCTTTTCAAATATAGTTTGATAAATACATTTAAAATGTATAAATAGAATTACAGATTACAATTTAGTCTAATTACAAAATTTCTAAAAATTATATTAAAAACTCTGAAACATAACTAATAACAATCACATGTAAAAAATATATGTAAATGTACAAATATGATTGCAGATTACAATTTAGTTTTGTACACCAAAAATCATTAACCATCAATTTTAAAAAACAAAAACAAGATCATTAATTATAGTTCCATTTAGTTTGATTTATAAGTTAAATCAAAGTGTTCACACTATTACTTGTAGATGTTTTTGTTTTTTTGTCTACTAAAAAACTCATTAAATATGAATTATATAATAACAATAGTTCTTCTCATCCCATAAACTTTATATCTTTTATCAAGATTAGAAACTAAAATTTCAAAAATAAAATTTAATTTTTTAACTATTAAGAGACTCCACATTCTAATTACATAGATCCCAACAATATGCACACTACAACTCCTGTAGATGTCCTCAAATCCCAACAATCTAAATTTCTTATAAACCATATTATGGTCTCCACATTATTGAGACCATGTGCATCTCATCTATTAACACATACTTAGTAAATATTTTCCTCATAACTCGTAAGATGTCATAGAAATATTTGAGGAGTCCAATATAAGTAACTAGGAAAGAAGAAAAAGGTAACTAATAGTAGGAAAATATTGAGCAACTTTCCCTTCAACATCTCCTTTGAAGTTTAACATTCTTTTTGGTTTGTAAATTATTAACTTTCGGAAGACAATTAGCGAGAAGAATGAAAAGCATATTGATATAGAAAGGCACCAAAGGAAATGACAAAATTATCCATGTTAGACCTTATTTAATTGATTAAAATTAGAGAGGCAAGAATGGGTATTTCAACTCGGGTGTCCCCATCGATAATACATGGCCACCAAAGGGATAGTAAAATTCTTGTCTGCAATCATATTATAAACTAGCTTTTTGATTTGTAATATGTGTGGATCTACATTAAATTTGATCTTATAAAGAAAAAAATATCATCCTAACATTCAAATAATTATGTACACAATTATAAATAAATAATGCTTATTTTAATAAAGTGATAAGACATACTATATTTATACTTGTGCTACACAATCCTTTCTTTGTTAAATTCATAATAATATTTAAGTTTCTTATTTTTATAAAAAAAAAGTTTGATTTTATAAATTACCCTGCAATAAGTGTCAAAGAATGTAGATTGTAGCGACTTCATTTAATATTTAATTTTTAGTTTTTATTTCTCTTATCTATGCAAAATCATAATTGTCAACAAATTTCATAAGGTCACTTTTTTTTTTTTGGTTTTTATTGCCTCTATGATGTAATAAGTCTTTGTTAAATGATTATTATTTTTCTATAGAATGAGCTAAAATTGCATTTAGATTTCAACCTTTATTGTAGTTGGTGACTAGAAGAGAAGTAATTGATATTCAAGAAGGTAATTTCTTTTCACCTAATTTCTATTTAATTAATTTGGGTTATTAATTTTGGGATGTTGAGAATTTTGGGATTTTATAAAAAAAAGAAAAAAGGAGAGGATGATGGAGATGTAAATAGAGAGAAGCTGGAGAGAGAAATATAGTGATTGCGCCTTGCCTCTCTCTCTAATTTTCATATGCAATGAATATGAAAATGTATTGCACTAACAAGTGAGTAATAATCTATATTTAAACTTGGAAAGAAGAAAAGACTTAAATCTTCATCAATTTATTTTTAAGTAATATAATAATAAATGCAATAATTGTAATCTTTGTAAGTTGTGGAGGAAAATGAAAAGTTTGAAAAGAGGTAATATAATAATAAGTATAAAAGAATCAATAAATATCCATAAAAGGAGAGATAATAGAGAATCATTGATGGTGATGTTTGCAAGAATTCTCAACGGCTCCAGGAAATTAATTTCCTTAAATGAGATGGTAAATTGTAAATATAAGGAATATAAATGAAAAAAAGAATGATTGAATCTCTAATTGAAGAAAAAAAATTAAAAAGAGTTTAAAAGAAAAAATCCCTTAACCTTCTCCTCTAAAATTAGACTCAAATGAAGATGAAGTTTGTCACCTGGCATCTTCATGTTATAAAATTAATAATATTATATAGATATGAAAGATAGTTGAGGCTATATATAGGCATGTTCTTCCCTTTCTCTGGGATGCTAAAGGTTTATCTCTTTAACTCCCTATCTTTTGATGGAGCTCTATACTTTCTTTTGCTTTCTCTTAATCATATCGTACAACATTTGTAAGGCAAACTACATCCCTACCATGCTAAACTATAAGATGTAGTTACGCAACATAAACTGATCATCCCATGTAGCCCTTACATGCATAAGGTTTTAATGGTCCAGGCAAACCTTGTTGTGAAGCAATGGCTAGGGTGGCAACCTAAGCTATGAGTAAAGCAAAAGTCAAGATGTTATGTGATTGCTTTATTGTAGAGATTTACTTCCATCTTTGAGCCTTCAAGAATACTTACCTTGCCCCAAATATGCAAGTTTTGCTTGCAAATAAAGCAATGCTTCATCAATGAAGGAGAAGGATGAAAAAGTTAGGCAGAAGATAAAAGTGGAGAAGATGAAGGATGATGAACTGAAGGACGACTTTACGGTGAGTGACTTTGAAACGTGTCACAGCCTTCTTCTCCATTTTTTTCTTTTGGTTGCTTGAAGGTTTATATACCTCACTTTATCCTATAACTTATTATTTATTTTATAAAATATGAATTGAATTCAACATATATTTTTTTTTCTTTTTTTAGTTGTATTTACCATTCCTTTTCCTTTTTTTTCTTTTTCATTCTTGCCAAGTGGCTATAGTGTCTCTAAATGAAAGGGAAAAGAAATCCTCTATTTAGTTTCTAAAGAGCGAATATTTGGAAATGATTTTCCTTCCCATTTTATCTTTTCTGACTTTAAAGATTCAATTTTGAACTTTTCTCTTTTGTCGAGATACATTGATTGTGCTTTGCACTACCTCAGCTTGTTAATTTTCCTTGAATTATAAGATGTTATTATACCATGTAGTAAATGCTTAATGCTTATCCTTATGAACTTTGGGAACTACCAAAGGAGTTGATTTGGTTGACTAATTAAAAGTTAGAGAAAGGATTCTTTTTATATAAATTTGTTTCCATTTCTTATTCCTGATTAGGTATCTGTCACATGTAAAGGTATTTTTAGCATATATTTGATTTTCAATATAAATCATGTTTGGTAATACTATGAGATAAAGTAGTGCAAATAAGAATATTGAAACTAAAAATTATGTTACCCAAAGTTGCAAGTTAGATAATAATGGTGACAATAAGGTGAGGAAAATCCAAAAGAATTCTTACTGTTTAGTAAAATTATTGTTAAAATAATTGTTAGCATGTAAAATGATTATAAAAGATGTGATTAATAATTTATTTTATTCTTAATAACTTAATTACTAATTTCTTATTTCAATTTATGAATTAAATATTAGACCTTACCAATGACTTATACTATTCATTTTTTATATTGTACTATTTTATTAAAAAATAAAATATTAATTTAAGTGACTATAATTAAAGTAATTTATTTGAAGAGATAATTAATTAAGAGAACAACTTAAAAAATAAATATTATATCTATCAAATATAAAAAATATACTTTTTTAAAAAAAAACTTGTCAAAAAAGAGACCAAAATAAAAAACACAAAAAAAAAATTCTAAGTCATCAAACTAGAAGTAATTTGCTTATAAAGAAAAATAATTTATGTCATTTTATTATCATTAAGGAATCCATCTTGTGAAATTCTGTCAACATAAAAAAAATATCATGTGGTACAATATCATAATGATGATAAAAAATTGGAACATTTATAAATTTTTGATGAATATAATTATGTAATGTCATTGTCATAATAACAATATTTCTCTACACTTTAAATAAATAACATAACATCAAATAAGATATCTTCCATCTTCTCTTTCATACGCCAAATGCTCTTTCAATACAACTTCTTAATGATAAATGTGCATAATTAAAGATTTCATTACATCCTTTTGGTGGTCAACCGTTTTGAAATTTAGGTAAATGATATTTTATAGTTTATCATATCCATCAACAAGATAATATTTTCTTATAAAAAGAATTTTGAAGTGAATAATTTCTTATATAAAATATTTTTTGAAAAGAAAAAATTATGTTATGATTAGTACTTGTTGGGGGGGTGTGGGAATTAAGATCTAGATTATTAATAGTTGAAATAAAAATGTGTACATCATGTGTTTTATCCTCCTATCAAGCTAATATGGAAGTGAATTGCATATCAAAATTACATGCTACCATGATATTCTATATTAGTATGACTTTTCTTTCAATAAATCATACTTTATCTTCCATAGGAATACTTATACATACATTTGTTCCATTTATTGCTCTAGTGCAATCCTATGATTAAAACATACTCATGCTTATATCTAATTGATAAAATTAAATTTAGTGTAGAAGAAGTTTAAACAAAAGTTAATTATTTGCTATTATAAAAATATTATCAAAAAAGTGCCTTGAAATGCAGCATATATCTACTATCATAGAGAATTTGTGGTGGGATATTTCTATAATTAGGGTCATGAGGTTTGATAATATCTTTTGCAAGTGATAAAACTATTGATAAGATTTTTGCAAAATTTTTGCTAACTGCTTCCCTAAGGGCTAAAAATATTTGCTGATTGATCTATTGGATTCAACCATAGTAATTATGTATAAAAAGATGCACACTTTCTCAGTGTAAGACATTCTCTATGAAGGCATTAACCCATAATTCTATTGTAGATTAGTGCATAACTAAAGTAATGTTCCTTTATCTATTTTGAACATATTTAGACATCGTACCTCATTGTCTTATATTAATTCAATCACTTATTTTATCCCTATTTGATATAAGGTTATACAAGGGTTTTTTTTGTGTATATATGTATAATGATAGGTATGAATAGCACCAATGGTAGTCACTTCCAATAGTCAGAGTCTATCTTCATTGTTAGCATCATTATCATTGTATTCTCCATAAATATTTCCATAATCATTAGTCATATCTATGAAAAAAAAAAGAATATATCTATATTAATATGTAAAACACTAGATGTACCAAATGTTTCTTAGCTCGGTAAAAAAATAAAAAAATAAAAAAATGATAACTAGTAAATATATCTAATAATATGTAATGTCATGTACACCAAAATATGTTAGTAACTAGAGAAACTAACATGTCTATTTAATCTAAGGCATCTATTGGGTTTTGTGTTACTTAATTTGATAATGCAACTAACGCAACTTGGCTTATTTTGTCATCAATGCAAAATAAATATCTTTATTTCTATTCTCTTAGATTAAATCTATGGCATCCATAAAAAGGTCACTATCTTCTTCAACACTTGTTAAAGAATGGAAATCCTTCATAACATCATGTAAAAAACATCTTGGCAACTCTGTTTTCCTATTTTCTACAACATTATGAACCAATAGATCAATTGTTTCTTTAAATGTAGCTACCCCTCTATATTGTCATTTTGTACCCTTTAGAACCTTTTTTCACATGTAAATTTCATTTAATGACTCTTGTCTTATTAGTCTCATTTCTTCTTGCTACATCTCTTGTGCTAATATTTACATTCCCTTGTTGTATCTTAGAACCTTTAAATAATTTATCTATGTAATCAATAAGGTTAAGTTTTACATCTAACTTCTAATACAACACTTTTGTATTAAGTTAGATGATTGGTCTCAACACCATCACTAATGCATAAAGTAGTCAGTGAAGGTGCAACAACATATCTTCCTATGGTCACTAGATCCCTAAACAAGACATCTAACTTTTTCTTGACTTCTAGTTCAATACTAGATTCTTAAAATCTTTTCATAGGTAGATTAGCCAACATTATTGTAAAATATAAGGCATTGTTAGTATCCCAAACTTATCAAAAATATTATTTTTGAGTAAAAAAGAATAATGTTAAAACTCACCTTAATCCACTCTTCTCACCATGTCTTAATAACAAGAATTGTTTCCTTTATGGGATCTCATCTCAATCAGGTCTCTTTTGTGTAGTTCGTTCCATTGCCTCTAATCCCTTTTTAGGACATCTTGTTTTTCATCCGATGTTTGTTATACTTACATTTTTTTTTTTTTGAACTCTTCAACAATAAAGGTGAAAGAATTAAGGATAATTTTTTCTATTAAAATAAAAACACAATTTAGTGTTTGCCTTTTTTGTTTGGTGGTGACTAAAAGCAACAAATTGTTGCTTTTCCAAAACCTCTATTTTAGAAGGTGTGTGTGTTTAAGTAAATAAGAATAATGTTAAAACTCACCTTAATCTGCTCTTCCCACCATGTCTTAATAACAATAATTATTCCTTTTATGGGATGCCATCTCAATCAAGTCTCTTTTATGTAGTTGTTTCCATCACCTCTAATCCCTTTTTAGTACAATTTTTTTTTCAACCAATGTTTGTTATACTTACATTTACTTCTTTTTTTTTTTCATTTTTGAAACTCTTCAACAATAAAGGTCAAAGAATTAAGGATATTTTTTTCTATTAAAATAAAAACACAATTCAGTTTTTGCCTTTTTTATGTTTGGTGGTGGCTAAAAGCAATAAATTGTTGCTTTTCCAAACCTTTATTTTAGGTGGCGTGTGTGTTTGTAAAACACATTTTTGAAAAGTAAAACCAAACACTCTTTTATTTATTTGGGTCCAAACTAGTTTTTACTCCCTTTAATACAAGCTGCAATACACTACCAAAGAGGGTTATACTTGTAGATCCCATCTTTAATGATCTAATAGAAATTTTAGTGGATTGGATTTAAAAAAAATTAATAGAACAAACATAAAATTTTTTTTTGATAAGTGAAAACCAACCACATAACATTAAATTGATGAATTTGAAGTGATAAGTCTTGAAATGAAAACTTTTTGAGCCACATGGTGCATAATTGTCCCTAAATAAAATCAATCATTGGTAAATGAGGCCATAATTAAAATAAACTATTTGTAAATGAATTCATAAATAAAGTCCATCATGTTGGCGTGAATGTGTCCTTTTAATAGCCTTTACACAAAGAGAGAACTTAAATAAGGAATGAAAAGTACCACCCAATGTAAGAGATTAGTAGTAATTTGGCATGTCTCTTTCCATATTGGTTCAAGTTTGAATCCCCTTAACAACATCCCCTTTGATTTTAAGGAAATTATAAGGATTTATAGTTAACGTACTATTGGGTTTTGTATTTGATACATTACGGTGGTGAGATCTATAGAAGGCTTGATGCATGGATGACTTCTAAGGATCCATTGGGCATTCATAAAAGGCCAATGACACGTTCGAGGGCTAAAAAAATGAAAGAATCACTAAATGGGCTGATTGAGAATATTCAGGCTAATCAAGTTGCAAATGGTGTGAATTCAAATTTGAAAGAAGGCCAAAACTTTATTAATATCATTAGAATGCTTGATGAGTCGGGGATAAGTAATAAAACCTACTTTTAAGTAGAAGTTTATTATAAATTAAGAGTTTGTCATAAAATAAGAGTTTATAATAAAATAAAAGTGTTCTTATTTTTTAGGAATATATCATGGTCTTTACTTTTACAATTTTTAAGGTTGTTATTTCGACTTATAAATAGATTTGATTTCATTGTTAAAAGGTAGGTGATTATGTGAATTGAAAAGTGAGAATTTTTTCTTTATATTCTTTTAAGAACTAAAGAATTTATCAAGAACCAACTCTTTCTATGATGTTTAACTTGACTTATTTACTCTTAAATTCATTCTTTTCTAGAGTGTGACATCTATATCTTCCTTTATACTTTTGGATCATGATCCTTTAAACATTACATCTAGGGTTTACAAGGAGTAGACCTTGTTGCTTTCTAGTTCCTACAAGAATTCAAATTTAATTATTCTCTTTTTATGTATTGCAATTTAATCTTATTGCTTTTTTCTAACCCATAACTTTTATTCATTATGCTTTTCTAAATTTCTTTGATTTTAATTTATTGGAATTAATTAGTCATAAAATGACTTGGATTGAGGGTTTTTAATTTAATAAAGAATTGAGAGAGAAAATTTAAGTAGTAAAAGGTAGGAGTATAAACACATATTAAAAAAAAACCTTTAAAGAGTATAAACATGAGGTGGTGTGACACTATTTTTGAGTGAAACACATAAGGGAGTGTTTGTTAAGGTATCTTAGCCATTTTGTGTAGAATTAACACTATGTCTTCCAAAGATGAAGGTGGAGTTGAGAAGGAAGGTAGTTGATGTGTCATTCATGATCAAATTTATGCAACTATAAATTAAGTGAATGAACATCAAATTTACTAATATGAGAGATATGATGAGAAAACAAGCTAAATACAATAGCAAAATTGCCAAGGAGGTATGGAGGCTGTGAGGTTCCTAATACAAAAGAGTATGAGAGATAAGACCACGGCCATGTAAATAATGTAGAAGATAATGAATTTGATGATCTAACTGCTTTGGTCAGAATTGCCAATAATAGAAATGGTCAAAGAGATAATAGGAATGAGGACACCTATGATTGTAATTTGGTAGCATTAAATGAAAATTCTTTTAGTCCGAGGAAAAAATGATTAATAAACCCTATTTAAAACGGTACAAGAAGTTGAGTTGGTCTTTAGCTGTCACAACTACTTTGAAGAGAAAAAGTGAAACTTGTTGCAGTTGAATGTATTGATTATGCTATTATTTGATGGATTAACTTGTTTTGACTAGGAGAAGGAATCGTGAAAGGTTTACTAATACATGGGAGGAGTATCATGATGAAGAGGTTTCATCCCGTAATCACTATTATAGGGATTTGTACTAAAGGCCTTATAAGGCTCACTTAAGGCACCAAGGGTGGAGGGATTACCATAAGGAGATGGAAATTACCATGATGTTGGCTAATATGGAGGAGGATAGAGAAGTAACCATGGCTTGGTTCTTGCAAGGGTGAATAGAGATATTGTTAAGGTAGTTGAATGATAGTATTTTGTGGAGTTAGAAGACATGGTGCACCTGATAATGAAAGTTGAGAGGCAACTAAACAAAAGCATTCTACATGAATTAGATAGAATTTGGGTTCCACTTTATCCTAAAAGTTGAATTAGAGTAAAAGGAAGAGGGGCTTATTACAATCCTAAGGTTGAATCATATAAGAGTAAGGAAGTGAGCCATAATAAGTAAAAAAGTAATTTTAATTTCCAACCTTGTAAAAATAGAAATATTAAATGTTTAATTGTTTAAGAAGGGGACATATTGCATCTCAGTGTTCTAATAAGCATACCATAGTGTTGTGGGATAATGGTGATATTAGGGACTAAAAGTGAGTTTGATTATGACTCTATGCCATCATTAGATGATACAAGTGATAGAGAGGAGTACCTAATTGAGAGAGATATGTTGGTGGACTAGACAAATATTGAGCATACAAACCCAAGAAGATGAATGAAGTGCAAAGAGATAATATCTTCTATACACGATGTCATATTCAAAGATAAGGTATGTAGTATGATCATTTGATGAGGGTAGTTGTACAAATATAGTAATCACTACAAAAGAGAGTGATGTTAAAAGGAGTTTCTATTCAACATAACTTATTGTTGCTACTTTTTGTACAAAAAGGCTTATTTTAGTTATGATGAGTTTTAACTCTTCTTTGCCTAGTGTTGTTGTTCCTCTTTTGTAAGAATTTTGGTGATGTTTTATCCAAAGAATTAGGTGGTTTTGCACCTTTTGAGGGAAATAAAAATATCAGATTAAATTCATCCATGGTGCAACAATTCCAAAATGATTTGAGTTATAAAGTAATTCTTGAGGAGACAAAGGAGTTTTAAAGGCAAGTTAATGAGCTTATGACAACGAGATATGTGAGGGAGAGCATATGTTAATGTATAGTTACAATATTGCTTGTTATCCAAGAAAGATGAGACTTGGAGAATGTACATTGATTGTAAAATAGACAAACAAAATCACTAAAAGGTGATCCAAATTGCTTATTTCAATGAAAAACTAAGTGGAGCAGCTCTTAATATCCTACTTATGATAAGGGACATGAATACATCTGATATTAGATTTAGAAGACATGGCAACACTACCTTTGGCCCAAAGAGTTTCTCATTCATACTAACTATGAAACCTTGAAATACTTGAAGGGTAAGGAAAGTTGAACATAAAACATGCCAAATAAGTCGAATTCATTGCAACCTTTCTTTGTGCTATCAAATATTAACAAGGAGAATGTGATAGTTGATGCATTATCTTGTAAGTATGTCTTTGTCTCTATACTTAATGCAAAATTATTTGGATTTGAATATATTAAAATTTATATGTGAAAGATCCTAACTTTAACTAATGTGTATAGCATATGTGAGAAGTCAGCTTTCTAGGAAATTTTATAAGTATAAGAGTTTTTTATTTGGGGAAAATCGTTTATCTGTACCTATGACTTTTTTAAGGAAGTTAGTTCTTTAGTTGAGTTATTTCCTTTGACCACACATGAAATGAGATATTGGGAGGGTGTGCAAGAAGTGCATAACTTGCAAATAAGTTAAATTTAAGTTTTACCCTATGACTCATACACCTCTTTACCCATGCCTAACCAATACTGAGTTGATTTATCTATTGAGCTTTGAGATAGCGCTGCTATAGTTAAAAAAGGGTAGGGACTTTATACTTGTTATTATTAATAGATTTTTAAAGATGACCTATTTCATCTTATGTCATAAAAACTAACAATGCAAATAATGTGATTGAATTATCCTTTAGAGTCATAGTATACTTATAGGACACGCCTTAGAGGATCATTTTAGATTGAGATACATAGTTCTTGAACAACTTCTAAATGACTTTATGGGTTAAACTAGGTACTATACTAGTGTTCCCAACTACTTGTCATCCATAAATATATAGGTAAACTAAGGTAGTTAATTGATCTCTTTTTACTTTTTTGTATGCTATTATTTGAATGAATTTAGAAATGTTAGAAGTTTATTTGTTGCATGTAAGTTCACATAAAATAAGAATGTTTCATTCTACTACTAGTTACTTTCTATTTTAAATTGTGTATTGGTTTTAATCCTTTAACTCCTTTGTTAGTTTAGATGGTGATTTGCAAGGTTGAAATAAAGAAGAAGTTGCATGAGAAGATGTGGCAACAAATTGCCAAACAAACTAAGTAATATGCAACTTATTACCAAAAAAGGGCAAGAAAAGGTAGTCTTTTAAATCTGGTGATTGGGTTTGAGTGGCATATGCATAAGGAAATGTTTTAGATTTAGAGGTGCTCAAAGCTACAAGGTAAAGGAGATGGTCCATTTCAAGTGGTAGCATGGATTAATGACAATGCCTATAAGTTAGACCTTGTTGATGAGTAAAATGTGAATGCAAACATTTAATATTTCTAATCTTTCTCCTTTTGATCCAAGTGATAATTTGAGGAGGAATCCTTTTAAGGAGAGGGGGAATGATGAGATATATGGAGGAGGTAATGCATAAAGGACTTTTAAGGATTTATTGAGCATTTATGAGGGTCAATGGCATGTTAAGGGTTAAAAAAATGAAAGAAACACTAAATGAGCTGATTGAGGAAATATCTAAGCCAACCAAGTTACAAATGGCATAAATTCATCCAATGGCATATATTTAAGTTTGAGAGAAGATTAAGACTTTTTTAATATGACTGAAGTGCTTAATGAGTTAGGGTTAGGTAATAAAATTCACTCTTAAGTAAGAGTTTTTTATAAAATAGAAATTTGTTATAAAATAATAGTTTATAGTAAAATAGGAATGTTTCTATCTTTTAAGAGTTTATCATTGGCTTTAATTTTTGGATTTTAAGGGTTGTTATTTTCAATGTATAAATAGGCTTGATTTCATTGTTAGAAGATAAACAATTAAAAATTAAAAAGTGAGCATTTTGTCCTTTAATTCTTTAAGAACTAAAAAACTTATCAATAACTAACTCTTCTGTGTCGTCAACCTTAACTTATTACTTTAAAATTCGTTCTTTTTTTGGAGTGTTGTCATCCATATTTTCTTTATACCTTATGTCTAGCAGTTTGCATAATTAAAATTTGATTTGACACTTTTGGGTTCTTATTTGATTCCCTGTGCATGTTAGATCACTAAGCCTTGCATTTTAGGGTTCACATTACACGACAAAGTATGGGTAGTCTCCTTGAAGCCATCATTACTCAAGTAATGGTTCCTTCCTATGGGAAAGGATAAATAAGGATATTAATGGATAACCTTATCTTAACTTGTAGATACAAGACTAACATACTGTATGATTATCACTTTTTTTAGTTAAAAATAAATTAAAAACATAGGTAATAAATGAAGGTTTTAGCACTAGCACATATAAAGAAATAAGCTATCAAGCATATTCTAAGTTACAATAATTTTCTCTTATTAATAAGGAGGCCAAATCTATATACTAGGTTCAATTCATAACTAGGCCTAAGGGGCCCTAAGTCTAGGTGATGAAGTAACTTGTGAATTTTGAGCATTTCTTTGTGGATTAATCACAAGGTCATGATGTAGGACATGTGATGAAAATTATCTTATATTATTATACAATTAATATTGTAATTTTATTATTATCATTTTATTGTTTATTTAGAATTTTAGACTATTTAGGAGATTTTAAAATATTATTATCTTTAGGCTTAAGTTTAAGGATATGAATATTTTATTTATTTGTTTCCTTGTTAGTTATTTTTGTTAAGGTTAAATAGGCTTGTAAACCTAAGGTATAGTTTATTAATTATCTAAATAGTTATTAACTTTTGAAACTTGTTATTTGTTGTCTGGTAGAATTTATAAACCCCATAAAGGATCAATGAAGTATTAACCTTTGGTTATCTCTTTTTCAGGCTTTCATTCTACGTCAAGTAGTATTAGAATTTAGATTTGTCTTGTTNTTTAGATGAGATACATAGTTCTTGAACTACTTATAAAAGACTTTGTGGGTTAAATTAGGTACTAAACTAGTGTTCTCAACCACTTTCCATCCACAAATATATAGGTAAACTAAGGTAGTTAATTGAACTCTTTTTACTTTGTTGTGTACTATTATTCGAATGAATTTATAAATGTGGGAAGATTATTTGTTGCATGTAGAGTTCACATATAATAAGAATGTTCATTCTGCTACTAGTTACCCTCCATTTGAAACTATGTATGGTTTTAATCCTTTAACTTCTTTAGATTTGACATCTTTCTCTATTGATAAATATTTTAGTTTATATGGTGATTACAAGGTTGAAATAGAGAAGAAGTTGCATGAGAAGATGTGGCAACAAATTGCAAAAACAAACTAAGTAATATGCAACTTATACCAAAAAAGGGCAAGAGAAGGTAGTATTTAAATCTGGTAATTGGGTTTGAGTGCATATGCATAAGGAAATGTTTCAGATTTAGAGGTGCTAAAAGCTATAGGCTAAAGGAGATGGTCCATTTCATGTGGTAATGGATTAATGACAATACCCATAAGTGAGACCTTGTCAATGAGTAAAATGTAAGTGCAACATTTAATATTTCTAATCTATCTCCTTTTGATACAAGTGATAATTCAAGGAGAAATCATTTTGAGGAGAGGGGGAATGATGAGATCTATCGAGGAGGTAATGTATGAAGGACTTTTAAGGATCCATTAACGATCTATGAGGGTTAATAATACATTCAAGGGTTAAAAAAAATAAAAGAAGCACTAAATGAGCTAATTGAGAATATCTGAGCCAACCAAGTTACAAATGACATAAATTCATCCAATGGCATGTATTCAAGTTTGAAAGAAGATTAAGAATTTATTAATATGATTGAAGTGTTTAATAAGTTAGGGTTAGGTAATAAAATTCACTCTTAAGTAGGAGTTTTTTATAAAATAGAAATTTGTTATAAATAGGAGTTTACAGTAAAATAGGAATGTCCCTATCTTTTAAGAGTATATCATTGGCTCTAGTTTTAAGATTTTGAGGCTTGTTATTTCAATGTATAAATAGACTTGATTTCATTGTTAAAAGGCAAACAATTATATAAATTAAAAAGTGAGCATTTTCTCCCTTGATTCTTTTAAGAACTAAAAAACTTATCAACAACTAACTCTTCTTGTATTATTCAACCTTAACTTATTACTTTAAAATTTATTCTTTTTTGGAGTGTGTCATCCACATTTTTCTTTATATCTTACATTTATGTTCCTTTAAACATTAGGTCTAGAGTTTGCATAATAAAAATTTGATTTGACTCTCTTGAGTTCTTGTTTGATTCCTTATGTGTCTTAGATCACTAAGCCTTGCCTTTAGGGTTCACATTACACGACCAAGTATGGGTAGTCCTCATTGAAGCCATCATTACTCAAGTAATGGTTCCTTCCAATAGGAAAGGTTAAATAAGGATATCAATGGAAAACCTTTAATCTCAACTCATAGATATAATGGCTAACATACTTATGATATCCCTTTTTTTTAGTTCAAAAAAGATAAAATAAAAACATAAGTAATAAATGAAGGTTTCTAGTATTAGCACATATAAAGGATAAAGCTATCAAGTATATTCAAGTTATAATAATTTTCTCTTATTAATAAGGAGGCCTAAATCTATATACTAGGTTTAATTCATAACTATGCCCAATGAGCCCTAAGTCAAGGTGATAAAGTAACTTGTGAATTTTGAGCATTTCTTTATGGGTTAATGACAAGGTCATGATATAAGACACATGATGAAAATTATCTTATATTATTATACAACTAATGTTGTAATTTTTATTATTATCATTTTATTGTTTATTTAGAGTATTTTAGACTATTTAGGAGATTTTAAAATATTATTATCTCTAGGCTTAAGTTTAAGGATATGAATATTTTTTATTTATTTGTTTCCTTATCAATAAGTTTTGTTGGGGTTAAATAGGCCTGTAAACCTAAGGTATAGTTTATTAATTATCAAAATAGTTATCAATTGTTGAAACTTGTTATTTATTGTCTGGTAGAATTTATAAACCCTATAAAGGATCAATGAAGCATTGACCTTTGGTTATCTCTTTTTCAGGCTTTCCTATAAAGGATCAATGAAGTATTGACCTTTGGTTATCTCTTTTCCAGGCTTTCATTCTATGTCAAGTAGTATCAAAATTTAGATTTGTCTAGTTTGATACATCTCACATCTTCATGATTTTATTTTGCATCAAATAGCATGAAACTAGGTTTCTCTTGGTTTGATGTCATCCTATGGAGTTTGAAGTAATCTTTTCAATTACATTGATCATGAAAGGAAGGCTTTTTATAAGCTGCCTTTTTAGATTGTGAATACAATAGATCTTTTATTGTAAATATTGCTTGTGTAATCAGTTTGTTTGTACACACGTTCATGAGTTTGAAGATATTTTTGTTTACAATGGAAATTTCTTCATTAAGGATTTTTTAAGATGCTTTGGTGGACTTAAGGTCTAGTTCAAATATAAAGATGTTTTGGAGGAGAAAATGATGAAATTTTCATATTCAAAATTACAAGATGGTGGAGTTGATTGGTGGAACTATAGTCAAATTACCAATTTAGATCTTGTGAGTCAAAATTTTGCTCATAGGTAAAGATGAAAAATTTATTAGTCATTGAATTTTATGCCAATATAAATTTGATACAATTTTAGATCAAGTTGAATGGAGATTTAATTCTTATTTTTTACCAAATATTGAGTTTGTGGATTCATCTTTAAATAATGAAGATTTGCTTTCTTAGTCTTCCACCAATGTCAGTTTTCATGTCCAAAAAGTACTATCTTTGGAGTTCAATGTTGGCAAAGTATCAATAAGTCAATAAGAGATGGGTCAAAAGAAGTGGAAATACTTATTATTGATTGCAACATGATTTAGAAAGTTAATTTGTGTTTTGATGAAAGTATTAAAGAGTTAAAAGATTGTGATAGTCAAAAGATTAATTTATCAATATATTCAATTAACTAGTGAGGTGAACCCATAACTTATAGGTTTTAAAATCTTGTTGATTATTTACTTCCATTGCCAAATAATGTTGATTTTATTTGGTAGAGAAATTCAATACCATTTCAATGTCCTTATTAGCGAGGTCATTAGTCCAAAGAAGATTCATAAGCAATGGTCCATGTGTAAGTCTCAATAATTCAAGAGTTCAATAGAATCAAAGTGTTTCTCCATCTGACCTAAAAGATGTTAGTTCCTCATTATAAATTCAAATATGAGTTTGTCTTTTTTTGAGTAAAGAGACATGACATAAACCCATAACCCTAATTAATGTTGTAATTTTATTGTTTATTTAGAATATTTTAGACTAATTAGGATATTTAAAGATATTATTAAGGAGTTTCCTTAAGCTTTAAGTTTAAGGACTTGAATTTTTTTATTTTTTTATTTTTTTATCAGTTGGTTGTATTAAGGTTAAAAACTATTATAAATAGACCTATAATCCTAAGGACTAGTTTATCAATTATCATATCAATTGCCAACTATCAAAAAAGCTCTCTTGAAACTTATTATTTTCCTCTAGCGAAATCTTGAAACCTTATAAAGACTTAATCGAATATTAGCCTTTCATATTCTATTTTACACTCTTTCTTCTTACATCAAGTCGAGCTCTCCTAATGATTCATATCATTAGTCTATGGACCAGTGTCTCACTTAGCTCATACTTTGAGGATTGGGTCTCCTCACCTATTCTATCATTATTAAAATTTACTCACTATAATACCCAAAAATATATAAATAGACCCATGTCTTATCAATCTAAATGCAATTGCTCTCACACCATCTCTACTTTTACATTTAGGTCTCTTGTGTTTTCTTAATGACTTAATCACTAGAGTGTTAACACCAAAAGCTCCTTTCAATCCTTAATCATGTGTTGTTTTATGGGACTTAGATCTACATAGAACCTAAACTCAAGTCCATTTTAAGTTTGGTATCCTCCTTGGTAAATAGCTCATCACTAATTAATTTGCCATGTTTATTATTTTAAAATTCACACTTGTCAAAAAAAAAAAAGAGATTATTCTAAATTTTTCATCAACATAATAGTTATTTTACTATGATATTGAAGAAAACAAACAATGCATGCCTTAATTATATGCATAATTAGTGTTAAGAATAGAAGACGTCTTGTATATAGCAAAATTTTCTAACACATTTCAGCTCAACAATTCTTCAAGGTTTTTTTTGAATCTTTGACCTAGATTGTCAAGAAAGCACATCCATGAACTTGTTGCGATTCCTCATTGAGCTTGTTGTAGCCTCCTCTTCCTAAGACTGCATGCATGAACTTCTCAATAAACTTTTTGTAAGCTTTTGTTCTAAGCAACCCAAGTAATTTTCCTTTATCTGAATCTGGTTTATGTAGTCATTTCCTTTTGCCGTTTTTGCTTCTTTATGAAACATTGTTTTTGTCCTCTCGCATTTTTATTGGGCGATCTTCTCTTTGTTCTCGGTGTTAGTTAAAATTGAGTCTCTCGTTTCTCTCTTCTTGTTCATTCACGGGTCCGAGATTTTCATTCATGGCGAGTTAATTAGTTTGAGCCGACTCGATAAAAATAATATAAATTAACGGACAGTTGAAAGGACAGTATAAGGGTGACTACTATATGATTACATTATGACCATGCATGGGTCTTGATGCTATGGAGAGTCTAGTAATTCAATCCAAAATTTTGGACTGTAGAAAAATTCTGGTTGAGGTATTGATAATTTTACAGTAATTTTGTATGGAAATTTATACCTTTTAATTTTGTATAAAGTGTGCATGGGTTTGTTTTCTAGCTTGTTTGTATACATTTTTGGTAGAAAATGCAAGGTTTTATGGTTTATTTTTGTGAAAACGAGACTTTAAGCCCCTTAATGGCAGCTCCATGTATAAGATCTGAAATTTTGCATGAAAGTAGCCCATGTCCAGCCGAATAAAACTGCAAAATATGGAGTTCTGATTCTCTCAAAGTTGAGAGAATTTAAAGGTTAAATTTTCTGTTAATAAACTGAAATTTTGGAACGGTAGAAGTCGAAGTGTTGGAAAGCAGAAGACGCGTGTTTCTCACAAAGAATGTCGTGCGTGAAAGATATAGCCTGTCTAGCAAACCTAGCAATGACAAGAAGCCACTAAACGGTTACTTATAATGTGAGACATATTATGAAATTGCACCTTTTTTTGGCATGTTATGTTTATAAGGAATTACATGATTATATTATGTCATTATTAATATGCCTTACGCAAATACATATTATTACATGAATTGAATGTGTTATAATTTATAATGGCATTCTTATCTAAATTTATAAGAAATGTACATTATGTGTCGTGCTTTATTTAATATGTCCTTGTAAATGACTTGAGCATGCTATGCCATTTTAGTTGAGTAATGAAATTGAAGTTCCCAACTTCACCCTAGGATCTACTAGTTTGTGATACTGAGAGGGGGTGAATCAGTATCACCACAATTCACAATTCCAGGAAAGTGAACAACTCAATCTCTTCTAAAACACTCTTCTCAGATTCGACTAAGGTAGATCTATTGCTACCTACTAATCACAATAGTCCCCAAAGTCACCTTCAACACCTTGCCTAATAGACAATTCGGATGTTCTTGTTTAGGTCTTCGTTAGGGTTATGGGTTGGCTGATACTTTAGCTGCGTTCACAACTCAATTCAAAACACAGAACGTAAAGCAAATTAAGGACAACACGAGATTTACGTGTTCCGTCAACGTGACGTACATCCACGGGTGGTAGGGACTCTCCCTTACCGAGACTATCCACTATACTGAGAAATTAATTACAATGGATGTCTTAACTTCTGCTCCTTTCACTATTGCAATTACTAAGCAAGTACAATACAAAGAGTGTCACTCTGTGTCTACTCTTCTCTAGCTTGTCTTGCCTCTGTGGAATTGAAAGGCTGCTCCACTGCCGCTTAGAAGTTCACCGCAACGCTCTCTAACCTCTCTTGAAGAAATCTAGAAATACGTTGAGTTCTTTCCGATGCTTCGCCAAATTCCTTCTCTAGGTTGTCTCACACAGCTCCTGCTTTCACCGTCTCACGGTTTCACAGCTTGCACTCAAGCTTCTGGTCTGCCGTTTCACGTCTCACGGCCTGCCCCACGCTTCTGATCAGTCACGCCGTTGCACGTTCTGGTCTCACGCTCCTGGTCTGCTGTTTCACGTCTCTTGGCCTGCCTCACACTACTGGTTTTTCTGGTTCACGTCTCTTGCCCTGCCTCACGCTTCTAGTCTGCTGTCTTCTCTTCCGGGTGGTCTCACGGATACCAGGTCTGCTGTCTTCTCTTCCGGTGGTCTGTTTCTTATTTCTCCTCTTGCTGGTTGTGCGTTTCTGGTTTGGTTGCAGGATGTGTTTCTGGTTTGCTTGCAGGAGGCGTTTTTGGTTTGATTGCAGGAGGCGTTTCTGGTTTGCCTGCAGGAGGTGTTTTCTGGTTGGCTTGCAGGAGGCGTTTCTGGTTTGCTTGCAGGAGGTTTGCACGTTCTGGTTTGCTCTCCCAGTGGTGACGTTTCTGGTTTGCTCTCCTGGTGGTGTTGTTTCTGATCTCTTGCCGTTCTGCTCTCTCTTCCTTTTGGCCGGTTTGCTGTAGGGTTGCTGTTTATTCAATTGTGTTGGCCCTCTGCCCTAGTTTTGTCTTCCAAGGCCTTTATATACTCTCTTCCATAAAACCCTAATAGGGCTTACATGGCGGATTTACGTCTTGCCCTTACGCGGCAGATTTACTTTCTTGCCCTTCCATGTGACTTTACTGCCCTTCCATAGACTTTACTCTCTTGCACACTTAACCCTAGTTGACAACAATTACAACCCATACAAGGCTGTGGGAACAACAATCTCCCCCTTATGTAATTGTTGGCAACATTCATAACAAAAGCCATTATGCAGCAGTCTTTCATAATCTTCTTGGAGTAACAATCCAGAAGCAGATGGATTACAACTCCCCCTAAATATGCACTCCCCTTCCTTAACAACTCCCCCTGCACTGTTGCTTCTCTCCCCCTTTGCCAACCAATTACAAATTTGAAAAACTTGCAAAGTAGAGATGGAGGATTCACCTGAACTTCAGGCTTGAGGAGGCATTTGCACAGACAGACTCATTCTGTGCTTTTCAAACAGCTCTGTGGACAAAGGTTTAGTTAGAATATCTGAGATTTGATCTTTAGTACCGACATACTCCAACTGAATTGTGCCCTCTTCCACTTGATCCTTGATAAAGTGATACCGGATGTCAATATGCTTGCTCCTTGAATGTTGAACTGGATTCTTGCTAAGATCAATTGCACTTTGATTATCACAAAGTACACTCACTGGTAACTTCACTTCAACACCCAAATCGGCCAATTGTCTTTGCATCCATATCACCTGAGTACATGCTGCACAAGCAGCCATATACTCAGCCTCCGCTGTGCTCAAAGCAACACTGTTTTGCTTTCTACTTAGCCATGCAACACACTTTGAACCCAAGTAGAAGCTGCAGCCACTGGTTGATTTTCTATCATCTGTGCTTCCTGCCCAGTCTGCATCAGTGTATGCTCGTAGTTTTACAGAATCCATGGCAGGATACCACAAGCCCATTTCCAGTGTCCCCTTGAGGTATCTTAGGATTCTTTTCACTGCCAACACATGAGATTCCTTAGGATCAGCTTGGAATCTGCTGGCGATGCACACAGCTTGCATGAGATCAGGCCTTGATGCTGTAAGGTACAGAAGGCTCCCTATCATCTTCCTGTATTCTGTAGGGCTTGTACTCCTTCCTTCCTGATCTTTTGTTAACTTGCAGCCCACTGTCATAGGGGTACTGACAGGTCTGCTATCCTCCATGCCAAACTTTTTCAGCATCTCTTTGGCATATTTTGTCTGAGAAATAAAAATACCTTCTTCACATTGTTTTATTTGTAATCCAAGAAAGTAAGTCATTTCTCCAATCAATGACATCTCAAATTCCTCACTCATCTTCTGTGAAAATTCTTGGCATAGCGCAGAGTGATCCCCTCCAAAGATGATGTCATCTACATATACTATGGTTATCAGTTGGCCTTTCTCTGAGTTGAACACATATAGGTTATTATCAACTGTTCCTCTTTTGAAGTTCAACCTTCTCAAATACGCGTCCAGCCTGCTATACCATGCTCTTGGGGCTGTTTAAAGGCCATACAAGGCTTTCTTCAGCTTGCACACATGTGTCTCATCCTCACTGATTTGTACTCCATCGGGTTGTTCAATATACACTTCTTCTTTTAGGAGCCCATTCAAAAAGGCTGATTTCACATCCATCTGGTAAACTTTATACCTCTTATGTGCTGCCAAAGCTAAGAACATTCTGATAGTTTCCAACCTTGCTACTGGTGCAAAAGTTTCATCAACATCTACTCCTTCTATTTGAGTGTAGCCTTTGCAACCAGCCTAGCCTTGTTCCTCACCACCTTGCCATCCTCATTGTGTTTATTTTTAAACACCCATTTTGTTCCTATGACATTCTTGTTAGTGGGTCTTGGAACTAGCTCCCATGTTTCATTCTTCTCGATTTGATCTAGCTCCTCATTGATAGCTTTGATCCATGGCTTTGTCTTGTGCAGCCTCTTCAACAGATTTAGGTTCAACTTGTGAGAGTAAAGCAGTAGCTCCCACAATTCTTCTTCTTGTTGTAACTCCTGCTGATGGGTCACCTATTATCTGATTTCCTTGATGAGCACTGGTCCATGTCTTCTTTGTCTTTCTTTCTTGCACAGTCTTAGTTGCAAGAGAATCTCCTTCTTCATCTTCAGACTCACTCTTCTCTGAGTCTGAACTTACTTCTTTCCCACTTCTTCATGTTGGTCAGATTCTTCATCTATCTTGAAGTCATCTTCTTCACTATCCTCAGCTTCTCCATTATGCGTTGTTTTCCAGTTTTCATCTATTCTCACATCACTGGAAGTGACCACTTTTCCCAGTTTATGTAGAAAAACTCTGTAACCTTTTGTCTTTGCTGAGTATCCCACAAAGATGCCTTCATCTGACCTAGCATGGAATTTTCCCAAGTTTTGCTCCTTGTTCTTCACAAAACATGGGCTGCCAAAGATTCTAAGATACTTGGCTGTTGTCTTCTTCCCACTCCATAGCTCATATGGAGTCTTATCAGTATTGGGCCTTAGTGAAACTCTGTTCAATAGGTGCACGCTGTAAATGTTGCTTCTGTCCAAAATCTTGTGTGAAGCTTGGATTCCAGCAGTAGAGTTCTTGCCATTTCAACCACAGCTCTATTTTTCCTCTCTACCACCCCGTTCTGTTGAGGAGTTCTTGCTGCTGCCATCTGATGGTGAATTCCATGCTTCTCAAGGTAATCTTCAAAGCTCCATTTGTGAATTCAGTGCCTTGATCTGACCTCAATACTTTGATCTTCTTTCCACTCTCATTTTCAGCCAATCTTCTGTATCTCTTGAAGCATTTCAAAACTTCTGACTTATGTGTGAGGTGCATGATGCAGGTCCTTCTAGAATAATCATCAACAAACAAGATGAAGTACCTCTCACCATTCAACCCTTTTGTTCTCATCGGCCCACACAAATCAGTATGCACAATGTCAAGCACTGCTTTAGAACTGACCTCTTTGGTCTTATACTGCTTTCTGACCTGTTTTCCTTTAGAGCATGCTGAGCAAACATACTCCCTCTCTCTCTTAAGGTCTGGAATGTCTCTGATTGCATGAGTAGTGGTCAGCTTCCTCATGTTCTTCTGTGTTAAGTGTCCAGCCTCCGATGCCAGAGTTGATTTTCTTCTTCTTTTGTAAGTAAACAGCTGTTTGTCTTGTCCTCATCAATTACATATAAATTTCCAGCTGTTCTTTTCCCAGCTGCAACAGTATTGCCTTCTTTACTCTTTACTTGGCAACCTGTTTTTGTGAATATCACTTTATGGTCTTCATTGCATAGTTGGCTGACAGATGCTAGATTATATCTGAGTCCTTCAACATGCAGAACATCTTTCAGCTTTCCTTTTCCAATATTTACTGACCCTTGACCACTTGATGTTGAGTGAATCATCATTGCCAAACTTGACTCTGCCTTCTCTTGACTTGTTTAGCTTTGACAATTTACTCTTGTCTCCCGTCATGTGTGAAGTGCATCCACTGTCAAGGATCCACTGCTTTATCCTTGTAGTCAGCTTTGAGTGCAATTTCAGCTATATTAGCCACCTCCCCTTTTTAGCTTTTATATCTTCTTTTGAAATTGGCTGGAAGATAGCTTTCTCCTTTTTTCTCAGCTTTGACTACACCGCTTGTTTTCACTATGCCATTGAGTGCCTTCTCTTGCTCAGGGAGAAGTGTCATGCATTCTCTTGGCATTATGGTCATCCTGCCCACACCTTTCACACTGTTCCAAGTCTCCCGCAATATAGCAAACTTGTTCTTTGAAACCACTGGTTTGGGCTTCCACCAACAATCCTTGTCAGTGTGTCCTTGCTTTTTACAGTATGTGCAAGAACTCACGACAGGTGTTCTCCTCTGAATTTTGTATTGTCTCCCCCTGTATACAGCATCATATCTTCTCAAGTTGGAGACATATACTGGCCTTCTCCACCAGCAGTTACTTGCCTTATGACCCCAAACTCCACAATAAAGACAGTGACCTTGAAACTGCCTCTTCTTGGGTCTAATCACAGCTTGTTTCTTTTGTTCATTACTTGCTGTGTAGGCAACGTGGCTGGCTTCTTTGCTTGTGTGGCTTTCATTTCAGCTACCTTTTTCTCCTTCTTCTGTCAGCCATAGCCCTTTGCTGGCTGATCTTCTTTTCTTCATTTTGTTTGCCACCCTAGGTTGCTTCTTCAAATCCTCTTTATTCTCAGCTATCTTCTCCTGAGTCACAACCTTCTCTTTCAACTTCTGTGGCACATTCTTATTATCTTTAGGCAATGCAGCCTCAGATTGCTGCACTTTCTCTTCATTCTTCTTTTCTCTTGCAGAACTTGTTTCTCCTATCATTTCAAGCTTCTGCACGTTCTCTTCACTCCTTTTGAGTTGTTGCTGAAGTCTCAGCAACTCTATCTCCATTTCTTCAATTGTTGAAGTCCTTGAGCCAAGCTCCATAGTAAGGTCTTCACATATTTTGATATGTTCTTCAAATCTTCTCTTCAAGTCAATATGTTCAGCCCTTATTTCATCCTTTTGACTTTCAGCTTCCTCAGACTTTGCTTCAACTTGTTTTATGTGGGCCTCTAACCTTCTTATGGTTCTGCCCCTTCTGATTATCTCCTTTGAAGCTGCTTCCAACTCAGCTTCAAAATCTGTTCTTCTTCATCAACCTCCTCTTCCTCTTCAGAGGTTGAAACTACCACCTTGAGTTGATGCCATAAAGGCATGCTCATCTGATGAGTCTACATCTTCCTCCTCATCGCTTCTTTTGTCTGGCTCACATAACTCTTGAATGAGCCTCTCTTCTTCTTCTGTGGGCTAGCAGTCTTCTTGCTGGACTTCCTTGACTTGAATGATGGTCTTCTCCATTTTGAATTCTGCTCATCATCACCATCCTCATCTTCATCATCAAGTTTCACTTTGCACTGAGAAGCAAAGTGTCCAGTCTGTCCACAACGATAACATCTCAAGGACAACTGTCCTTTTCCCTTCTTAGACCCCCTTTTGAATTCCTTGTGAAGTATGCCAACACTTCACCTTCACTTTCTTCCTCATCATCATCATCATCCTCGCTGGATGATTCTTCCTCTTCTTTTATCTTCAAGTGTTTCATAGCTTTGAAAGCTGCCTCCTTTGATACCTTTGACGTTGAGGAGCTCTCAGTTGACTTTATTCTCATCTCATATGCAATGAGATTGCACTGGAGATCATGCAGAGACATAGAATTGAGATCTCTACTCTCCTCTATGGCTGCCACCGCTTTGAGGCAAACCTCTCAGGGCAGAATTCTCAGAATTTTCTTCACAATAGATGAGTCCTTCTTGTTCTTCCCATGACTTCTAAGATCGTTACAGCATCAATAACCCTGGTGAAAACTCTGGACTGTCTCATTTTCTGCATTCTGAGAGATTCATATCTCTCCTTGAAAACTTGAAGCTTGCCTCCTTCATTCTGCCATCACCTTCATAGACTTTCTGCAATCTGTCCCATATCTCCTGGCAGATTTGCAGTCCATAACTTTAGCATATTCAGCATCTGTCAATGCTGAAATGATGACATTGAGGCCCTTCCCATTTATCTCAAACTGTCTTAATTCCTCTGGGGTTGGATCTTTACCTCTTCTGGAGGCTCAAAACCCTCCTGTACAGATTTCACCACGTTCATGCCCATGGTTTGCAAATACCACCTGCATTCTCGCTCTCCACATATGGTAGTTGTTCGTTGAAGATTGGAACCTTCTGCTGTAAGTAGTGCTGGTGTTGGTACCGGCGTCCATTTCTCAGTATGCTAAACAAGTTAAAACTTCTGGAGCTCTTCAAACTAGTAACACCAAGCTGTTAAGCCTTATCCTTGGTGAACCTGTGCTCTGATACCAATTGAAGTTCCCAACTTCACCCTAGATCTACTAGTTTGTGATACTGAGAGGGGGGGTGAATCAGTATCACCACAATTCGCAATTCGCAGAAAGTGAACACTCAATCTCTTCTTAAAAGCGAACTCTTTCTCAGATTCGACTAAGGTAGATCTATTGCTACCTACTAATCACAATAGTCCCAAAGTCACCTTTCAGACACTTGCCTAATAGACAATTCGAGATGTTCTTGTTTAGGTCTTCGTTAGGTTATGGGTTGGCTGATACTTTTAGCTGCGTTCACAACTCAATTCAAAACACAGAACGTAAAGCAAATTAAGGACACACGAGATTTACGTGGTTCCGTCAACGTGACGTACATCCACGGTGGTAGGGACTCTCCCTTACCGAGACTATCCACTATACTGAGAATTCTAGTTACAATGGATGTCTTAATCTTCTGCTCCTTTCACTATTGCAATTACTAAGCAAGTACAATACAAAGAGTGTCACTTACTGTGTCTACCCTTCTTCTAGCTTGTCTTGCCTCTGTTGAATTGAAAGGCTGCTCCACTGCCGCTTAGAAGTTCACCGCAACGCTCTCTAACCTCTCTTGAAGAAATCTAGAAATACGTTGAGTTCTTTCGATGCTTCGCCAAATTCCTTCTCTAGGTTGTCTCACACAGCTCCTGCTTTCACCGTCTCACGGTTTCACAGCTTGCACTCAAGCTTCTGGTCTGCGTTTCACGTCTCACGGCTGCCACGCTTCTGATCAGTCACGCCGTTGCACGTTCTGGTCTCACGCTCCTGGTCTGCTGTTTCACGTCTCTTGGCCTGCCCACACTACTGGTTTTTCTGGTTCACGTCTCTTGCCCTGCCTCACGCTTCTAGTCTGCTGTCTCTCTTCCGGGTGGTCTCACGGATACAGGTCTGCTGTCTTCTCTTCGTGGTCTGTTTCTTATTTCTCCTCTTCTGGTTGGCGTTTCTGGTTTGTTGCAGGATGTGTTTCTGGTTTGCTTGCAGGAGGGTTTGCTTGCAGGATGTGTTTCTGGTTTGCGTTGCAGGAGGGCGTTTCTGGTTTGCTTGCAGGAGGTTGCACGTTCTGGTTTGCTCTCCCGGTGGTGACGTTTTTGTGTTGCTCTCCCTGGTCGGTGTTTGTTTATGATTCTCTTGCCTTTCTGCTCTCTCTTCCTTTTGGACCGGTTGCTGTAGGGTTGCTGTTTATTCAATTGTGTTGGCCCTCTGCCCTACTTTTGTCTTCCAAGGCCTTCATATACTCTCTTCCATGAAATCCCTAATAGGGCTTATATAGCGGAATTTACGTTCTTGCCTTACGCAGGCAGATTTATTACTTTCTTGCCCTTCCATGTGACTTTACTTTTCTTGCCCTTCCCATTGGCTTTACCTTCTTGCACACTTAACCCTAGTTGACAACAATTACACAACCCATACAACGGCTGGTGGAACAACAGAGGGCAATTTAAAAAAATTTCAAAATTAACATTGAACTAATTATTGACAATGTATAAATCCCTATTTGATTTTTATTCCAAAAAGTTTGAAAAATATTATAATGTTTTGATTTTTTCCAATTTCTGTTAATTCCACTAGATTTTTGAATGTGAGAAAAACATAATGTTGAATTTGTT
>JAIRCJ010000205.1:20348-207777 GCA_020883675.1 Bruguiera gymnorhiza | reverse complement strand
TGATTTCTTTACTTTGAGTTCTCATATTCTTCTATTATAATTATTATTATAATTATATATTTGATTGTTTAAGATATATACTTGATAATTATACTTTATGATCTAATGCTAGTTTAAAATTTAAGTCAGCAATTGTTTGATAATTCTAACACTAAGTAGCAAATAGAAATTGATAATCATGATCAAATCTTTGCCAAATTTTTATGAAAAACATGGTCTAGAATTAAAAAATCAACTTGTGAATTTATTCATTAAATTTGGCTATCTTTCTTATTTTAATGTTATCAATAAATCACTAATTAATTAATTAATCAAAACTCAATTTTTGTGAATTTGATGTTTACTTACCCTAATTACAAACTTGTTAATTGAGTGTTCTAATTCAATTAAGAGTTCTCTAACTAAGCTAAGTTGCTTCTAAAGAGGAGGTGTCCAGTTGTCTTTAGGTTATTTTTGTTTCCCTTTAAAGTTATAATTAGACATGTTAAGGTACCAAGGGCAAAGATATACATATACCTCTCTTTCTTTTTTTTTTTTTTTTATTGTGCACACACCTATGATATACAAAGTTAAGGTTTTATTTTCAATTATAAGGATTAAAGTAACTAGAGGAAGCATTGTGAAATTTATTGTTTTTATTTCTAATATGATTCTTTACTTTGAATTCTCATATTCTTTTATTATAATTATTATTCATAATTATATTATTTGATTGTTAAGATAATTTATTTTTTAATTTCATCTATTTTTCTTATTTTAATGTTATCAATAATCCCTAATTAACTAATTAATCAAAACTCAATTTTTGTGAATTTGATGTTTATGCACCCTAATTACAAACTTTTTAATTGAGTGATTTATATTAATTTTGGTGTATTCACCAAACATCAAATTTTGGCATCATTGTCAGGGATTGATTATTTAATGAATTTGTTTTCTTATGATTGTACCCTTATATGACTTGTGTTGTAGACTTATATGCCTTATTGAAGAGTCTAACCAAAAAGCTCCCCTATATAAAAGACTAGATTCAAGCCAACAAGCATATGATCTTTTGACTTTTGCCAAGACTTAACCCTTAATCTCAACTCGTAGATACAATGACTAACATGCTTATGATATCCTTTTTTAGTTCAAAGAAAAGAAAAAATTAAAAACATAAGTAATAAATGAAGGTTTCTAGCACTAGCACATATAAAGATTAAAGCTATCAAACATATTCAAGTTACAATAATTTTCCCTTATTAATAAGGAGCCTAAATCTATATTATAGGTTCAATTCATAACTAGGCCCAAGGGGCCCTAAGTCAAGGTGATGAAGTAACTTGTGAATTTTTGAGCATTTCTTTGTGGGTTAATGACAAGGTCATGATATAGGACACATGATGAAAATTATCTTATATTATTAGACAATTAATATTGTTAATTTTTATTATTCTCATTTATTGTTTATTTAGAGTATTTTAGACTATTTAGGAGATTTAAAATATTATTATCTTTAGGCTAAGTTTTAAGGATATGAATATTTTTATTTATTTGTTTCCTATGAGTTAGTTTTGTTAGGGTTCAATAGGCCTGTAAACCTAACGTATAGTTTATTAATTATCAGAATAGTTATCAGCTTTTGAAACTTGTTATTGTTTTATAGTAGAATTTATAAACCCCATAAAGGATCAATGAAGTATTGACCTTGGTTATCTTTTTTTCAGGCTTCATTCTACGTCAAAGTAGTATTAGAATTTAGATTTGTCTAGTTTGATACATCTCACATCTTCATGATTCTATTTTTGCATCAAATGGCCATTAAAACTAGGTTTCTCTTGGCTTGATTCATCCTATGAAGTTTGAAGTAACCATTTCAATTACATTGATCATGAAAGGAAGACTTTTTATAAGGTGCCTTTTTAAATTGTGAATACAACAAATCTTTTATTGTAAATATTGCTTCTAGTCAATTTGTTGTACACAAGTTCATGAGTTTGAAGATATTTTTGTTTACAATGGAAATTTCTTCATTAAGGATTTTTTTCATATGCTTTGGTGGACTTAAGTTTGGTTCAAATATAAAGATGTTTTGGAGGGAGAAAATGATGAAATTTGCATATTCAAAATTACAAAATGGTGAAGTTAATTGGTGGAAACTATACTCAAATTACCAATTTAGATCTAGTGAGTCAAAAATTTGCTTATGGGTAAAAATGAGAAATTTATTGGTCATCAAATTTTATGGCAATATAAATTTGATACAATTTTAGATCAAGTTGAAAAGAGATTTAATTCTTATTTTCTACCAAATATTGAGTTTGTGGATTCATCTTTAAATAATGAAGATTTGCTTTCTTAGTCTTCCACCAAAGTCAATTTCATGTCCAAAAAAGTACTATCTTTGGAGTTTAATGTTGGCAAAAGTATCAATAATTCAATAAAAGATGGGGTCAAAAGAAGTGGAAAATACTTATTATTGATCGCAAAAAGATTTAGAAAGTTAATTTGTGTTTCGATGAAGGTATTAAAGAGCTAAGAGATTGTGATAGTCAAAAGATTAATTTATCAATATATTCAATTAACCCATAAGGTGAACCCATAACTTATAGGTTTTAAAATCTTGTTGATTATTTACTTCCATTGCCACATAATGTTAATTTTATTTGGTAGAGAAATTTAATACCATTTCAATGTCCTTATTAGCGAGGGTCATTAGTCCAAAGAAGATTCATAAGCAATGGTCCATGTGTAAGTCTAAATAATTAAAGAGTTCAATAGAATCAAAGTGTTTCTTTAGGTGATATAGGAGACATTAGTTCCTCATTATAAATTCAAATATGAGTTTCTTTTGAGTAGAGAGACATGACATAAACCCATAACCCTAATTAATGTTGTAATTTTTATGTTTATTTAGAATATTTTAGACTAACTAGGAGATTTTAAGATATTATTAAGGAGTTTCCTTAAGATTTAAGTTTAAGGACTTTAAATATTTTATTTATTTGTTTTTTTATCAATTGGTTGTATTAAGGTTAAAAACTATTATAAATAGACCTATAATCCTAAGGACTTGTTTATCAATTATCATATCAATTGCCAACTATCAAAAAAAGCTCTCTTGAAACTTATTATTTTGCTCTAGCAAAATTTTGAAACCTTATAAAGACTTAATCGAGTATTAGCCTTTCATATTCTATTTTACACTCTTTCTTCCTACATCAAGTTGAGATCTCTTAATGATTCCTATCATTAGTCTATGGACTAGTGTCTCACTTAGCTCATACCTTGAGGATTAGGTCTCCTCACCTATTCTATCATTATTAAAATTTACTCACTATAATACCCAAGTAATATATAAATAAACCCATGCCTTATCAATCCAAATACAATTGCTCTCACACCATCTTTACTTTTACATTTAGGTCTCTTGTGTTTTCTTAATGACTTAATCATGTGTTATTTTATAGGACTTAGATCTACTCAAAACCTAAAATCAAGTCAATTTTAAGTTTGGTATCCTCCTTGGTAAATAGATCATCACTAATAAATTTTCTTTGCCATGTTCATTATTTTAAAATTCACACTTATCAAAAAAAAAAGATTATTCTAAATTTCTTATCAACATAATAGTTACTTTACTATGATATTGAAGAAAACCAACAATGCACGCCTTAATTATATGCATAATTAGTGTTTAAAAAAAAAAAGATAGTTACGGATTCACATGTGCATCGCTATAGGAAAGAATAAAAGACGTCTTATATATAGCAAAATTTTCTAGCACATTTCAGTTCAACAATTCTTCAAGGTTTTTTTAAATCTTTGACCTACATTGTCAAGAAAGCACATCCATAAACTTGTTGCGATTCCTCAATGAACTGTTGTAGCCTCCTCTTCCTAAGACACATGCAAGAACTTCTCAATAAACTTTTTGTAAGCTCTTGTTCTAAGCAACCCAAGTAATTTTTCTCTCTTTGTTCTCGGAGTTAGTCAAAATTGAGTCACTCATTTCTCTCTTCTTGTTCATTCACGGGTCCGAGATTTTCATTCATGGTGAATTAATTAATTTGAGCCGACTCGATAAAAATAATATAAATTAACGGACAGTTGAAAGGACAGTATAAGGGTGACTACTATATGATTGCATTATGACCATGCATGGGTCATGATGCTATATAGAGTCTAGTAATTCAAAATTTTTGACTGTAAAAAATTCTGGTTGAAGTATTGATAATTTTACAGTAATTTTGTATGGAAATTTATACCTTTTAATTTTGTATCAAGTGTGCATGGGTTTGTTTGTATACATTTTTGGTAGAAAATGCACGGTTTTATTGTTTATTTTTGTGAAAACAAGTCTTTAAGTCCCTTAATGGCAGCTCCTTGTATAAGATCTGAAATTTTGAATGAATGTAGTTCATGTGCAGCCGAATAAAACTGCAAAATATGGAGTTCTGATTCTCTGAAAGTTGACAGAATTTAAAGGTTAAAATTTCTGTTAATAAATTGAAATTTTGGAACGGTAGAAGTAGAAGTGTCGGTAGAATTGTACAAGGCTTTGGCTCTCGTCTCCGTGGGCGGTTACACGTGCTCCTCTAACCTGCTTTGTTAATGGTCTTCCCATGTGCACGTCAGTTACATGATAGAAGAATGTTACGGGTCATGCCTAGCTAGTTTTCTAATTCTATGTGGAAACTGTCTTTCAAAATTCTTGCGGACACCGAACAGACAATATAACCGAAAAGTTAAAGACTTCTTTAGCAGGTGCTTTAACCCATTTTTGTTTATGCTCACTGCCACGTGAAAATTGAAGTTATTAGTTGGACCAGTGAGGCAACTTATCTAATAGACCTTTACCGAGATGTTGCAGCTAAGTGGGTCATAGTTTGACTTGTTTTCCTTGGAGTGTCCGCCTTTAATCTACAGAGTGGTTCTTTAATGTGGTGCCACCATCGTTCATTAGGAGCTCAAAAATGTTCTTTTCGATTGTAAATGACTTGAGCATGCTATGCCATATTAGTTGAGTAATGAATTTTTTTGAAAAATAATAAATTATTTGCTTTAGAATCATTACTAATATTATGTGAGTAAAATTTTGTTATGATATAATTGATAGATGAAATTGTCTATGTTAAGAAATATGTATGTTAAAAATGACAAGAGGAATCTTAATCTTAGTGAAAGATCTTGATTTTAGTAGGAGTTCATAAATTGGAAGAATTGGGAAGAATTCTCATCTATAGAGTTAAAATTTTGTGAGAATCAACTTAAATAAAGATAATTAGACATTGAAATATGACAAACAATTGCAAGCATAATGATTTTTTGATCTCATATCCTTTGTTAGATTATCAATTTCATTAAAAGGTTTAAGAAGTATTTCGCTTAACAAATGTCATTGTTTGCCCTAATAATAAAAAGAAATTTAGAGGTATATTTTGCTTGAGCTAAAAGACTTAATATAAATATTAAAATTTCACTAAACACTTATGTGATAGCATTAAAAAGGGTGTGAAGTTAAAATTGATTGATATCGATTCAGAAATCCATTTGAGCAGTAAATATGAGTTGCAATTTAATATTTTCAAAAAAAAAATTATGAGCAAATATGAACCATGATACACAATGATTATGTATGGTAAATTTATGACATTAAATATCATATGTGCCATAAGATAAACATTTATAGGTTGCTAAGTCTTCTTCTATACACACCACTTAACTCATTATACAAGAGTTCAATATTTCTATATGATTTAAGTGGTGAGTTCATTAGTACAAGTATTTGAAAAAAAACAAAAGAGTTTAAAAAAACAACGAAACTAATTGGCATGAAATGTGAACATGTCAATAAATAAAAGAACAAGACCAATTGGTAAGCTTATGACAAATAGGATCAAATATTCGTAAATGCATTGAATGCATTAAGTTGGTAAAAAAAATGACCTATAGGCTACATTTTACTTATGCTTAAAATTCTCAATTGACCTTTCCATTGTATCTTATGCTATGTAGATGGTTGATTCATGAGTAAGAAAGTGTATAGTATAAGAACTTAAAGCATCAAGAAAGTATCAATAAAAAAGGGTACTATTGCTTGTAAGTAAAATTGTATAACGGTTAAATTCAATTCTTACATGATATCCTTTGCATGCCAAATTTGGTGAGATTTGGCCTTTTGTAACCCTTCTTAATTTTATAGTGGTACAAATGTTTAAGATGATACTATATGGTGGTTAAATTCAATTCTAACATGATATCCTTTGCAAGTCAAATTTGGTGAGATTTGGCCTTTTGTAATCGTTCTTAATTTTATAGTGATATAAATGTTAAAGATGATACTCTTTACTACAGTTTTTGCTGAATAGATTCAATTATATGGACAATGAAGTTCATAATATTGATTATTTTTTCTCAATTACATTATCTCGTAAAGAGTATTGCTGTTAACATTTAGTACAAGAAATTAGGTCATATTATGCAACAAAAGATTGAGAGCAAACTAGAGAAAAGTCTATTAGGCTTACTCATTTATGATGATTAACCCATATACGAGTATGACCTATTGAAAATAAAATAAATCTATTTCAAAGGCAATACTTCTATTTCTATGAATACATTATGATATCTATGAGCTAATGATTGTTAAGACAAGGTTTGAAATCTGTATTTTCATTATATTTATAGATGACTTAAAACATTTGATTATATATATAATCTCCCACATGTCTAATAAATTGCTTTTCAACAAATTGGAGAGGTTGAGATTTAGAACAATATAAAATGAGGCAATTAAAATGAGAGATTGACCAAATATGTGTTCATCTATTTGAACATTTCAAAGAGCTCTATAATGAAAGAAAGAAATGAGGCCATTAGGTATTCAAGTAACTTTGCAATAAGAAGTTATTGTAGTGTGAGGAATAGTAAGTTGTAAAAGTCTATAAGTTTAATGATAACATAAGGAAGAAACCTGCAAATAACATGATTATAAGATGCATAAGAGAGTGCATCATATATGTTTGATCTTGTGCCTTAAATTTAACTATTCCCTGTCTTATGAGTTAAAACAAGCAAGAAGTTTGATCTAAGTAGTTTATAACTCTAACAGTTAGTTGCTGTTGTTCATAACTTTTCACTAAAGTGTGAAACTTGTGTACAAATATGCAAAACATGTAATATGAATATTACTACAAGGCTTTGTGTTCACTAATAAGCAAGGATGTAAGAATGTTACCAAAATAGACTTATGAGATATCATGTTTTAAAGAAAATGAGTTTTTAGTAGGGATGTAAAGTCTTTTAATGAGATATCAAGTTCTAAAGAGAGAGTTTTTGGTAGGAAGAGGGGAAAATTATCTGGATAACTACTTTTCAATACATGTTTGATGACTGTTGTTTTCCCATTGGAGTATTGAACGATTAGAATAACCTTGGGTTTGACATCGAAGTCATTGTTAGTCTGCAAGAGACAAAAAGTCCAGAGTTATAGGATTTGGGTGCTGGTTTGAGATTGACTGTAGAGTGTTTAGGTTCCTAAGTGATTTAGGAAACGAGTGGGTAAGCAGCATTTAATGTTAGAGCATTGCGTACTGCAATGTTTTAGAAGCTCATTGTCTACGTTGCTTGTGACAACTTCTTAATCATTTTGTTGCAGTTGTATATGATATTGTTTCTAGAATATTCTATTTTATATTTGGCAATGTCTAGATCCTTTTGTTGTAGTTGTACTTTTGTGAGATTTATTTCATAGATTTGTCTACTACAAAGGTGATAGATCTTAGGTTCCTTGGATCTAGACTTAAAATTCTATATCACATTCAACATTCTTCCTTGCTTGTTGGAATTTAATGTCTCAAGCAAATCAATTGGAGTATTTCAAGAAAACTAGATTACATCTTTATTTTCTAGCCACATATTTTTACATAATTTACAAGTAACTTTTTCTTCAAGTTAAAGCTAGATTGATCTATTTCTAGAAGCTCTTTATCTACTTCTCTGCTTCTAACAGCTTCTTGATCATTTTGTTGTAGTTGTATACAATCTTGTTTCTAGAATCTTCTATGCTATTTTTGCAAGTGTCTCCTTTTGTTGTAGTTGTACTTCCGTTAGATTTATTACATAGATTTATCTACTGTAAAGGTGACAGATCTTAGGTGCATTGTATCCAAACACAAAATCCAACATCACACTTCAACATTCCTCTTTGGTTGTTGGAGTTTGAATTCTTAACCTTGTACTTTAATGACTGAATAGGTGTGAGATTTCTGCTTCCTTTTGTAAGTGTTCTTTCACTTTCATTGGATTTTTTCTGCTGTGATGTTTTTTTCTTGTGCTGGTGCTGGTGCTTTCGCTGACTATGTTGATACTGAAGAGACTTGTTATGTCTTGAACACTTGTGATGACTGTTCCTCTTGATTTCTTCATCATCCTTATTCTGCCCTTTCATTCTGATTTCTTTCTTCTTGTCTTGACTCCATTTCATATGGTTGGAAGCCTCTTGAAATCTTTAAAGTTTAAATATTGCATGCTTGCAAACATCTACTTAGTTTGCAACTTGATATATGTCAGCCAGAGGTCTGGTCCTGAGTATTGGAGATTCTAGTAATAAAACTGCAACTTATGATGATTATGGTGCTTTCGAAGTTGCGTCTAGAGAGAAGTCATCATGATTATCATCACCTTAACTTTTGGTATTGCTACTACAACTGTTGTTTTTGCTAATATTGTTGCTCTGTTGGCCTATTGTCTCTAAAAATAGAGAGAATATCCTTTCCGTATCATCTATGCAATGCTAAGCAAGTTATGATTTACTTTCGACACTAAAAACACATCAAACATTTATTTACTACCTCTCTTTCGTTTAGACTCCTATTGTCCCATTGTCTGCGAATTTAACAGATGCTCTATTTCCCAATTTCACTTTTCCATTGTAACATCACTGTTGGTAGCCAATGATGTCCCTAAAAAGTGAAAGAGGCATCATTACTACAACCATTAGTCATTGGTCTACACATTATTGAAGGCCATGCGTCAAGAAAAGGCTAGGTGATAGACAAATCAAGGAAAAACAAAAAGTCAGCCATTGTTTCATTGAAGCACACACCATTGTTAGTCATTGATGTTGCATGAAACTAACACTAGTCAACGTAAACACTCAGCAAAAATCTTGACTTTTAGAGTCAAATGTGGGTTTTCACACAATAAATGATGCTTAAGACTCATGTTTAAGGTGTCTTGAAGCACAACAAGAGAAAAAATGGCTAAAGAAGGAGGTGGGAGTAGAGAGAGAGAGAGAGTAGTTTTGGACAAAGAAAATGTGGAAAAGGGAGAAAAGGGGCTTTGCCAAAAGGAAAAGAAAGAAAAAGAAAATGAAAGAAAAGAAAAAAAAGAGAGAGAGAGCCCGCATGTAAAGCTTCCATTGAAGGTGTCATTTTAGACATGGTGAGCCCACATGTACAAAAGGATGTCAGTAGTCCTTTCAAAATACCAAAATCTATCTCATTTTATTTTTTGATAGGCAAGAACATTGTAAAAGGTATCTAAATCCTTACAAAATATTTTCCAAAAAATCTCATTTTATTTTTCAATGTAGATGGTCACCATAAAAAAAATTTAAACCTTTTTTAATTTTCTTCAAAAAATATCGCATTATTATTTTTTGATATGCAAGATTATAGTAAAAAAAAAATCTAAATCCTTGGCAATATGGTTTCTCCTTTCATTCAAAAGAATAATTCACACAAAATGATCATGCAACTAACATGCATGATTACACCAAATATTAATTTCATTGCAACATGCACTTAGATATGCCTATGGTAGTTTAGATCCTTTGAAGTTTGTCAAATAAAGGAGCCATTTATCCTAAATACCTTTTGATATTTGTATATAATGGTTCATTGTTGGAAATATGTACCAAACGTTTTAGCTGATAAGGCTTCTCCCTTCATCACAAGGAGTCATTCACCAAAAGAAATCATAGAATTACTTTAAAGGTTTACACTGATTGCTAATTTCACTTCGAGATGCACATTTTATGTCCATTTTAGTCCAACCAATAGAGAAACTATTATTCTTCATTAGCTTTCTTTATTATGAAAGAACCATTCATTACTTGAAATATAGGAACTTCTCTTCATTAATTAACCTTAAGACTTCTCCTCTAAATAGTTTGGCTACATTGAAGTCCATCAAATAAAGGAGTTATTGCTTTTAAATAATTTTATTTACCAAGTGAGAATCCTTTAATGTTTGTAACATGAGGTTGTTGACAAATTACTTGACAAGAAGGCTTTTCCTTTCATTACAAGCATTCACACACAATGACCATGCAATTAACATCTATGTCTATGCTGAAGTTTAATTTTGTTGTGACATTCATATTAATACACCTTGATTAGTCAATTGAACTCTATAAAAGAAAAAAAAAAAGAGTTATTCATTTTTAATAGCTTTTCCTACTAGCTAGAATGGTCCATTACCTAAAAAATGAGACAAACACTTTATTTCTAGCTAATAAGGCTTCCCCTTTATTCAAATGAGTCATTTTTAGAAAGAAATCATTAAATTACTTTAAATATGTACACTAGTCATTGATTTCACTACAAGATGCACATTATTATGTCTTGGGTTATGTGAATCCATCAAAGTCCATTCAATAAAAAAGCTATTATTCTTGATTAGTTTTTTTAACTATGAAAGAACCATTTATTACATGAAATATAAGGCTGTCTCTAGATTATTTGATAGTTGGACTTCTCTTTTGGGTTATCTAAATGAATTGAAGTTTATAAAAGAAATAAGCTAATCACTTTGAATAGCTTTCGTAATTAGAAAAGAATCCTTCATTGCTTACAACTTAAGACCATCAATTGATTTGTTGACAATAAGGTTTCTCCTTTCATTGTATGGAATCATTCACACAAAATGAGTTTGCAATTGACATTGGATATGTTTGCTAATGGTTCAATAACTAATTTTTCAAATCCCAATCACAAACTTGAAAAAAAAAAAGGTCTAATCAAGGTCAAAATTGTTATAAATAATGCACAATTAGGTTGGAAACATTACTCAATTCAAATTTTTCATTAATTGCCAACATGTGGCCTAACTAAAGACTATATGGCCAACTAGCTTCATCCCTAATCAGATTTTTAATCTACATAGAATTTTTTCTTTCTCTCTCATTATAAGACAGACTTTTTCTCTCTTTTCCTTCTTATTCTTTCTCTGTTCCATCTTCATTTTCTCTCTCTCTCTCTCTCCCTCCCACTCTCACTCCCTTTTTGATTTGGTAGCAAACCCAAAGGAAAATGCCACTCAAGTAAGAAAGTTTATAATCTTAAACCTAAAAGAGAAATAAAAGTAGATAGAAGTATTATCTATACCAAAGGACCATCAATATTAAATTAAAATCATGTCTTACTACTGTTGTGACTATCCTTTAAGTGTGAAGACTTCATGGACTAACATTAAACTAGGTCAAAATTTTAGGGATTGTGCCTTATTTTAATAAGCTAAAAGTAGTCCATGCTAAAATTTTTCTTGGTAATTTTTAGGTAACACTTCAGCTAGTTTTGCTAGAATTTTGAATTGATAGAGATAAGACGAATGTGATTCCTTCTTAATAGATAGATTCCCCACTCTATTCTAAGGTGAGAAAGATTATTCTGAATTGTTAAGAAGGATATTATTCCTGAATTGTTAAGAAGGATTTCTATTTCTGACAATGCAACTAAGAAGAAGGGAGGTGATCACAGTGCCTATGGGTCTATTTGGTTCTCATATAGGTGTTGTTGTTCCTTATTACAATTAAAGAGAGTGGTGGAGCTAGTGGAGATGAATCTAGGATAAGAGTTAAAATAGATAAGGGAAAGGAGGATGGAAAGTAAAAATTAGGAATTTTTATATCTCTAAGATGGGTATAAGGCTAGAAAGCAAAGTAAGCTTAATATAGGTAAGATGTTGAGTGGTTTAGCTATTATAAATTTTCTACTTCTAGCTTATAGAAATTGAATTAAGCAATTATTGCACTAAGTAATTTAATGAAGATGTAAAATCAGTGAAATATCTAGTGGGAACCAAAATTCATCTTCATTGTTTATAAGATAATCAATGCAATATAAAAAAACAAATAGCTTATAACTGAACAAATTAAGTAGCCATTGTCCATTTCAAAGAAAAACACCATTGTCGTATACATATAATTCATCTTTGTATACCTAATATACTAAGTATAGTAATTTTCCTAAAGTATCAAAATGTAGTTAAAAGGTTTGTACTAGATAAAGTAATTCGTACTATGTTGCTCCAATATACACAAAAAAAATTAAAAACCTTTGGTAATAGGTCATAAATGCTTGTAACAAAAAAAGAAAAAAGGTACATATGACAATGTGATCAACCAAAAGGGTAAAAAGTCAATTATAGACAGTAAACTCTTGAGTGCACACACGATGCTTTAGATCTGCTACAAATGTGGATCCATCTATTGCTCTAGTACCTCTTTCCATCTTTTGGCACCTCTCATTGTGTGGTTCTTAAGGATTGATGATATTAGGACCTTTTCACTATGTAGGCTTTTAGGGAATCACTTTTTTTCTCTTTTATGGCAACATGACAAAATAAAGATAGATGTTAATGGTAACAATTATGCATAATTAACAAATATTCAAGTCACTCACTAGTCTTGGCATCTTAAGAGGTCAAGTAACTAAGGTATTTTTGTAAATCTTCTTGTTATGGCATGCTTTATGCCATATGTTGCAAGTTAAAAATGACACCCCTCTTACTGAGCATGCTAATACGAATATAAGCCATACAAAATTGTGATTGCATTGGAAGATTAAGAAAATGCAATATTTTTATATCCGTTTGGTACCTTTTCCTATCAAAGTATGCTTGTTGGATTTTGCAATACTTTGACCATATTTCAAAGATATATAGTTCATATATTTTTTTATTATATTGAAAAAATCATCGAATTTTTTATGGGTGATTATACCATTTTTGAAGACTCTTTTGATGCATATTTAGACAACCTTATACTTAAAAAATGCATAAATCTTGTATTTATGGTAGAATAAGGTATAATTTTGGAGCATGTTCTTTCATCTAAGGGAATTGAAATTGACAAAGCTGAGATAAATCTTGATTAATCTACACCTTACCTTACAAGTGTGCAGGAAACTTGTTTTTTCTTAGTCTTGAAAGTTTATATTAGAGATTTATCAAAATAATTTTCAAAAATTGCATTGCCCTTATGCAAATTATTACAAAACATAACAGATAGATCTTCTAGTTCATGGAAAGAAAACAAAAAGGAAAACATAAATTTGGCATATGGTAAACGTGATTGTCCTTGCTCCTAACAATAAAAACAATCTTGGAATTATTTACCATAGTTTTTTACCGCTAAATGCAATGACCATAACTAGAGATGGGTGTCTATATAATCATTTTTTTAAAATAACATATTGCCCCAACATAAAATGAAGTGTATTTTTTCAATTACAACAAATTTATTCATTATTGTTAATGGATATAACCAAAAATTGTTATTGTATCATGATTATAACCATAATGGTTAACTAGCAAAGGCATCATTGACTTTTAATTTTAGCAAATTATGGTGATTATCATACAAGCATGACACTCATGCACATAAAATATTATTTGTGGATGATGAGACAACAAGTCCTAAAAAAGAAGAAAAAATGAAATCTAAAGAAACAATTCATTAAGGGATTTGTTACATGCAGTAGAATTAAAAGAACAAATTGATGAGGAATAATTTTGACACTTGCTCTAAAATTTTGTGGATGATATAGAAGTAGGCTTTATAATTTTTGCCCTCTCTCCAGTTCTTGTGGTCTCTTTCCCTAAGAGAATAAATAGGTAAGGTGTTCATGTCTTGCTTCTATATTTTTCCTCCTAATTGGGGGAAGAAAATTGATCTTGTAAGAAGAGCTAGTTATGGTAAATCAACTCTCATATACACAATTGAACTGTGGAAAATGCAACTAGCCATACTTTGAATGATGACATAAATATTTCGTCAATTAGACCACATGATTTGTTAGTCTAGACTAGGGATTATTCCTTAAGATCCAATTATGTGTAAGGGGATAGTCGAAGGGTACTTAAATTGTTGGACTCCAAAGATCTTCTAGTCTAGGTCATGTCCCATCCATTTAGTGCATAGAATTGAAATTAGGTGCTAAAATAAACTCTCTCTTCAACTAGTCCTAAAGAGTCAAAAGAATCAATACGTTTAATTCCACCCTCACTCACTCTTCACCTTCTTCTTCTTCTTTTCCTCCTCATGCTCCCCCTTCTCCTACTCCTTTTCACTCTTTTCTGTACTCTTATCCTTTTCACTTGGAAGCTATTAATAAGCTTCCACTTGCTCACTTGTTTATTCGTGTTTTCTATAGTGGGTTAGTCTTTAACTAACAGAAGGATGTGGATAGTTTTAGGTCTTTGCGCTTCGCCTTCAGTTGTCCTCTCATTTCAATTAACCCCTTCGTTGTCCTTTTCTTTGTCTCTCCCACGATCTTTACAACTCTACTCTCATGAAGAGAGAATTGCATTGCTGCAATTCAGGAACAACTTTCCTACTAATTGTCCTATCATAGATGGTGAACAAATTAATGAACCTAAGACAAAATCATGAAATAAGAGTGAACATTACTTCTTATAGGACAGTGTGGCTTATCATGGCTCAACCATTCATGTTATTGGCATTGAACTCAACAATTCACCTCGTCTGGTTCCAATTCCAAATAATTTTACCAACCTTCAAGAATTAACTAATTTATTTCTATCTTATAATAATTTCAATGGTTAGATATCATTTTAAGTATTTAATCTCATGTAACTTGATGGTTTGGCTTTTGAAAAATTAGAAATTAAGATCATTGATTACAGTTCAATTTAGATGAGGGCTATTATTAATAAAACTACACAATTAATAAAATAATTTTTTATTAATAAACAAAGACAAGTACCAAAATGTATAACAATAAAATATCACATTTTTAATTATAAATTTTGTTTTGTATCCTATTTTTATGAATTGTGTGTGATGTGTCTAACAAAGTTATTCATGCAATCTCCCTATTATTTTAATTGAAAATACATGTTAGACATTTTTGGTTAGACTCATTATAAATAATTACTTAAAAAATTATTAATAAATAAAAGAGCACACTATAAAGTATAATAATGGGATACTACTTTTTTACTATAAATTTTAGTTTTTGTGCTTTTAAAATTTTACTTTTTGAACTATAATAATCAGCACAAGAATGTCCTAATTGTGGGCTCCATATAATAGAAAATTATATTTTGAATTCTTTTTTTTCATTTTAATTTTTACATCTAAATTTATTAGATGTCCAACTCTAACAATAAAATATGTAACCAAAAACATAAAATGTGCAACAACTTTTAAAAATATCCAATAATTTTTTGTCACATTTTGTTTTAGTTATACATCTTGTTATTTTAATTGCATATTTAGTAATTTTAAATTGAAAAAACTAAAATTTCAATAAAAAATGAATTAAAAATATTATTTTTTTATTTAGTAGGACCCACAATTAGGGTGTCCTCTTACTGATCTTTCATGCTATAGACTTTTTTCTTTTTACTAATTGGGCATAGTGTATCCATGTAGTTGCTTACTTGTTTTAATAAAAAATACTTTTTAACACACTTTTTATTGTACTCATTTTAAACAATTAAAAGAATAATTTTTTATTAATAAACTTTGACACATACTATAATGTATAACTTCAAAATATTACATTTTTAAGTATAAAGTTTAGATAGTGTCTTTTTTATACTAATTGTGTCTTGATTCTCACACAAAGTATAATAATTAAATATCCATTTTTTAATTATAAATTTTGAATTATGTCTTTCTTGAATAATTGCAAATATTTTCCTATATAAAGTGTATTCATGTACTTGCTCCATTATTTCAATTAAAAATACCTGTTAGACACACTTTTTGTTTGACTCATTATGAACAATTAAAAAAATCAGCTTTTATTAATAAATAATAGCACGCGTCACAAAGAAATACTACTTTTTTTGTATATGTCTATATTTTTTTAACTCATTGTGTATCATGTGTCTATGGGTGGCCAACAAGTTGATCGACTTAATTTTGAATTGGATTATTTAGGGTTTTAAGTTATTTAGATATAGACTTATTTAAATTTTAGGTCATTTAGATTTTAGATATTAGAGGTTTCGAATTATTTAGATTTTGGTTTTATTAAGTTTCAGATATCTTAAATTTCAAGTTATTTAGGTTTTGAATTATTTCAAATATAGGTTATTTAAGTTTTGGGTTGAATCATATTATCAATCATTGACTTTAAAGTTAATGCAAATTGGATTGGTTCAAATTTCTAATGGGTTAAGTCAAATTATTTAAATTAAGAGAATTTTTAATACTTCCATTTGTAAGCTTTTCCACTTTATTGCTATACCAATATAATAAAATTTCCCTTTCTTACTATTGGAAGATAAGGAGTATTTTTTAGTATAAATGAATTATTATTTTTATATCAATATAAAGAATTAAATAGTGAAATAAGTTATTTTAGAGAAAATAATGTGTGATGGTTTATAAAGAAGAGGAAAAGGAAAATCTAAACTCAAAAGAGAAGAAAAAATATTGTGTTTATGAAATTAGATAAGCAAAGTATTATAGTATATTAGGAAGAGGAAAAGAACAATTTGAATTGAAAAGATCAATAGAAATATTGTGTGTTTAAAATGTGAAAATCAAATACATAGATACCACATAAGTAGTTTTACAAATTTATTTTACTATAATGATTTTGATCAATAATAATATTATAAATTTTAAAATTTATCTCATATTTATCATTAAAAAATTTAAATTAAACAATAAATATTTGATATTTGTAAACTAATGTCTATACTAATATAAAGAAAATAATTTTAAAAATAATTACTATTTAAAAATAAAAATAAATCAAATAAAAAATTATTTTTGAATTAATAATATCTACAAATTTTAGTTGTCATTAAAATAAATTAAAATTTCAAGTTGAATTTAATTTAAACTAGTTTGAATTATTATAGGTTTCAAGTTACTTAAGCTTAAGTTTTGGGTTATTTTGAATTCAAATAATTTCAAATTTGAATTATTTGGGTTTCAGGCTATTTAAAATTTGAATTATTTAGGTTTCAAGTCACTTTGGATATAGGTTATTCAAATTTGAGGTCTTTTTGATTTTAAGTTAAGTTTAGTTATGAATTATTGGCTTTTTCAATCAAAGTAAATTAAGTTGAATTGGTTTCAAGAGTTTTAAGTGGAGTTACTCATAGTGAGTTAACTTTTCCCACCTTTACTTATATTTAACAAAAGGTGTGTCCATGTGGTTACTCACTTATTTTAATGGGAAATAGTTGTTAGACACACTCATTATTAGATTCCTTATAAAAAATTAATAAAATCATCATTTATTTTTAAACAATTGCATATAGTACAATTTATAACAATGAAAGATAACTTTTTTACTAGAAATTTTATTTGCGTGCTTTTTTTTGTTTTGTTTTTACTAATTATGTATAGTGTGTCTAAAAAATTATGTGTCCATATAATTTTTCTCTTATTTCAATAAGAAATTATTGGATACCCTTTTAGTTAAACTCATTATATAGAATTAACAAACTAATCTTCTATTAATAAATAATGTCACATTCCATAATTATTATCAGGGAACCTCTCTTTTAACAATAGATTTGCATTTTTACCTTTTTAACTAATTGTGTATGTTGTGTCTAACAAAAAATGTGTCCATATGATTTCTCCCTTATTTCAATATAAAATATTTACTAAACACATTTTTTGTTAAATATATTATGCAATATTAATAAAGTCATATTTTATTATGAAATAATGACACACATTATAATGTATCATAGTGAAATATTATTTTCTTCCTTATGAATTTTGGTTTGTGTTTTTTCTTTTTACTAATTAATTATAATGTTAATAACAAAAGGTTTATCCATATAGATGTTCTTTTTTTATAAATAGGAATAGTTATTGGACACATTTTTTATTTGATTTATTTTACAAAATTAATGAAATCATCTTTTATTTATAAAAATGTGACTATATTGTATAAGAGCGAACAACCAATTCTTTAAATATAAATTTTGGTTTGTATGTCTTTCATACTAATTATGTATTGCATGCCTAACAAAAAGAGTTTCCATACAATTGCTCCCTTATTGTAATGAAAATTATTTGTTAAACATATGTTTTATTACATTTGATATAAATAATGAATAAAATAATTTTTATTAATAAATAATAAAATGCATAACAATGTATAAAGTGATTTACCACTTTTTTAACTATAAATTTTTGTTTGTGTAACAATTTTTAACTAATTTTGGATATTGTATTTAATAAAAGGTGTGTACATGTAGTGACCCACTTATTTCAATTAAGATTACTTGATGGACATACTTTTTGTTGGACTAACGATACATGATTAATAAAATAATTTTTTATTAATAAAAAGTGGCATGAATTACAATGTATAATAGTAAAATACTATATCTTTAATTATTAATTTTGCATGGTATGTCTTCTTTTAATAATTGTATATAATGTTTGATAGAAATTATATTCATATAATTACTTCATTATTTCAAAGAATAATATTTGATAGATACAATATTTTGTTTTACTCATTAAACATAATTAATAAAATTATCTTTTATTGAGAAACAATTATACGTATAATAAAATATTACTTTTTTAATAAAATATATAAAAAATTATTCTAAATTTTTATGAATTTTTATAATTATACTCTAAATTTTTTACATTTTTATTTGAATTCTATACTTTTTAAATTCATTTCAAAATTTTCATTTCTAGATGAAAAATAGTTAAAACTATTAAAAATTGTATATTAACTAAAAGAAATCATTAATAGCTTAATTGCTTTCCTAAAAAAAAAAAGAGGGATCAATTTGAAATAAATTTAAAAAATATAAAATCAAATGAAAATATAAAAAAGTTAACTATTTAATTGTAAATCTCTATAAAGATTTAAGACTAATATTTTTATATTCCTTTTTTAACTATAAATTTTGGTTTATATGCTTTTTTTACTCATTATGTGTTATGTGTAACAAAACATTTCTATCTATGTTTGCTTGCTTAATTGAATGAAGAATAGTTGTTAGACACACTTATCGTTAGACTCATTATAGAAAATTTATAAACTAATCTTTTATTTGTAAATAATGTCATTTACTTCAATGTCAATAACACTTTTTAAACTATAATTATGATTTATATTTTGTTTTTCAATTTTTTTACTAGTTGTATATAATATGTTTGAGAAAAGGTCTATCCATATAATTGCTCTCTTATTTCAATAGAGAATAGTTTTTGACATACTTTTTGTTGGACTCATCATAAAAAATTAATAAAATAATATTCTATTAATAAATAATAACATATAATAGTAAAAAAATGTATATTAAAAAATGTCCATGTAATTTTCCCCTATTTCAATTCATGAATGGTTTGGCAAATATACTAACATGCATCTAAATAGTTGAATCAAATAGTGAACTTCACTTCCAAAAAGAAAGAAGTTATTTGTATAATAAATTCTAAGGGTTAAATTTTTTTGCCTAATTATGAAATCAAAAGCTATCAAATATTTGTCATTAGTAGTCTCTTTTTATGCAACAACTAGTGTGCACCACTTTTACCTAGCATAGTTTGAACTGATGTCACGTCTTGTTATGTCCTTCAAATTTGAATTATTCCCATTTAAAGCCATTTAAAATTTGAATTATTTAGGTTTCAAGTCACTTTGGATATAGGTTATTCAAATTTGAGGTCTTTTCTTATTTTAAGTCAAGTTTAGTTATGAATTATTGGCTTTTTCAATCAAAGCAAATTGAGTTGAATTGGTTTCAAGAGTTTTATTAAGATTAAAAACTAAAATTTCAAAAATAAAGATTTAATTTTTTAACTATTAAGAGACTCCGCATTCTAATTACATAGATCCCAACAATATGCACACTACTACTCCTGTAGATGTCCTCAGATCCCAACAATCTAAATTTCTTATAAACCATATTATGGTCTCCACATTATCAGGACCATGTGCATCCTATGTATCAACACATACTTAGTAAATATTTTCCTTATAACTTGTAAGATGTGAGAGAGATGTTCGAGGAGTCCAATATAAGTAACTAAGATAGAAGAAAAAGGTAACTAATAGTAGGAAAATATTAAGCAACTTTCCTTTCAACATCTCTTTTGAAGTTTAACATTCTTTTTGGTTTGTAAATTATTAACTTTTGAAAGACAATTAGCAAGAAGAATGAAAAGCACATTGATTTAGAAAGGCACCAAAGGAAAAAAAGAATTATCCACATTAGACATTATTTAATCGATTAAAATTAGTGAGGCAAGAATGGGCATTTCAACTCGATCGTCCCCATCGGTAATACATAGCCACCCAAGGGATAGTAAAATTCTTGTCTGCAATCATCTTATAAACTAGCTTTGTGATTTGTGATACACATGGATCTACGTTAAATTTGATCTTATAAAAAAAATATCATCCTAACATTCAAATAATTATGTACACAAATATAAATAAATAATGCTTATTTTAATAAAGTGATAAGACATACTATATTTATGTGCTACACAATCCTTTCTTTTTAAATTCATAATAATATTTAAGTTTCTTATTTTTATAAAAAAAGGGAGTTTGATTTTAAAAATTTCCCATGCAATAAGTGTCCAAGAATGTAAATTGTAGCAACTAAATATTTTATTTAATAAATTAACTCAATTCTCAACATCCCAAAATTAATAACCCAAATCAATTAAATAGAAAATAGGTGAAAAGAAATTACCTTCTAGAATATCAATTGATTCTCTTCTAATCACTAGCTACAATAAAGGTTGAAATCTGAATGCAATTTTACCTCATTCTATGGAAAAATAATAATCATTTAACAAAGACTTATTACATCATAGAAGCAATAAAAACCAAAAAAAAAAAAATGGCCTTATGAAATTTGTTAACAATTATGATTCTGTATAGATAAGAGAAATATAAACTAAAAATTAAATATTAAATGAAAAAAAGAAAAAAGAGAGGATGATGGAGATGTAAATAGGGGGAAGCTAGCGAGAGAAATATAGTGATTGCACTTTTGCCTCTCTCTCTAATTTTCATATGCAATAAATCTGAAAAATGTATTACACTACAGAGTGAGTAATAATCTATATTTAAACCTAGAAAGAAGAAAAGAATTAAATCTTCATCAATTTATTTTTAAGTACTACAATAATAAATGCAATATTGTAATCTTTGTAAGTTGTGGAAGAAAATGAGAAGTTTGAAAAGAGGTAATATAATAATGAGTATAAAAGAATAAATAAATATCCATAAAAGGAGAGATAATAGACAATCATTGATGGTGCTGGCTGTAAGAATTCTCAATGGCTCCAGGATATTAATTTCCTTAAATAAGATGGAAATTTGTAAATATAAGGAAAATAAATGAAAAAGAGATTGATTGAATTTCTAATTGAAGGAAAAAAAAATTAAAAAAAGCTTAAAGAAAAAATCCCTTAACCTTCTCCTCTAAAATTAAACTTAAAAGAAAATGAAGTATGTCATATGGCATCTTCATGTTATATAATTAATAATATTATATAGATATGAAAGACAGTTCAGGCTATATACAGACACGTTCTTCCCTTTTTCTGGGATGCTAAAAGTTTATCTCTTTAACTCCTTATCTTCCAATGGAGCTCTATACTTTCTTTTGCTTTCTCTTACTCATATCGTGCAACATTTGTGAGGCAAACTACATTCCTACCATGCTAAACTATAAGATGTAGTTGTGCAACATGAACTGATCATCCCGTGCAGCCCTTACATGCGTAAGTTTTTAATGGTCTAGGCAAACCTTGTTGTGAAGCAATGGTCAGGGTGGCAACCCAAGCTATGAGTGAAGCAAAAGTCAAGATGTTATGTGATTGCTTTATTGTAGAGGTCTACTTCCCATCTTTGAGCCTTCAAGAATACTTACCTTGCCTCAAATATGCAAGGTTTGCCTCATCAATGAAGGAGAAGGATGAAAAAGTTAGGTAGAAGATAAAAGTGGAGAAGATGAAGGATGATGAGTTGAAGGATGACTTTACAGTGAGTAACTTTGAAATGTGTCACAATCTTTTTCTCCTTTTTTTTTTTTGGTTGCTTGAAGGTTTATATACCTCACTTTATCCCATGACTTATTATTTATTTTTATGAATGTGAATTGAATTTAGCATATGATTTTTTTTTTGTTGTATTTACCATTCCTTTTCAATTTTTTTCTTCTTCATTCTTGCCAATTGGTTATAGTGTCTCTAAGTGAAAGGGACAAGAAATCTTTTATTTAGTGTCTAAAGAGCGAATATTTGGAAACGATTTTCCTTCCCATTTTATCTTTTCTGACTTTAAAGTTTAAATTTTGAACTTTTCTCTTTTGTTAAGATACATTGACTGTGCTCTGCACTACCTCAGCTTGTTAATTTTCCTTAAATTATAAAATGTTATTATACCACGCGGTAAATGCTTAATGCTTATCCTTATGAACTTTAGGAACTACCGAAGGAGTTGATTTGGTTGACAAGTTAAAAGATAGAGAAAGGATTCTTTTTATATAATTTTGTTTCCATTTCTTATTCCCAGTTAGGTATTTGTCACATGTAAGGGTATTTTCAACATAGATTTGATTTTCATTATAAATCATGTTTAAAAATACTATGAGATAAAGTAGTGTAAACAAGAATATTGAAACTAAAAATTATGTTACCGAAAGTTGCAAGTTGTTTGATAAAAATGGTGACAATAAGGTGAGGAAAATCCAAAAGAATTCTTAATGTTTAGTAAAATTGTTGTTAAAATAATTGTTAGCTTGTAAAATGATTATAAAAGATGTGAATAATAATTTATTTTATTTTTAATGACTTAATTACTAATTTCTTATTTCAATTTATGAATTAAATTTTATACTTTACCAAGGACTTATACAATTCATTTTCTATATTGTACTATTTTATTAAATAATAAAAAAATTAATTTAATTGACTATAATTAAAATAATTTATTTGAATTGATAATTAATTGAGAAAATAACTTAAGAATAAATATTATATTTATCAAATATAAAAATATACTTTAAAAAATTGTCAAAAAGGAGACCAAAATAAAAAACAAAAAAAATTCTAATTCATCAAACTAGAAATAATTTGCTCATAAAGAAAAATAATTTATGTTATTTTACTATCTTTGAGGAATTCATCTCGTGAAATTCTGTCAACATAAAAAAAAAAAATATCATGTGGTACAATATCAAGATGACGATAAAAAATTGGAACATTTATAAACTTTTTATGAATATAATCATGTAATGTTGCTGTCATAATAACAATATTTCTTTGCACTTTAAATAAATAATGTAACATCAAATCAAATATCTGCCATCTTCTCTTCCATACTCCAAATGCTCTTTAAATACAACTTTTTAATGATAAATGTGCATAATTAAAGATTTCATTACATCCTCTTGGTGGTCAACCGTTTTGAAATTTAGGTAAATGATATTTTATACTTTTATAATATCCATCAATAAGATAATATTTTCTTATATTTATTTATAAAAAGAATTTTGAAGTGAATACTTATATAAAATATTTATTTGAAAAGAAAAAAATATGTTATGATTAGTACTTGTTGGGGGTATGGGAATTAAGATCTAGATTGTTAATAGTTCAAATAAAAATGTGTACATCATGTGTTTTATCCTCCTATCAAGCTGACATAAAAGTGAATTGCATATCAAAATTACATGCTACCATGATATTCTATATTAGCATGACTTTTCTTTCAATAAATCATACTTTATCTTCCATAGGAATACTTGTACATATATCTATTCCATCTATTACTCTAATGCAATCCTATTATTAGATTAAATCTATGGCATCCATAAAAGGTCACTATCTTCTTCAACACTTGTTAAAGAATGGAAATCCTTCATAACATCACATAAAAAACATCTTGGCAACTCTGTTTTCCTATTTTCAACAATATTTTGAACCAACAAATCAATTATTTCTTTAAAAGTAGCTACCTCTCTATATTGTCATTTTGAAACCTTTAGAACCTTTCTTCACATGTAAATTTGACTTAACAACTCTTTTCTTATTGGTCTCATTTCTTCTTGATACATCACTTGTGCTAATATTTAAATTCCCCTGTAGTATCTTAGAACCTTTAAATAATTTACCTATGGAATCAGTAAGGTTAAGTTTTACATCTAAGTTCTAATACAACACTTTTGTATCGACTTAGATGATTAGTTTTGACGCCATCATTAATTAATAAAGTAGTTAGCAAAGGTGCAACAACATATCTTCCTATGGCCACTAGATCCCTAAATAAGACATTGAACTTTTTCTTGACTTCTACTCCAATACTAGATTCTTGAAATCTTTTCATAGGTAGATTAGCCAAAATTATTGTAAAAATAAAGGGCATTGTTAGTATCCTAAACTTATCAAAAACATTATTTTTGAGTAAAGAAGAACAATGTTAAAACTCACCTTAATCCACTCTTCTCACCATGTCTTAATAACAAGAATTGTTCCTTTTATGGGATCCTATCTCAATCAGGTCTTTTTTGTGTAGCTCTTTTTATTGCCTCTAATCCCTTTTTAGTACATCTTGTTTTTCAACTAATGTTTGTTATACTTACATTTACTTTTTTTTTGTTTTTTTTTTGAACTCTTCAACAATGAAGGTGAAAGAATTAAGGATATTCTTTTCAATTAAAGTAAAAACACAATTCAATGTTTGCCTTTTTTGTTTGGTGGTGACTAAAAGCAACAAATTGTTGTGTTTCCAAAACCTCCATTTCAGGAGGTATCTATGTTTAAGTAAAGAAGAATAATGTTAAAACTCACCTTAATCTTCTCTTCCAACCATGTCTTAATAACAAGAATTGTTCCATTCATGAGATCCCATCTTAATCAAGTCTCTTTTATGTCGTTGTTTCCATTGGCTCTAATCCCTTTTTAGTACATTTTGTTTTTGAATGGATGATTGTTATACATACATTTACTTTTCTTTTTTTTGAAACTCTTCAACAATAAAGGTGAAAGAATTAAGGATATTTTTTTCTATTAAAATAAAAACACAATTTAGTTGTTCCCTTTTTTGTTTTGTGGTGGCTAAAGCAACAAATTGTTGCTTTTCCAAAATCTCTATTCTAGGTGGTGTCTATCTTTGTAAAACACATTTTTGAAAAGTAAAACCAAACACTCTTTTAGTTATTTAGGTCCAAACTAGTTTTCACTCACCTTAATAAAAGTTGAAATACAATACTAAAGAGGGTTATACTTGTAGATCCCATCTTTAGTGATCTAATAGAAATTTTAGTGGATTGGATTTAAAAGAAATTAATAGAACAAACATAGAATTCTTTTTTATAAGTAAAAAAAAAACCATATAACATTAAATTGATGAATTTGAAGCCATAAGTCTTGAAATGAAAATTTTTTGAGCCACATGGTGCAAAATTGTCCCTAAATAAAATTGATCATCGGTAAATGAGGCCATAATTAAAATAAACCATTTGTAAATGAATTCATAAATAAAGTCTATCATGTTGGCATGAATGTGTCCTTTTAATAGCCTTTACACAAAGAGAGAACTTAAATAAGGAATGAAAAGTACCACCCAATGTAAGAGATTAGTGGTAATTTGGCATGTCTCTTTCCATATTGGTTCAAGTTTGAATCCCCTTAACAACATCCCCTTTGATTTTAAAGAAATTATGGAGATCTATAGTTAATGTACTATTGGGTTTGTATTTGATACATTACGGTGATGAGATCTATAGAAGAGTTGATGCATGGATGACTTCTGAGGATCCATTAGGCATTCATAAAAGGCCCATGACATGTTCGAGGGCTAAAAAAATGAAGGAAGCAGTAAATGGGCTGATTGAGAATATTCAGGCTAATCAAGTTGCAAATTATGTGAATTCAAATTTGAAAGAAGGTCAAAACTCTATTAATATCATTGGAAAGCTTAATGAGTTAGGGATAGGTAATAAAACCTACTTATAAGTAGAAGTTTGTTATAAAATAAGTGTTTGTCATAAAATAAGAGTTTATAATAAAATAAAAGTGCTCTTATTTTTTAAGAATATATCATGGTCTCACCTTTTACAATTTTTAAGGTTGTTATTTCAACTTATAAATAGATTTATTTTCATTGTTAAAAGGTAGGCGATTATGTGAATTGAAAAGTGAGAATTTTTTTTTTTATTCTTTTAAGAACTAAGGAATTTATCAACAACTAACTCTTTTTATGATGTTTAACTTGACTTATTACTCTTAAATTCATTCCTTTTTAGAGTGTGATATCCATATCTTTCTTTATACTTTAGGTTTATGATCCTTTAAATATTAGGTCTAGGGTTTGCAAGATTGAAATTTGATTTAACTTTCTTGGATTTTTACTCAATTCCCTCTACATGTTAAGTCCCTAAGCCCCATGTTTTGAGATTTACATAAGTTGATATTAGCGTTTGGCTCCAACTTAAGTTTTCTTATTAAAATTTAAGTTTTTCTCTTGTTATTCTTCTTGGCAACATTTTATACCCTAGTTTATCTCTTCTTGTTTTAAATTCACATTAAAAAAAAAGAACTAAAAAAAAGAAAAGAAGAAAGAAAAAAAAAAAGGAAAGAAGAAAGAAAAAAAAGAATAAAAGATTATAATTGATTTATTCCTATTTGAGAAGTAAACCTTATTTAATTAGGTTAAAGGAGTAGACCTTGTTGCTTTCTAGTTCCTACAAGAATTCAAATTTAATTATTCTCTTTTTATGTATTGTAATTTAATCTTATTGCTTTTTTTCTAACCCATAACTTTTATTTATTATGCTTTTTTAAACTTCTTTGATTTTAATTTATTGGAATTAATTAGTCATAAAATGAATTTGATTGAGGTTTTTTAATTTAATAAAGAATTAAGAGAGAAAATTTAAGTAGTAAAAGGTAGGAGTATAAACACATATTTAAAAAAATCTTTAAAGAGTATAAACATGAGATAGTGTGACACTATTTTTGAGTGAAACACATAAGGGAGTGTTTTGTTTAGGTATCTTAGCCATTTTTTTGTGGAATTAACACTATGTCTTCGAAAGATGAAGATGGAGCTAAGAAGAAGGGTAGTGATGTGTCATTCATGATCAAATTTATGTAACTACAATTTAAGTGAATAAACATCAAATTTACTAATATGAGAGATATGATGAAGAAACAAGCCCATACAATAGCAAAATTGCCAATGAGGTATAGGGGTCATGAGGTTCCTAATACAAAAAAGTATGAGAGATAAGACTATGGTCACGTAAATAATGTAAAAGATAATGAATTTGATGATCTAACTACTTTGGTGAAAATTGTCAATAATAGAAATGATCAAAGAGATCATAAGAAGTGAGACACCTATGATTGTAATTTTGGTAGCATTAAATGAAAATTCCTTCAGTCTGAGGAAAAAAAGATCAACAAACCTATTTAAATATAGCTAGCATTACTTTAGTCAAAAAGTTTATTTTATTTACCATGAAACACCTTAGCTTATATAAGTTTTAATAATTGAATGAGTGTGGTGAAATTAAGGTAAATAAGTAGGGGTTAGTACTCTTTACTATTGGGAGATATACTAATAAGGTTTTGTATGATGTTGTACCCTTGCAAGCTGGGTAAATTTTGCTGGAAAGACCATGACAATATGGTTAGTGTGTCATACTTGATAAGTTTAAAAATAAGTACTCTTTTGTAATAAATGATAAACCTATTACTCTTATACTTTTAACACCTTAAAAAGTTTATGAAAATTGATTAGGGAATAAAAAAGAGAGAGAGAGAGAAAGAGAGAGAGGAGAAAAGAAATTAACGCTGAGAGGGGAAAAGAAGGAAAGAAAGGAGAGAAAAGAGATGATACCAAAAGAAAGGAAGAAAAAAAGCACGAGAAAACAAAATTAAGAATTTATATACAAAAGAGAGTGATGTTAAAAGAGTTTTCTATTCAACATAACCTATTGTTGTACTTTTGTACAAAGAGGCTTATTTAAGCATTGATGAGTTTAACTTTTCTTTGCCTAGTGTTGTTATTTCTCTTTTGCAAGAATTTGGTGATGTTTTTTTCCAAAGAACTATGTGGTTTGCCACCTTTGAGGGAAATAAAATATCAGATTAAATTCTTCCATGGTGCAACAATTCCAAATTGATTAAGCTATAAAAGTAATTTTAAAGAGACAAATTAGTTTCAAAGGTAAGTTGATGAGCTTATGATAAAGGGATATGTGAGGGAGAGCATGTGTTAATGTATAGTTACAATATTACTTGTATCCAAGAAAGATGAGACTTGGAGAATGTGCATTGATTGTAAAATAGCCAACAAAATTACTAAAAGGTGAGCAATTGCTTATTTCAGTAAAAAACTAAGTGGAGTAGCTCTTAATATCTAGCTTATGATAAAGACATGAATGCATTGGTATTAGATTTAAAGACATGGAAACACTACCTTTGGCCCAAAGAGTTTGTCATTCATATTAATTATGAATCCTAGAAATACTTAAAGGGTAAGGAAAGTAGAATAGAAAATATGCCAAATTGGTCAAATTCATTACAACCTTTCCTTGCGCTATCAAATATTAACAAGGAGAATATGGTAGTTGATGCATTATCTTGTAAGTATACCTTTGCCTCTACACTTAATGCAAAATTATTTAGATTTGAATATATTAAAAATTTCTATGTGAAAGATCCTAACTTTATTCATGTGTATAGTGTATCTAAGAAGTCAATTTTTGGGAAATTTTATAAGTATAAGAGTATCTTATTTTGGGAAAATTATTTATGTGTACCTATGACTTTTTTAAGGGAGCTCGTTCTTAGCTAAGTATTTCCTTTGGCCACACATCAAACGAAATATTGAGAGGGTGTGCAAGAAGTGGATAACATGCAAATAAGTTAAATTTAGAGTTTTAGCCTATGACTTATACACCTTTTTACCCATGCCTAACCAATACTGAGTTGATTTATCTATGAATTTTGTGATAGGGCTGCTATAGTCAAAAAAGGGCATGAATTCTATACTTGTTATTGTTAATAGATTTTTAAAGATGAACTATTTCATCTTATGTCATAAAAACTAATGATGCAAATAATGTGATTGAATTATCCTTTAGAGTCATAGTATACTTACAAGACATGCCTTAGAGTATCATTTTAAATTGAGATACATAGTTCTTGAACTACTTCTAAAAGACTTTGTGGTTTAAATTAGGTACTAAACTAGTGTTCTCAACTACTTGTCATCCATAAATATATAGGTAAACTAAGGTAGTTAATTGTACTCTTTTTACTTTGTTGTGTGCTATTATTCGAATGAATTTAGAAATATGAGAAGATTATTTGTTGCATATAGAGTTCATATATAATAAGAATGTTCATTATGCTACTAGTTACTCTTCATTTAAAATTGTGTATGGTTTTAATCCTTTAACTCCTTTGGATTGGACATCTTTCCTAATCGATAAGTATGTTAGTTTAGATGGTGATTGCAAGGTTGAAATAGAGAAGAAGTTGCATGAGAAGATATGGTAACAAATTGCAGAACAAACTAAGTAATATGCAACTTATACCAAAAAAAAAGGGCAAGAAAAGGTAGTATTTAAATCTAGTGATTGGATTTGAGAGGATATACATAAGGAAATGTTTTAGATTAGAGGTGTTTAAAGCTACAAGCTAAAGGAGATGGTCCATTCCAATTGGTAGCATGGATTAATGACAATGTCTATAAGTTAGACCCTGTCAATGAGTAAAATGTGAGTGCGACATTTAATATTTCTAATCTTTCTCCTTTTGATACAAGTATTAATTCGAGGAGAAATCCTTTTGAGGAGAGGGGGAATGATGAGATCTATAGAGGAGGTAATGCATAAAGGACATTTAATGATTTATTGAGCATTTATGAAGGGTTAATGACATGTTTAAGGGTTAAAAAAAATGAAAGAAGCACTGAATAAGCTGATTAAGAATATCTAAGCCAGCCAAGTTACAAATGGCATAAATTCATCCAATGGCATATATTCAAGCTTGAGAGAAGATTAAGACTTTATTAATATTGAAGTGCTTAATAAGTTAGAGTTAGGTAATAAAATTCACTCTTAAGTAGGAGTTTTTTATAAAATAGAAATTTGTTATAAAATAGGAGTTTACAGTAAAATAGGAATGTTCTTATCTTTTAAGAGTATATCATTGGTTTTAGTTTTAGGATTTCATTGTTAAAAGGTAAACAATTATATAACTTAAAAATTGAGCATTTTTTTTGTTTGATTCTTTTAAGAACTAAAAAACTGATCAATAACTAACTCTTTTTATGTCATTCAACCTTAACTTACTACTTTAAAATTCGTTTTTTTTTTTTGGAGTGTGTCATCCATATTTTTCTTAATACCTTACATTCATGTTCCTTTAAACATTGGGTCTAGAGATCATAGGTCATCTAGAAAGCTTTGATTCTCTCTACCCAATAGTCATAGTTTTTTTTTTTTTTTTAGCAAAGATTGGTGGCATTAGGAAGATGACATGGTTTTTAAAATCTTTTATTTTGTTTCTAGTTGTGTCTACATGCTTTTGTTGCAATTGTACTTCCATTAAATTTATTTCATATATCTATTTGCTACAAATATGATAGATCTGAGGTTCATTGGATCTATACTCAAAATCTAAAATCTTAACAAAAGTCTAAACAAATTGTTCAACTAAAGAGCATTCGTTAGGTTGGCTAGTATATGATAATATGGCCTTGGCTAGTTATCTTATGGTCATGCGATCATACTATCCCTTTAATATTTAGGAGGTAGAAGCAAAGTGTCTCCCCCTTTTTAGGAGGATCTCTAGCTTGAACAGGGGTTATTAGCTTTACAAAATGCTAGAATAAGGGATTTAGTTAAGAAGTTAAGACATGATAGAACTCTTTTGAAGAGAAATAGTGCCCATTAGAGTAGAAAGTTTAAAGATGTGGATATAAAAGCAAAAGAGTCTAACTGTCAAGCCAATAAGGTAGAGAAATAGGTAGCCCACTTCTAGGAGAAGGTTTAAAGCATGAAAGAGGTTCAAAAAAAAGTTAAGAATCTAGAAGAAGAGCTTATAGTCTCCAAGGAAGGTCTGCTTGCTCCTTTTACTAGGAATACACGAAGTGGCCTTGACTATTTTCTTGATGATTCTGAAATTGGCTTTTGACGATAGGAGGAACAAACTCAAGGATATGCATCTAGATATTGACCTTGACTAGTATTAGCCCCAACTATTAGATTCCTTTCTTATGTGATTACAAGGTGAAGAGTTTAAGTTGGATGAAGAGTGATATTGCTACCTTTGTACATCTCAATGGTGGAAATAAAAATACTCACAATAAGATGATAAGCCTCTTTTGATGTTTTCTTCTATTTTTATTAAACATTGAACTTAATACTTTCAATTAAAGCAAAAAAACAAAAAAGAACTTATTTAAGTCAAATTTAAGCTTTTAAGAGGCAATATAGTGAATGCTCTCTTAGTGAGCTAATAGGTTATTATAGTAAAAGAAGCTAAGAAATAATTTTAAAAACATAATCACTCAAATAAATGATCTATGATAAGCTTAAAACCATAATCATATTAAGAAAAAAAAAATAAATTCAAGCATTAATGGTCAAATATCCAATCAAAAACACTATTTCACCCACTAATATTGTCATTAGTAACTATTAAACACAATTTTTTGTAATATATTTGGCATAAAATAACCAAAAGCAATAAACACAAACATATCCATAAATAAAGTAAAAATAGTACATCTAGTACCAAAAAGCTACAACAAGCACACATACAACCATACACCCAAAAATTGGCCAAAAAGAGAGATATATCTTGAGCATTGTTGTCTTTGTCCCTTAAGAAAAAGATCAACAAGAGTCCCTTCACATAAAAACAATAACCATAGGTTACCACTATGTTGATTTTTCCTTATCTTTTGTTTTTTTTTTTCTTGCATAATACACATCAATTAGTTGTAAAAGAAGAAATCAAAATAAAAGTGACAAAAGAAGTAGAAAAAGTACCTCATGGTGGGTATTTCCCCCTGAAGACTTACTAACATCATTGTTAGTAGCCAATGATGTCCCTAAAAAGTGAAAGAGGCATCATTACTATAACCATTAGTCATTGATCTACACATTATTGAAGGACATGTGCCAAGAAAAGGCTAGGAGATACACAAATCAAGGAAAAACAAAAAGCCAGCTATTGTTTCATTGAAATACACACCATTGTTAGTCATTGACGTTGCATGAAACTAACATTAGTCAACCTAAACACTCAGCAAAAATCTTGACTTTTAGAGTCAAATCTAGGTTCTCACATAATAAATGATGCTTAAGACTCATGTTTAAGGAGTTTTGAGGCACAAAAAGAGAGAAAATGGCTAAAGAAGGAGGTGGCGTAGAGAGAGAGAGAGAGAGAGAGAAAGAGTAGTTTTGGACAAACAAAATAAGGAAAATGGAGATAAGGGGCTTTGCCAAAAAGAAAAGAAAGAAAAAGAAAATGAAAGAAAAGAAAAAAAAAGAGAAAAAAAGGAAACAAGAAAGAAAAAAAAAAGAAAAAGGGATGCAAAGCTTCCATTAAAGGTGTCATTTTAGACATATTGGGTGAGCCCACATATACAAAATGATGTTAGCAGTTCTTTCAAAATACCCAAATATATCTCATTTTATTTTTTGATAGGCTAGAACACTGTAAAAGGTATCTAAATCCTTTCAAAATATTTTCTAAAAAATTTCATTTTATTTTTCAATGTAGACAGTCACCATAAAAAAAAATTTGAACCCTTTTTAATTTTCTTCAAAAAATTTTCAAAAAATATTACATTTTATATTTTGGTATGTAAGATTACAGTAAAAAAACATGTAAATCTTTTCAGAAAAAATTTCCAAAAACTTTCAATTTTTTTAAGTGTACAAGATCATAAAAAATATCTAAATCTCTTTCAAAACTTCTAAAAAAATTTATCTCCTTTTACTACTTATCCAAACTCATTAAAGCCTCAGTGTGTATGCTTTGATAGGAGAAGCATAGAAGTACAAGTCAGTGAACAACTATATTGTTACATGTGATACGCATTTGAGTTAGTTGCAATCTCAACCAAACATAATTATGCTCCTAAATCCTGAAAAATCTGAGTAAAGTTGATTAAGTCACTCATAATATTCTAATCACACCTAAAATGATTGGTGGTGACTTCAAATTCATCTCACTAACAATGCAATAAACACCCTAACTGTTTTTAACATTTGAAATCATCAATTGTGCCATTTTCCTCCACATCTATTGAAATCCCCATCTTAGGAACCCATCAGAACAATATCCACATGAACTTGTAATTTTGTTGGAATATATATATATATTCACATGAACTTTTATGTGATCTTGTACTGGGAAAATACTTTTATGTTTGAAAGCCTTTTCTTAATTTATCTTACAATCATATCCATTTTAATTAAAAAAAAAGAAATTTCCTTTACATGAATAATCTATCCAAATTACGTGAATTTTATGGTTGAAATCTGACCACATCTTAGTCCAACAATCAAGGCAAAGGCAGAAGACCTCCAAAAACAAAGTGAATTTGATGTCCAAAAAATGCAACATGACAGAGCTACAACAAAATGGATAGACAATTCCTTTGCTTTCTCTGCTAACAACATGTTGTGCTCTTTTACCTACAACCCAACTTAAAGCACACCTAACCCAAAACGCATAAAGACAAGTGAAGGTCATCTTCCCATGATCTTTTACAGCGATAACAATCTGATTGTATCCGTAGAAACTATTGAGAGTACTTATGTTCTGCCAACCACTCTAACATTTGGTTTATAAAAGGGAAGGGGAAGTAGTGCTTTCTATTGGCTTTATTGATCTTGCAGTAGTGCATGCAAATCCTCCATCCAATGATGGTTCTAAGAGGGATTAGTTCATTATTTTCATTTTTCCCCATAGTTATACCACCATTTTATGGCACACATTACACTACACTCACCCAAACACTATTTGAGATAGAATAAATAATGTCATTTTCAAGCCATTTAATGATTTCTTTTTTCACAACCTCTTTCATGATTGGATCAAGTCTTCTTTATGCTTCAATTATAGGATTAAAGTCTTTTCTAACAAAATCTTGTGTATACAAAGTGAACGACTGATGCCTTGAATGATTTAATGATAAATACTGTCTTTTTTTGGCACACAATGCACTATACTTAACCAAGTAATATCTGAGATAGGATAAATAATGTCATTTTCAAGCCATATAATGATTTCTTTTTTCACAACCTCTTTTATGATTGGATTAAGTCTTCTTTATGCTTCAATTGGAGGATTGAAATCTTTTTTAACAAAATTTTGTGCATACAAAGTGAAAGACTAATGCCTTGAATGATTTAATGATAAGTAATGCCTTTTTTTGGCACACATTGCACCACACTTAACCAAGTACTATCTGAGATAGGATAAATAATGTCATTTTCAAGCCATTTAATGATTTCTTTTTCATAACCTCTTTCATGATTAGATTAGGTCTTCTTTCTACTTTAATTATAGGATTGAAGTCTTTCACTAATAAAATTTTGTGCACATAAAATGAAAGACTAATGCCTTGAGTGTTAGCTATAGACCAACCCATTGCTCGCTTGTACTCCCTCAACACCATTAGTAGCTTGTCTTTTTGCACATCATCAAGTGTATAGGTGATTATCATCAATAGTGTTGATGATTCCCTTAAGAAAGGATACTAAAGGTGATTAGGTAGTGACTTGAGCTTCAACATTAGTGACTCCTTTATAATTGGCTTGATTATGTCTTAGTTTGATGAAGAATCCAATGAATCAAACTTTGTTTATCCTAAATAATTTTGATGGTGCATTTAACAAGCTAGCATATTTAATTACCTCCAAATCATCCACAATGTGTACACTTATAATGGCTCCTTCTAGAGGATTTGTTGGATGATCATTTAAAGGAAAGTCTTTTATATCAATTATGAAGCAACCATCAAGGTTACTAGGGAATTTCATGACTTTGAATACATTGAACTTGACCTTTTGATCTTGAACTTATATGGTGAGTTCACCCTTTTGCACATCTATCAAAGTTCCCCTAATAGCTAGAATTGGCCTTCTAAGAATAATAGGAATTTCACAATCCTCTACCATGTTCAAGATAATAAAATTTATAGGTAGATTGGTTCAATTGTACCATAAAAGAGTATTAGGTTTACAACCTTCATAAGGACATCTTTAGTTACCCCCCATAAATGTTTCAAGTTTCTTATTGAAGCTACTTGACTTTAAAGATTGGTTCTTTGCCATGTATTGCATAAACAACTCTTCCAATGTTGATTTCTTTTCTTGAGGTTGCATGGGTTAAGAAATTCCAAGATACCTTAACATCAATTTATTGGATAAAATGGTTTATTATGAAAAAGATGAGATTGACTCTTCATTTCTTGCTAATAAAGCTTTTCCTCTCTTCCATAAAGTCATTCACACATAAAAATCATGAAATTAGCTTAAATGTTTACACCTAAAACTAATTACATTGCAAGATGCACATTATTATGTTTTGGCTAATCAATATCCATTAAAGTTTATCCATCAAATAAAATTTTGCTCTTAATGAGCTTTCTTTACTATAAAATAATTATTCATTGCTTGAAATATGAGAACATTTCTTCACTACATAATAATAGGACTTCTCCCATAGGTACTCTTAAATCCATTGAAGTCCATCAAATAAAGGAGCTCTTACCCTTGATTAGCATTCTTTACTAAAAGAGTATTGTTCATTTTTTGGAACTTAAGATTGTCAACTGATTCCTTACTAATAAGACTTTTCTTTTGGTTGCATGGAATCATTCACACAAAATTATCATTCAATGAGTTCTTGCCCTTAATTAGCATTCTTTGTTAAGAGAGGATTATCCATTACTTGAAACTAGAGACTATCAATTAATTCCTTGGCAATATGGTTCCTCCTTTTGTTCAAAAGAATAATTCACACAAAATGATCATGCAACTAACATGCATAATTACACCAAATATTAATTTCATTGCAACAAGCACTTAGATACGCCTTTGGTAGTTTAAATCCTTTGAAGTTTGTCAAATAAAGGAGCCATTTATCCTAAATACCTTTTGATATTCGTATAATGGTTCATTGTTGGAAATATGTACCTAACACTTTAGTTTTAGCTAGTAAGGCTTCTCCTTTCATCACAAAGAGTCATTCGCTAAAAGAAGTCATGGAATTACTTTAAAGGTTTACACTGAATGTTAATTTCACTCCAAGACACACATTTTATGTCCATTTTAGTCCAACCAATAGAGACATTGTTATTCTTCATTAGCTTTCTTTATCATGATAGAACCATTCATTACTTGAAATATAAGAACTTCTCTTGATTAATTAACCTTAAGACTTCTCCTCTAAATCGTTTGGCTACATTAAAGTCCATCAAATAAAGGAGTTATTGCTCTTAAATAATTTTCTTTACCAAGTGAGAATCCTTTAATGTTTGTAACATGAGGTTGTTGACAAATTACTTGACAAGAAGGCTTATCCTTTTATTACAATCATTCACACACAATGACCATGAAATTAACTTTTAGGTCTATGCTGAACTTTAATTTGGTTGTGACATTTGTATTAATACACCTTGATTAGTCAATTGAACTCAATCAATAAAAAAAAAAGAGTTATTCATTTTTAATAGCCTTTCCTACTAGCTAGAATGGTCCATTACCTAAAAAATAAGACAAACACTTCATTTCTAGTTAATAAGGCTTCCCCTTTTATTCAAATGAGTCATTTGCAGAAAGAAATCATTAAATTACTTTAAATATGTACATTAATCATTGATTTCACTACAAGATGCACGTTATTAAGTCTTGGGTTATGTGAATCCATCAAAGTCCATTCAATAAAAAAGCTATTATTCTTGATTAGCTTTTTTAAACTATGAAAGAACCATTTATTATTTGAAATATAAGGTTGTCTCTTGATTATTTGATAGTTGGACTTCTCTTATGGGTTATCTAAATGAATTGAAGTTCATAAAAGAAATAAGCTAATCATCTTGAATAGATTTCTTTATTAGAAAAGAATCCTTCATTGCTTACAACATGAGACCATCAATTGATTTGTTGACAATAAGGTTTCTCCTTTCATTGTATGGAATCATTCACACAAAATGAGTTTGCAATTGACATTGGATAAGTTTGCTAATGGATAAGTTTGCAATTATCATTAATTGCCAATTAGCTTCATCCCTAATCAAATTTTTAATCTACATAAAACCTTATTTTTCTCTCTCATTATACGGTAGATTTTTTCTTGTTTCCTTCTTTTTCTTTCTCTCTTCTATCTTCATTTTCTCTCTCTCTCTTTCCCACTCTCACTCCCTTTTTGATTTGGTAGCAAACCCGAAGGAAATTCCCACTTAAGTAAGAGAGCTTACAATCTTAAACCTCAAAGAGAAATAAAAGTAGAAACAAGTATTATCTAGACCAAAGGCCCTAGGTCAAAATTTTAGGGATTGTGCCTTATTTTAATAAGCTAAAAGTAGTGCATGCTAAATTTTTTTTTTTTTGGTAATTTTTAGGTAAGAATTTGGCTAGTTTTGCTAGAATTTTGAATTGATAGAGATAAAAAGCATGTGATTCCTTCTTAATGGATAGATTCCCCACTCTATTCTAAGGTGAGAAAGATTATTCTTGAATTGTTAAGAAGGATTTCCATTTCTGACAATGCAACTAAGAAGAAGGGAGACAATCACAGTGCTTATGGGTTTGTTTGGTTCTCATATGGGTGTTGTTATTCCTTATTACAATTAAAGAGAATGGTGGAGCTAGTGGAGACGAATCTAGGATAAGAGCTAAAATAGATAAGGGAAAGGAGGATGGAAAGTAAAAATTAGGAATTTTTATATCTCTAAGATAGGTATAAGGCTAGAAAGCAAAGTAAGCTTAATATGGGTAGGATGTTGAGTGGTTTAGCTATTATAAATTTTCTACTTCTAGCTTATAGAAATAGAATTAAGCAATTATGGCACTAAGTAATTTAATTAAATATCTAGTGGGAACCAAAATTCATCTTCATTGTTTATAAGATAATCAATGTAATATAAAAAAACAAATAGCTCAAAGTGAACAAAGTAGGTAGCCATTGTCCATTTCAAAGCAAAACACCATTGTCATATACACAGAATTCATCTTAGTATACCTAATATACTAAGTATACTAATTTTCTTAAAGTATCAAAATGTAGCTAAAAGGTTTGTGCTAAATAAACTAATTCGTACTCTATTGCTCCAATATGCACAAAAAAAAAACTTTGGTAATAGGTCATAAATGCTTGTAACAATAAAAGAAAAAAGGTACATAAGACAAAGTGGTCAACCAAAAGGGTAAACAAGTCAATTATAGACAGTAAACTCTTGAGTGCACACACCATGCTTTAAATCTACTACAAATGTGGATCCATTTATCGGTGTAGTACCTCTGGCCTTCTTTTGGCATCTATCATTGTGTGGTTCTTAAGGATTGATGATATTAGGACCTTTTCACCATGTAGGCTTCTAGGGAATCACTTTTTTTTTCTCTTTTATGGCAACATGAAAAAATAAAGATAGATGTTAATGATAACTATTGTGCATAATTAACAAATATTCAAGTCACTCACTAGTCTTGGCATCTGAAGAGGTCAAGTAACTAAGGTATTATTGTAACTCCTCTTGTTATGGTCTGCTTTATGCCATATGTTGCAAGTTAAAATGGTACCCCTCTTACTGAGCTTGCCAATATGGCTATAAGCCTCACATTAGTTCTAATTCTCTTTTGTTTTTTTTTCTTTTTTAGGTCTTCCTAACACCCTCCTTATAAGTAGTGGATCAATTGGATCCTTACTAGTTTTCAACCCAAAGTGTTAACCCTGAATGAGATTCATCATGACTAAATAACTTTATAAGTATTTTTGCTTAGTGTACCTAATGGTGGAGAAAATTTATAGTGTATGCCTAGATGCATCCTAAGACTTACATGAATATGTCCTTTTTTCCAATTCCACTATATACTTGATACCCCTATGCACTATCTCATACCCATTTGCTCCATTAAAAACAAGTTTACAATCAAAATTGTCCTTTCCTCCAACATTTAATGTTCTCCTAATCCTATTATTGATTTTAATGTGACAACTTTTCATGGTCTAGCAAGTGAAGTTCCGCATAAGCATTTAAAAGAATTCCTTGTAGCCTATTCAAGCATGAAACCTATTGAGATATCTAAAAAAGCAAATAAAGTTAAGGGCTTTCCCATTATCCTTGGTAGACTAACAAGGGATTGGCTTTATTACTTACCTTTGGGATCCATTACCACATAGAATGAGATAACGAGGTTATTCTCAAAGAAGTACTTTCCAACTTTTAGAGTAGATATAATTTGAAAAGAGATTTAGGGTATTTAGCAATATAATGAAGAGCTCTTATATGAATATTAAGAACATTTTAAAAAGCTTTGCATGAATTAACCCTATCATCAAATTAATGATCAAATCCTAATCCAATACTTATATGAAGGACTTCTTCCCATAGATAAAGTATGATAGACACAACTAAAGGATGAGCATTAGTGGACAAAAACCCAAAAGCCATAAAAAATTTGATAGCAAAGATGTCTGCAAATTCCTAACAATTTAGCACTCGATATAATTCATAATCTAACAATATCAATAAAGTAAGTACATCTTTCTTTCAACAACAAATTAATAATTTGACTTCTTCTATATGTCAAATGAGTGTAGGAAACATGCAATAAGTCTAGGTATGTGACATTTGCTCAAATTAAGGACATATAACTGATATATGTCCAACACTTTAAGATCATTTAATAAAGCAAGCCAATATCATGGGAGGATTTTCAAGGGGAATCACAATGCAAGTGTGATCCTTTCTCCAACACTAACAACCCTGAATAGAGAGGTCATCCTAACTTTGGGTATGGAAATCAAGAAATGGTCCACAATGCCCCTAATTGCCAATTTCAGCAAGTGTCATCACCCTCTAATACCAGACAAATGCACCCTAAAACTTAGGTATGTCTCTTGATGAAATTGTTAAGTCTCTTATTAATAACATCAAACAATTTCAATAAGAAATAAGTACAAGCATTCCAAATTTAATGAATCAAATAAGAAAACTTATCACGGCCATAAGTAGATTAAAGGTGTAAGGATCAAACAAATTACCTTCTTAAACCATGTTAAATCCAAAGAACACAAGTGTCATAGTCTTGAGGAGTAGAAAAGAAATGGAAGCACCAATAAAGGCACCTCCCATAACAAAAAGAAGAGGCCATCAAAAGTTAAGCTATGCCTACCAACTATAAACCCATCAAAGCCTGACCATCAAAAGTTAAGCTATGCCTACCTAGGGTAAATCCTTTACCTCCGATTTCCTCTAATATTACCATACCTCCCTTCCTAAGTAGATTTTAAAAATCTAAAAAGAGGAGCAAGAAAAAGAGATTTTGGAGATGTTTTGGAAAGGTGTAAGTAAGCATACCCCTCATTGATGCAATTAAACAAGTACCTCAATATGCAAGGTTTCTCAAGAAATTGTGCACCTCTAAGAGGAAGCTCAAAGGTGATGAAAAAGTAAGTGTTGGAGAGAATATCTTGGCTATTATTCAAAGAAAAATTCCACCTAAATTCAAAGACTATGGTACATTCATTATCCCTTACATAATAGGAAAAACTAAATTTGAAAGAGTGATGCTAGATTTAAGAGCATAAATTAATGTTATTCTGTCATACTTTATTTATACTTTTATAAATATCACTCCGTTAAAAGAAACTAGTGTGATTATACAACTTGCAAATTGATTTAATGCCTATCCTAAGATAGTTGTTAAGAATTTTCTTGTATAGGTTAATGAGTTAGCCCTTTTAGTAGATTTTTTACATTTTTGACATGAAGAATGACGATTCCCTAAAGTTGTCCCTACATCAAGGACCAAGATAGATGTTCATGATGGTACACTAACCATAGAATTTGACAGTGAAATCTTTTGATTCAATATTTTTTAGACTATGAGGTAATCTAGTGGTGTGCATTTTGTTTTTGCTATTAATATTCTCGATTGTTTAGCATAGCAAGTTTTTAGCTCAATAGGAAAGATGAGTTAGAAGAATTCCTTAGCTAACACGTTGAGAAAGAAGATATAAAGAAACTAGATAGAGAACTATCTTTATATGAAAGTGTAAAGGATATGATAATAGAACTGCATTCATTGCATCACATTCCAAAAAGGTATGATGTGTCTAGTATTGAATTACTTGATTTTAGCAGCAAACTTCTACCTTTTATTATACAATTGCCTATACTATAATTGAAGTTATTACCAAATCATCTTTAGTATGTTTTCTTAAGAGATGGAGAAACTCTATCAGTGATCATTGCAAAGAACATGACCCCATTGTGAGAAGAAAAATTTGTTCGAGTTCTAAGAGATCAAATGATAATAATTGGATAGACCATAGTGGACATCAAGGGGAGAAGCCCATCCATGTATATACATCACATCCTACTTAAGGAAGGTTTAAAATTATCAAGAGAAGCATGATGTAGATTGAACCCTCTAATGATAGACATAATGAAGAAAGAAGTATTCAAACTTCTTAATGTTAGTGTGATTTACCTAATCTTAAATAGCAAATGAGTTGGTCTAGTGCAAATGGTTTCTAAGAAAACATAAATTACAATAGTAAAAAATCATTATGATGAATTGATTGGCCCTTGAATTCAAAATGGATAGAGGATTTATATTGATTATTGTAACCTAAATGCTACAACTTGTAAAGATTACATTCCTTTAACTTTTATTGATCAAATGCTTAAAAGGTTAATTGGTCGATCTCACTATTGTTTTCTTAATGGTTATTTAGATTACAACCAGATTGTGATTGCATTGGAAGATTAAGAGAATACAATATTTTTATGTCAATTTGGTACCTTTGCCTATCAAAGTATGCCTTTTGGATTTTGCAATACTCTAAACATATTTCAAAGATATATAGTTCGTATATTTTTTTATTATATTGAAAAAATCATTGAAGTTTTTATGGGTGATTATACCATTTATGGAGACTCTTTTGATGTATATTTAGACAACCTTATACTTAAAAAATGCATAAAAATTAACCTTGTATTAAATTTGAAAAATTTTCACTTTATGGTAGAATAAGGTATACTTTTGGAGCATGCTTTTCATCTAAGGGAATTGAAAATGACAAAGCTAACATAAATCTTGATCAATCCATACCTTACCTTACAAGTGTGTAGGAAACTTGTTTTTTCTTAGTCTTGAAAGTTTATATTAGAGATTTATCAAAATAATTTTCAAAAATTGCATTGCCCTTATGCAAATTATTACAAAACATAACAAATAGGCCTTCTAGTTCATTGGAAGAAAACAAAAAGGGAAACATAAATTTGGCATATGGTAATCATTATTGTCCTTACTCCTAACAATAAAAACAATCTTGGAATTATTTACTATAGTTTTTGATCGTTCCTCTCAATGCAATGACCATAGCTAAAGATAGGTGTGTTTATATAATCTTTTTTTTAAAATAATATATTGCACCAAAATAAAATGTATATTATTTTATAAACAAGTATTATATTATAGAAAATAAACTGTATTTTTTCAATTACAACAAAATTATTCATTATTGTTAATGAATCTAACAAAAAATCGTTATTGTATCATGATTATAACCGTAATGGCTAATTAGCAATGGCATCACTGACTTTCAATTTTAGCAAATCATGGTGATTATCATATAGGAAGAAAAAATGAAATCTAAAGAAACAATTCATTAAGGGAGTTGTTACATGCAACTGGATTAAAAGAACAAATTGATGAGGAATAATTTTGACACCATCTCAAAAATTTTGTGGACGATATAGAAGTAGACTTTTATAATTCTTGCCTTCTCTTCAGTTCTCGTGGTCTATTTTCCTAAGAGAATAAATAGGTAAGGTGTTCATGTCTTGTGCCTTCTCTAAAATTTTGTGGATGATATAAAAGTAGGCTTTTATAATTTTTGCCTTCTTTTTGGTTCTCGTGGTCTCTTTTCCTAAGAGAATAAAGAAGTAAGGTGTTCATATCTTGCATCTATATTTTTCCTCTTGATTGGGGGAAGAAAATTGATCTTGTAAGAAGAGCTAGTTATGGAAAATCAACTCTCATATACACATTTGAATTATAGAAAATGCAACTGGCCATACTTTGAATGATGACATGAATATTTTGTCAATTAGACCACATGATTTGTTAGTCTTGACTAGGGATTATTGCTTAAGATTCAATTATGTGTAAGGGGATAGTTGAAGGGTACATAAATTGTTGGACTTCAAAGATCTTCTAGTCTAGGTGATGTCTCAGCCATTTGGTCCATAAAATTGAAATTTGGTGCTAAAATAGACTCTTTCTTCCACCCTCTCTCTTCACCTTCTTCTTCTTCTCTTCCTCCTCCTGCTCCCCCTTCTCCTACTCCCCCTTCTCTTGCTCCTCATCACTCTTTTCTGTACTCTTATCCTTTTCACTTGGAAGCTATTAATAAGCTTCCATTTGCTCACTTATTTGGTCGTGTTTTCTATAGTCACTTGGTCCATAACTGATGGAAGGATCTGGATAGTTTTAGGTCCTCGAGCTTCACCTTTGGTCGTCCTCTCATTTCAGTTAACCCCTTTGTTGTCCTTTTCTTTGTCTCTCCCACGATCTTTACAACTCTACTCTCAAGAAAAGAGAATTGTTCTACTGCAATTTGGGAACAACTTTCCTATTAATTGTCCTATCATAGATGGCAAACAAATTAGTGAACCTAAGACAGAATCATGAAATGGGAGTGAACATTATTGCTTATGGGAAAGTGTGGCTTGTCATGACTTAACCATTCTTGTTATTGGCATTGAACTCGATGATTTGCCTCGTCTAGTTCCAAATACATTTACCAACCTTTAAGAATTAACTAATTTATTTCTATCTTATAATAATTTTAATGGTCAGATATCATTTTTAGTCTTTAATCTCACATAACTTAATGGTTTGACTTTTGAAAAATTAAAAACTAAGATCATTGATTATAGTTCAATTTAGATAAGGGCTATTATTAATAAAACTACACAATTAATAAAATAATTTTTTATTGATAAACAAAGACAAGTATCAAAACATATAACAATAAAATATCACATTTTTAATTATAAATTTTGTTTTGTGTCCTATTTTTATGAATTGTGTGTAATGTGTCTAACAAAGTTGTGTTTATGTAATCGCCCCCTTATTTTAATTAGAAATACATGTTAGACATTTTTTGTTAGACTTATTTTAAATAATTACTTAAAAAATTATTAATAAATAATAGCACACACCATAAAGTATAATAATGGCATACTAGTTTTTTAAAATTTTAGTTTGTGTGCTTTTAAAATTTTACTTTTTTAACTATAAGAATCAGCACAAGAATGGCCCACTTATGGGCCCCATATAATAGAAAATAATATTTTAAATTCTTTTTTTCATTTCAATTTTTTCATCTAAAGTTATTAGATATACAACTATAACAATAAAATATGTAACCAAACACATAAAAATTTAATGACTTTTAAAAATATCCAATAACTTTTGGTCACATATTGTTTTGTTTTAGTTACACATCTTGTTATTTTAATTGCATATTTAGTAATTTTAAATTGAGAAAACAAAAATATCAATAAAAAATGAATTTAAAATGTTATTTTTTTATTTAATAAGACCCACAATTAAGGTGTCCTCATGTTGATCCTTTATGCTATAGACTTTTTTCTTTTTACTAATTGGGCATAGTGTGTCCATGTAGTTGCTTACTTGTTTCAATAAAAAATACTTTTTGACACATTTTTTATTGTACTCATTTTAAACAATTAAAAAAATATTTTTTTATTAATAAAGTTTGACACGTACTATAATGTATAACTTCAAAATATTACATTTTTAACTATAAAATTATATAGTGTGTCTTTTTTATAGTAATTGTGTCTTGATTCTCACACAAAGTGTATATATATAGTTATTTTGTTATTTCATTAAGAAATATTTATTAGAATACACTTTCTATTTAAGTCGTTATACATAATTGATAAAATAATTTATATTATTAAATAATAACATGTACCACAATGTATAATAATGAAATATGAATTTTTTAATTATAAACTTTGTATTTTGTCTTTCTTGAATAATTGCAAATATTTTCCTATAGAAAGTGTATTCATGTACTTGCTCCATTATTTCAATGAAAAATACCCATTAGACACACTTTTTGTTTGACTCATTATGCACAATTAATAAAATCAGCTTTTATTAATAAACAATAGCTCGCATCACAATGAAATACTACTTTTTTGTATATGTCTATATATTTTAACTCATTATGTATCATGTGTCTATGGGTTGCCAACAAGTAAATTGACTTAATTTTGAATTGGATTATTTAGGATTTTATGTTATTTAGATATAAACTCATTTAAATTTTAGGTAATTTAGATTTTAGATATTTGAGATTTCAAATTATTTAGATTTTGGTTTTATTAAGTTTAAGATATCTTAAATTTCAGGTTATTTAGGTTTTAAATCATTTCAAATACAAGTCATTTAAGTTTTGGGTTGAATCATGTTATCAATCATTGACTTTAGAGTTAATGCAAATTGGATTGGTTCAAATTTCTACTGGGTTAAGGCAAATTATTCAAATTAAGTCAATTTTTAATACTTCCATTTGTGAGCATTTCCACTTTATTACTATACTAATATAATAAAATTTCCCTTTCTTTTTATTGGAGAATAAGGAGTAATTTTTAGTATAAATGGATTATTATTTTTATACAAATATAAACAATTAAATAGTGAAATAAGTTCTTTTAGAGTAAATAATGTGTGATGGTTTATAAAAAAGAGGAAAAGGAAAATCTAAACTCAAAAGAGAAGTAAAAATATTGTGCTTATGAAATTAGAGAAGTAAAGTATTATAGTATATTAAGAAGAGGAAAAGTACAATTTGAATTAAAAAGATAAATAGAAATTCTATGTGTTTAAAATGTGAAAATCAAAATTTACTTTACTATAATGATTTTGATTAATAATAGTATTATAAATTTTAAATTTTATCTCATATTTATCATTAAAAAATTTAAATTAAATAATAGATATTTGATATTTGTAAACTAATATCTATATTTATATAAAGAAAATAATTTTAAAAATAATTACTATTTATAAATAAAAATAAATCAAATAAAAAATATTTTTAAATTAATAATATTTATAAATTTCAGTTGTCATTAAAATGAATTAAAATTTTAAGTTTAATTTAATTTAAACTAGTTTGAATTGTTATGGGTTTCAAGTTATTTAAACTCAAGTTTTGGGTTATTTTGAATTCAAATAATTTCAAATTTGAATTAGTTGTGTTTCCGGCCATTTAAGATTTGAATTATTTAGGTTTCAAGTCACTTTGGATATAATTTATTCAAATTTGAGGTTTTTTTTTTTTAAGTCAAGTTTAGTTATGAATTATTGGCTTTTTCAATCAAATCAAGTTGAGCTAAATTAGTTTCAAGAGTTTTAAGTTGAGTTACTCATAATGAGTTAACTTTTGCCGCCTTTACTGATATTTAACAAACAGTGTGTCCACGTGGTCACTCACTAATTTTAAAGGGAAATTGTTATTATACACACTCGTTATTAGATTCATTATAAAAAATTAATAAAATTATCTTTTATTTTTAAACAATTGCATATAACACAATTTATAACAATAAAAGATGATTGTTTTACTAGAAATTTTATTTGAGTGTTTTTTTTTGTTTTTTTATTAATTGTGTATAGTGTGTCTAAAAAAGGAAGTGTCCATATAATTTTTCTTATTTCAATAAGAAATTATTGGATACACTTTTAGTTAAACTCATCATATAGAATTAATAAACTAATTTTCCATTAATAAATAATGTCACATTCCATAATTTATTATAAGGGAAACTCTTTTTTAACAATAGATTTGAATTTGTACCTTTTTAACTAATTGTGTATGTTGTATCTAACAAAAAATGTATCCTTATGATTTTTCCCTTATTTCAATATAAAATATTTATTGAACACATATTTTATTAAATATATTATGCAATATTAATAAAGTAATATTTTATTATGAAATAATGGTACACGTTATAATGTATCGTAGTAAAATACTATTTTTTTCCTTGTAAATTTTGGTTTGTGTTTTTTCTTTTTACTAATTATGTATAATGTGTCTAACAAAATGTGTGTCCATGTAGTTGTTCTTTTATTATAAATAAGAATACTTGTTGGACACACTTTTTATTTGATTTATTTTACAAAATTAATGAAATCATCTTTTATTTATAAACAATGACTATATTGTATAAGAGCGAATGACCAATTCTTTAAATATAAATTTTGGGTTGTATGCCTTTTATACTAATTATGTATGGTATGTCTAACAAAAAGAGTTTTCATACAATTGCTCTTTTATTTTCATAAAAATTATTTGTTAAACATACTTTTTATTACATTTGATATAAATAATTAATAAAATAATTTTTATTAATAATAATAAAATGCATGACAATGTATAAAGTGATATACCCCCTTTTTAACTATAAACTTTTGTTTGTGTAACTATTTTTAACTAATTTTGAATATTGTGTTTAACAAAAGGTATGTATATGTAATGACCCACTTATTTCAATTAAGATTACTTGTTGGACGTACTTTTTATTGGACTAATGATACATGATTAATAAAATAATTTTTTACTAATAAATAATGGCATGAATCACAATGTATAATAGTAAAATACTAAATCTTTAATTAATAATTTTGCATAGTATGTCTTCTTTTAATAATTATATATTATGTTTGATAGAAAGTGTAATCATATAATTGCTCCATTATTTCAAAGAATAATATTTGTTAGACACAATTTTATTAAAAAATAAAAATATTAATTTAATTGACTTTAATTAAAATAATTTATTTAAACTGATAATTAATTGAGATAATAACTTAAAAAATAAATATTATATTTATCAATTATAAAAAATATACTTTTTTTCAAAAAAAAAAAAACTTGTCAAAAAAGAGACCCAAATAAAAAACAAAACAAATTCTAATTCATCAAACTAGAAGTAATTTGCTCACAAAGAAAAACAATTTATGTCATTTTACTATCTTTGAGGAATCCATCTCATGAAATTCTTTCAACATAAAAAAAATATCATATAGTACAATATCAAGAACATTATAAAAAATTGGAACATTTAAATGTATTTTGAACATATTCAGACATAGTAACTCATTGTCTTATATTAATTGAATCACTTATTTTATCCCTATTTGATATAAGGTTATACAAGGTTTTTTTTGTGTATATATGTATAATGATAGGTATGAATAGCACGAATGGTAGTCACTTCAAATAGTTGATGTCTATCTTCATTGTTAGCATCTTTATCATTGTATTCTCCATAAGAATTTTCATAATCATTAGTCATATCTATGAAAAAAAAAAACAAAATATTTATATTAATATGTAAAACACTAGATGTACCAAATGTTCCTTAGCTCATTAAAAATAAATAAATGAAAAAAAATGATAACTAATAAATATATCCAATAATATGTAATGTCATGTACACCAAAATATATTAGTAACTAGAGAAACTAACATGTCTATTTAATCCAAGGCATCTATTGGGTTTTGTGCTACTTAATTTGATAATGCAACTAATGCAACTTGGCTTATTTAGTCATTAATGCAAAATGAATATCTTTATTTCTACTTTCTTAGATTAAATCTATGACATCCATAAAAAGGTCACTATCTTCTTCAACACTTGTTAAAGAATGGAAATCCTTCATAACATCATGTAAAAAACATCTTGGCAACTTTGTTTTCCTATTTTCAACAACATTATAAACCAACAAATCAATTGTTTCTTTAAAAGTAGCTACCCCTCTATATTGTCATTTTGTACCCTTTAGAACCTTTTTTCACATGTAAATTTGATTTAACAACTCTTTTCATATTAGTCTCATTTCTTCTTGCTACATCACTTGTACTAATATTACATTCCCCTACTATATCATAGAACCTTTAAATAATTCATCTATGGAATCAATAAGGTTACGTTTTACATCTAACTTCTAATACAACACTTTTGTATTGAGTTAGATGATTAGTCTCAACATCATCATTAATGCACAAAGTAGTTGGCAAAGGTGCAGCAACATATCTTCCTATTGCAACTAGATCCCTAAACAACATATCTAACCTTTTCTTGACTTCTAGTTCAATACTAGATTCTTGAAATCTTTTCATAGGTAGATTAGCCAACATTATTGTAAAATAAAAAGGCATTGTTAGTATCCTAAACTTATCAAAAACATTATTTTTGAGTAAAAAAAGAACAATTTTAAAACTCACCTTAATCCACTATTCTCACCATGTCTTAATAACAAGAATTGTTCCTTTTATGGGATCCCATCTCAATCAGGTCTCTTTTATGTAGTTCTTTCTGTTGCCTCTAATCCCTTTTTAGTACATTTTGTTTTTCCACCAATGTTTGATATACTTACATTTACTTTTTTTTTTTTTGAACTCTTCAACAATAAAGGTGAAAGAATTAAGGATATTTTTTTTCCATTAAAATAAAAACACAATTCAGTGTTTAATTTTTTTGTTTAGTGGTGGCTAAAAGCCACAAATTGTTGCTTTTCCAAAACCTCCATTTCGCGAGGTGTGTGTGTTTAAGTAAAGAAGAATAATGTTAAAACTCACCTTAATCTACTCTTCCAACAATGTCTTAATAACAAGAATTGTTCCTTTCATGGGATCCTATCTTAATCAGGTCTCTTTTATGTAGTTGTTTCCATTGCCTTTAATCCCTTTTTAATACATTTTGTTTTTCAACCAATGTTTGTTATACGTACATTTACTTTTTTTTTTTTGAAACTCTTCAACAATAAAGGTGAAAGAATGAAGGATATTTTTTCTATTAAAATAAAAACACAATATAGTTTTTGCCCTTTTTGTTTGGTAATGGCTAAAAGCAACAAATTATTATTTTTCCAAAACCTCTATTTTAGGTGGTGTGTGTGTTTGTAAAACACATTTTTGAAAAGTAAAACCAAACATCCTTTTAGTTATTTAGGTCCAAACTAGTTTTTACTCACCTTAATAGAAGTTGAAATACACTACCAAAGAGGGTTATACTTGTAGATCTCATCTTTAATGATCTAATAGAAATTTTAGTGGATTGGATTTTAAAAAAAAAAATAGAACAAACATAGATTTTTTTTTGATAAGTCAAAAACAACCATATGACATTAAATTGATGAATTTCAAGCCATAAGTCTTGAAATGAAAATTTTTTGAGCCACATGGTACAAAATTGTCCCTAAATAAAGTTGATCATTGGTAAATGAGGTCAAAATTAAAATAAACCAATTGTAAAATGAATTCATAAATAAAGTCTATCATGTTGGCATAAATGTGTCCTTTTAATAGCCTTTACACAAAGAGAGAACTTAAACAAGGAATGAAAAGTACCACCTAATGTAAGAGATTAGTGGTAATTTGGTACGTCTCTTTCCATATTAGTTCAAGTTTGAATCCCCTTAATAACATCCCCTTCGATTTTAAGGAAATTATAGAGATTTATAGTTAACATACTATTGGGTTTTGTATTTGATACATTACGGTGATGAGATCTATAGAAGAGTTGATGCATGGATGACTTCTAAGGATCCATTGGGCATTTATAAAAAGCCAATGACATGTTTGAGGGCTAAGAAAATGAAAGAAGTACTAAGTGGGCTGATTGAGAATATTCAGGCTAATCAAGTTGCAAATGGTGTGAATTCAAATTTGAAAGAAGGCCAAAGCTTTATTAATACGATTGGAATGCTTGATGAGTCAGGGATAAGTAAGAAGACCTACTTTTAAGTAGAAATTTGTTATAAAGTAAGAGTTTGTCATTAAATAAGAGTTTATAATAAAATAAAAGTGTTCTTATTTTTTAGGAATATATCATGGTCTCTAATTTTACAATTTTTAAGGTTGTTATTTCAACTTATAAATAGATTTGATTTCATTGTGAAAAGGTAGGTGATTATGTGAATTGAAAAGTGAAAATTTTTTCTTTTTATTCTTTTAAGAACTAAAGAACTTATCAAGAATTAACTCTGTGTATGATGTTTAACTTGACTTATTACTCTTAAATTCATTTTTTTTAGAGTGTGACATCTATATCTTTCTTTATACTTTAGGTTCATGATCCTTTAAACATTAAGTTTGAGGATTGAAATTTGATTTAACTTTTTTGGATTTTTACTCAATGCCCTCTACGTTTCAAGTCCTTAAGCTCCATCTTTTAGGGTTCACATCAATTGATATTAAAGTTTGGCTCTAACTTAAGTTTTCTTATAAAATTTAAGTTTTTCTCTTGTTATTCTTCTTAGCAACATTTTATACCCTTTTGTTCTTTTAATCTACAAACCCTAATTTATCTTTTCTTATTCTTAAATTCACATATAAAAAAAGAACTGAAGAAAGAAGAAAAGAAGAAAGAAAGAAAAAACAAAATATTATAATTGATTTTTTCCTATTTGAGAAGTAAACCCTATTAAATTAGGTTAAAGGAGTAAACCTTGTTGCTTTTGAGTTCCTACAAGAATTCAAATTTAATTATTCTCTTTTATGCATTGCAATTTAATCTTATTGCTTTTTTCTAACCCACAACTTTTATTCATTATACTTTTCTAAATTTCTTTGATTCTAATTTATTGGAATTAATTAGTCATAAAATGACTTTGATTAAGGTTTTTTAATTTAATAAAGAATTGAGAGAGAAAATTTAAGTGGTGAAAGGTTAGAGTATAAACACATATTAAAAAAAATCTTTAAAGAGTATAAACATGAGGTGGTGTGACACTATTTTTGAGTGAAACACATAAGGGAGTGTTTTGTTGAGGTATCTTGGCCATTTTGTGTAGAATTAACACGATTTCTTTCAAAGATAAAGGTGGAGCTGAGGACGAGGGTAGTGATGTGTCATTCATGATCAAATTTATGCAATTACAATTTAAGTGAGTGAACATCAAATTTACTAATATGAGAGATATGATGAAGAAACAAGCCAATACAATAGCAAAATTGCCAAGGAGGTATGGGGGTCGTGAGGTTCCTAATACAAAAAGTATATGGGATAAGACTATGGCTATGTAAATAATGTAGAAGATAGTGAATTTGATGATCTAACTACTTTGGTCAGAATTATCTATAATAAAAATGGTCAAAGAGATCATAAGAAGTGAGACACTATGATTGTAATTTTGGTAGCATTAAATGAAAATTTCTCCAATCTGAGTAAAAGGTGATCAACAAACCTATTTAAAATGGGAGAAGAAGGTTGAATTGGTCTTTAGCTGTCATAATTACTTTGAAGAGAAAATTGAAACTTGTTGTAGTTGAATGTATAAATTATGCTATTATTTACTAGGATTAACTTGTTTTGACTAGGAGAAGGAATCACAAAAGGTTTACTAATACATGGGAGGAGATGAAGGCTATCATGATGAAGAGATTTCATCCTTAATCACTACTATAGGGCTCACTTGAGGCACTAAAAGTTTGAAGGATTACCATAATGAGATGAAAATGACCATGATTTAGGCTAATATGTAAGAGGATAAAGAAGTAACCATGGCTTGGTTTCTTACAAGGGCTAAATAGAGATATTGTTAACGTTGTTGAATAGTAGTATTATGTGGAGTTAAAAGACATGGTGCATATGATAATGAAAGTTGAGAGGCAACTTAAATGAAAAGGTTCTACATGATTTGGATAAAATTTGGGTTCCACATGATTTCGATAGAATTTGGGTTCCATTTCATCCTAAAAGCTGAATTGGAGTAAAAAGGAAAAGAGGGCTTATTACAATCATAAGGTTGAATCATATAAGAGTAAGGAAGTGAGCCACAATAAGTAAAAAAGTAATTTTCATTTCTAACCTAGTAAAAATAGAGATATTAAATGTTTTAAATGTCTAAGAAGGGGACATATTGCATCTCAGAGTTGTAATAAGCATACCATGGTGTTGTGGGATAGTGGTAATATTAAGACTAAAAGTGAGTTTAATGATCACTCCATGCCATCATTAGATGATATAAGTGATGGAGAGAAGTACCTAATTGAGGAAGATGTGTTGGTGACTAGACAAGTATTGAGCATACAAACTAAAAAGGATGATGAAGTGCAAAGAGATAGTATCTTCTATACACGATGTCATATCAAAGATAAAGTATGTAATATGATCATTTATGAGTGTAGTTGTACAAATATAGCTACTTTAGTTGAAAAGTTTATTTTATTTACCATAAAACACCTTAGCTCATATAAGTTTTAATAATTGAATGGGTGTGGTGAAATTAAGGTAAATAAGTAGGGGTTAGTACTGTTTTCTATTGGAAGATATACTAATGAGGTCTTGTGTGATGTTGTACCCTTGCAAGTTGGGTATATTTTGATGGAAAGACTATGTCATACTTGATAGTTTTAAGAATAAATACTCTTTTGTAATAAATGATAAACTTATTACTCTTATACTTTTAACACCTTAAAAAGTTTATGAAAATGGATTGGGGATTAAAAAAAAACAGAGAGAGGAGAAAAGAACTTATGGTTGAGAGGGGAAAGGAGGGAAAGAAATGAGAGAAAAGAGAAGATACCAAGAGAAAAGAAGAAAAAGTGCACAATAAGAAAAAATTAAGAGTTTATATACAAAAAAGAGTGATGTTAAAAGAGATTTCTATTCAACACAACTTATTGTTGTACTTTTGTACAAAGAGGCTTATTTTAGTATTGATGAGTTTAACTCTTCTTTGCCTAGTGTTGTTGTTTCTCTTTTGCAAGAATTTGGTGATGTTTTTTTCGAAGAACTAGGTGGTTTGCCACCTTTGAGGGAAATAAAATATCAAATTAAATTCATCCATGGTGCAACAATTCCAAATTGATTGAGCTATAAAAGTAATCTTAAGGAGACAAAGGAGTTTCAAAGGCAAGTTGATGAACTTATGACAAAGGGATATGTGAGGGAGAGCATACGTTAATGTATAGTTATAATATTACTTGTATCCAAGAAAGATGAGACTTAGAGAATGTGCATTGATTATAAAATAGCCAATAAAATCACTAAAAGGTGACCAATTGCTTATTTCAGTGAAAAACTAAGTGGAGCAACTCTTAATATCCTATTTATGATAAGGACATGTATGCATTAGTATTAGATTTAGAGACATGGCAACACTACCTTTGGCCCAAAGAGTTTGTCATTCATACTAACCATGAGTCCTTAAAATACTTGAAAGGCAAGGAAAGTTGAACAGGAAACATGCCAAATTCCTTATGCTATCAAATATTAACAAGGAGAATGTGGTAGTTGATGCATTATCTTGTAAGTACGCCTTTGTCTCTACACTTAATGAGAAATTATTTGGATTTGAGTACATTTAAAATTTTTTATGTGAAAGATCCTAACTTTACTAATATGTATAGCATATGTGAGAAGTCGGCTTCTAGGAAATTTTATAAGTATAAGAGTATCTTATTTTGGGAAAATCGTTTATGTGTACCTATGACTTTTTTAAAGAAGTTAGTTCTTAGCTAAGTTTTCCTTTGGCCACTCATGAAATGAGATATTGAGAGGGTGTGAAAGAAGTGCATAACATGTAAATAAGTTAAATTTAGAATTTTACCCCATGACTCATACACTAATACTAAGTTGATTTATCTATGAGTATTGTGATAAGGCTGCTATAGTAAAAAAAAAAGGGTAAAGTTTCTATACTTGTTATTGTTAATAGATTTTTAAAGATGACCTATTTCATCTTATGTCATAAAAACTAACGATCCAAATAATATGATTGAATTATCTTTTAGAGTCGTAGTATACTTACAAGACATGCTGTAGAGTATCATTTTAGATTGAGATACATAGTTCTTGAACTACTTATAAAAGACTTTATGGGTTAAATTAGGTACTAAACTAGTGTTCTTAACCACTTTCCATCCATAAATATATAGGTAAACTAAGGTAGTTAATTGAACTCTTTTTACTTTGTTGTGTGCTATTATTTGAATGAATTTATGAATATGGGAAGATTATTTGTTGCTAGTAGAGTTCACATATAATAAGAATGTTCATTCTATTACTACTTACCCTCCATTTGAAATTGTGTATAGTTTTAATCCTTTAACTTCGTTGGATTTGACATCTTTCTCTATTGATAAGTATGTTAGTTTAGATGGTGATTGTAAGGTTGAAATAAAAAAGAAGTTGCATGAGAAGATGTGGCAACAAATTACAAAACAAACTAAGTAATATGCAACTTATACCAAAAAAGGACAAGAGAAGGTAGTATTCCTTGTGTGTGTTAGATCACTAAGCCTCACCTTTTAGGGTTCACATTACACGACCAAGTATGGGGTTGTCCTCCTTGAAGCCATCATTACACAAGTATTGGTTCCTTCCAATGGGAAAGGTTAAATAAGGATATCAATGGATAACCCTTAATCTCAACTCATAGATACAATGACTAACATACTTATGATATCCCTTTTTTTTAGTTCAAAAATATAAAATAAAAACAGAAGTAATAAAAGAAGGTTTCTAGCACTAGCACATATAAAGGATAAAGCTATCAAACATATTCAAATTATAATAATTTTCTCTTATTAATAAGGAGGCCTAAATCTATATGGTAGGTTTAATTCATAACTAGGCCCAAAGGGCCTTAAGTCAACTTGATGAAGTAACTTGTGAATTTTGAGCATTTCTTTGTTGGTTAATGACAAGGTCATGATATAGGACACATGATGAAAATTATCTTATATTATTATACAATTAATGTTGTAATTTTTATTATTATCATTTTATTATTTATTTAGAGTATTTTAGACTATTTAGGAGATTTTAAAATATTATTATCTTTAGGCTTAAGTTTAAGGATATGAATATTTTTATTTATTTGTTTCCTTATCAGTTAGTTTTGTTAGGGTTAATAGGCCTATAAACCTAAGGCATAGATTATTAATTATCAAAATAGTTATCAACTTTTGAAACTTGTTATTTGTTGTTTGGTAGAATTTATAAACCCTAAAAAGGATCAATGAAGTATTGACCTTTGGTTATCTTTTTTTTAGGCTTTCATTCTACGTCAAGTAGTATCAGAATTTAGATTTGTCTAGTTTGATACACCTCACATCTGTATGATTTTATTTTGCATCAAATGGCATTAAACCAGGTTTCTCTTGGTTTGATGTTATCCTATGGAGTTTCAAGTAATCTTTTCAATTACATTGATCGCAAAAGGAAGGCTTTTTATAAGGTGCCTTTTTAGATTGTGAATACAATAGATCTTTTATTGTAAATATTGCTTGTAGTCAGTTTGTTTGTACACACATTCATGAGTTTGAAGATATTTTTGTTTGCAAAGGAAATTTCTTCATTAAGGATTTTTTAAGATGCTTTGGTGGACTTAAGGTCTGGTTCAAATATAAAGATGTTTTGGAGGAGAAAATGATGAAATTTTCATATTCAAAATTACAAGATGGTGGAATTGATTGGTGGAACTACACTCAAATTACCAATTTAGATCTAGTGAGTCAAAATTTTGCTCATGGGTAAAGATGAGAAATGTATTGGTCATTGAATTTTATGCCAATATAAATTTGATACAATTTTAGATCAAGTTGAAAGGAGATTTAATTATTATTTTCTACCAAATATTGAGTTTATGGATTCATCTTTAAATAATGAAGATTTGCTTTCTTAGTCTTCCACCAATGTCAGTTTTCATGTCCAAAAAGTACTATCTTTGGAGTTCAATGTTGGCAAAGTATCAATAATTCAATAGGAAATGGGTCAAAAGAAGTGGAAATAATTATTATTGATTGCAACATAATTTAGAAAGTCAATTTGTGTTCCAATGAAGGTATTAAAGAGCTAAAAGATTGTGATAGTCAAAAGATTAATTTATCAATATATTTAATGAACCTGTGAAGTGAACCCATAACTTATAGGTTTTAAAATCTTGTTGATTATTTACTTCCATTGCCAAATAATGTTGATTTTATTTGGTAGAGAAATTCAATACCATTTCAATGTCCTTATTATCGAAGTCATTAGTCCAAAAAAGATTCATAAGCAATGGTTCATGTGTAAGTCTAAATAATTCAAGAGTTCAATAGAATCAAAGTGTTTCTCCATGTGACCTAGAAGATGTCAGTTCCTTGTTATAAATTCAAATATGAGTTTTTTTTTTTTTTTTGAGTAAAGAGACATGACATAAACTCATAACCCTAATTAATGTTGTAATTTTTATTGTTTATTTAGAATATTTTAGACTAATTAGGAGATTTAAAGATATTAAGGAGTTTCCTTAAGCTTTAAGTTTAAGGACTTAAATATTTTTATTTATTTGTTTTTTTATCAATTGGTTGTATTAGGGTTAAAAACTATTATAAATAGGCCTATAATCCTAAGGACTAGTTTATCAATTATCACATCAATTGCCAACTATCAAAAAGAGCTCTCTTGAAACTTATTATTTTCTGTTAGCGAAATCTCGAAATCTTATAAAGACTCGATCGAGTATTAGTCTTTCATATTCTATTTTACACTCTTTCTTCCTGCATCAAGTTGAGCTCTCCTAATGATTCCTATCATTAGTCTATGGACCAGTGTCTCACTTAGCTCATACCTTGAGGACTACGTCTCCTCACCTATTCTATCATTATTAAAATTTACTCACTATAATACCTAAAAAATATATAAATAGACCCATGCCTTATTAATCTAAATTCAACTGCTCTCGCACCATCTCTACTTTTACATTTAGGTCTCTTGTGTTTTCTTAAGGACTTAATCATCAGAGTGATAGCTCCAAAAGCTCCCTTTAATCCTTAATCATGTGTTATTTTATGGGACTTAGATCTTCTCAGAACCTAAACTTAAGTCCATTTTAAGTTTGGTATCCTCCTCAGTAAATAGCTCATCACTAATTAATTTTCTCTGCCATGTTCGTTATTTTAAAATTTACACTCATAAAAAAAAGATTATTCTAAATTTCTCATCAACATAATAGTTATTTTACTATGATATTGAAGAAAACCAACAATGCACACCTTAATTATATGCATAATTAGTGTTAAAAAAAAAGATAGTTATGGATTCGCATGCGTATCACCATATAGGAAAGAATAGAAGACGTCTTATATATAGCAAAATTTTCTAACACATTTCAGCTCAACAATTCTTCAAGGTTTTTTTAAATCATTGACCTACATTGTCAAGAAAGCACATCCATGAACTTGTTGCAATACCTCAATGAACTTGTTGTAGCCTCCTCTTCCTAAGACACATGCATGAACTTCTCAATAAACTTTTCGTAAGCTCTTGTTCTAAGCAACCCAAGTAATTTTCCTTTATCTGAATCTAGTTTATGTAGTCATTTCCTTCCACCATTTTTGCTTCTTTATGAAACATTGTTTTTGTCCTCTCGCATTTTTATTGGGTGATCTTCTCTTTGTTCTCAGTGTTAGTCAAAATTGAGTCTCTTGTTTCTCTCTTCTTGTTCATTCACGGGTCTGAGATTTTCATTCATGGTGAGTTAATTAGTTTGAGCTGACTCGATAAAAATAATATAAATTAACGGACAGTATAAGGGTGACTACTATATGATCACATTATGAGCATGCATGGGTCATGATGCTATGGAGAGTCTAGTAATTCAATCTGAAATTTTGGACTGTAGAAAAATTCTGGTTGAGGTATTGATAATTTTACAGTAATTTTGTATGGAAATTTATACCTTTTAGTTTTGTATCAAGCATGCATGGGTTTGTTTTCTAGCTTGTTTGTATACATTTTTAGTAGAAAATGCATGGTTTTATGGTCTATTTTTGTGAAAATGAGACTTTAAGCGCCTTAATGGCAGCTCCAGGTACAAGAGGAATCAAGATCTGAAATTTTGCATGAATGTAGCCCATGTGTCGCCGAATAAAACTGCCAAAAATATGGAGTTCTGATTCTCTGAAAGTTGAGAGAATTTAAAGGTTAAAATTTCTGTTAATAAACTGAAATTTTGGAATGGTGGAAGTCGAAGCATCAGAAAAAAGAAGACACGTGTTTCTCACCGAGCATGTCGTGCGTGAAAGATATAGCCTATCTAGCAAACCTAGTCATTGATCTACACATTATTGAAGGCCATGCATCAAGAAAAGGCTAGGAGATACACAAATCAAGGAAAAAAAAAGTCATCCATTGTTTCATTGAAGCACACACCATTATTAGTCATTGACATTGCATGAAACTAACACTAGTCCACCTAAACACTCAGCAAAAATCTTGACTTTAGAGTCAAATCTAGGTTCTCACACAATAAATGATGCTTAAGAGTCGTGTTTAAGGAGTCTTGAAGCACAAAAAGAGAGAAAATGGTAATTTTGTATGGAAATTTATACCTTTTAGTTTTGTATCAAGCATGCATGGGTTTGTTTTCTAGCTTGTTTGTATACATTTTTAGTAGAAAATGCACGGTTTTATGGTCTATTTTTGTGAAAATGAGACTTTAAGCGCCTTAATGGCAGCTCCAGGTATAAGAGGAATCAAGATCTGAAATTTTGCATGAATGTAGCCCATGTGTAGCCGAATAAAACTGCCAAAAATATGGAGTTCTGATTCTCTGAAAGTTGAGAGAATTTAAAGGTTAAAATTTCTGTTAATAAACTGAAATTTTGGAATGGTGGAAGTCGAAGCATCGGAAAGAAGAAGACACGTGTTTCTCACCGAGCATGTCATGCATGAAAGATATAGCCTATCTAGCAAACCTAGTCATTGATCTACACATTATTGAAGGCCATGCATCAAGAAAAGGCTAGGAGATACACAAATCAAGGAAAAAAAAGTCATCCATTGTTTCATTGAAGTACACACCATTATTAGTCATTGACGTTGCATGAAACTAACACTAGTCCACCTAAACACTCAGCAAAAACTTTAGAGTCAAATCTAGGTTCTCACACAATAAATGATGCTTAAGAGTCGTGTTTAAGGAGTCTTGAAGCACAAAAAGAGAGAAAATGGCTAAAGAAGGAGGTAGGCATAGAGAGAGAGAGAGAGAGAGAGAGAGAGAGAGAGAGTAGTTTAGGACAAAGAAAATGAGGCAAAGGGAGATAAGGGGCTTTGCCAAAAAGAAAAGAAGGAAAAAGAAAATGAAAGAAAAGCAAAGAATAAAGAGAAAAAAAGGAAAAAAGGAAGAAAAAAAAAGAAAAAGGGATGCAAAGCTTCCATTGAAGGTGTCATTTTATACATATTGGGTAAGCCCACATACACAAAACGATGTCAGCAATCCTTTAAAAATACCCAAATATATCTCATTTTATTTTTCAATAGGCAAGAACATTATAAAAGGTACCTAAATCCTTTCAAAATATTTTCCAAAAAATTTCATTTTATTTTTTAATGTAGAGGATCACCATAAAAAAAATTTGAACCCTTTTTAATTTTCTTTAAAAAATTTTCAAAAACTTTCAATTTTTTTAAGTGCACAAGATCATAAAAAGTGTCTAAATCTCTTTCAAAACTTCTAAAAAAAAATATCTGCTTTACTACTTATCTAAACTCATTAAAGCCTTGGTGTGTATGCCTTGATAGGAGAAGCATAAAAGTACAAGTCAGTGAACAACTATACTGTTACATGTGATACGCGTTTAAGTTAGCTGCAGTCTCAACCAAGCATAATTATGCTCCTAAATCATTAAAATCCAAGTAAAGCTGATTAAGTCACTCATAATATTGTTTTTAAGTATAAAGTTTAGATAGTGTGTCTTTTTTATACTAATTGTGTCTTGATTCTCACACAAAGTGCATCATATAGTTATTTTGTTATTTCAATGAGAAATATTTATTGGAACACACTTTTTGTTTAAGTTGTTATACAATTGATAAAATAATTTATATTATTAAATAATAACATGTACCATAATGTATAACAATGAAATATCAATTTTTTAATTACAAATTTTGTATTGTGTCTTTCTTTAATAGTTGCAAAAATTTTCCTATAGAAAGTGTATTCATGTACTTGCTCTATTATTTTGGTGAAAATACCTATTAGACATACTTTTTGTTTGACTCATTATGCACAATTAATAAAATCAGCTTTTATTAATAATCAATAGCACGCATCGCAATGAAATACTACTTTTTTGCATGTCTACATTTTTTTTTAACTCATTGTGTATCATGTGTCTATGGGTGGCCAACAAGTAGATTGAGTTAATTTTGAATTGGATTATTTAAGGTTTTAAGTTATTTAAATATAGACTTATTTAAATTTTAGGTTGAAGTTCCCAACTTCACCTTAAGATCTACTAGTCTGTGATATTGAGAGGGGGTGAATCAGTATCACACCCAAGAAAAACTCTGATAATTTAAGCCAAAAATGAACTCTTTCCCATATTCAACTAAGGTAGATCTATTGTTACCTACTAATCACAATAATCCCCAAAGTTACCTTTCAGACACCTTGCCTATTAGACGAATCAGTTGTTCTTGACTAGGTCTTCTTTTAGGTTATGGGTTTGATGATTCTTTAGCTGTGTTCACAACTCAATTCAAAACACATAATGTAAATTCAAAGCAAGGACATGAGAGATTTACGTGGTTCTGTCAATGTGACATACTCCACAGTGGTAGAGTTTCTTCCTCTACCGAGACAATCCATTATACTTGAGAACACCAGTGTGATATTCCCTATGATTACAATGGATGTCTTAATCTTCTACTCCTTTCACTATTGCAAATGCAAACCAATCACCATACAAAGAGTGTCACTTACTGTGTCTACCCTTCTTCTAGCTTGTGTTGCCTCTGTTTGATTTGAATAGGCTACTTCACTACTGCTTGGAAGATCACCAAAACACTCTCTAACCTCTCTTGAAGAAATCTGAAAAATTCATTGAGTTCTCTCAAATGCTTCACTGAATTTCTTCTCTAGGTTGTCTCACACAACTCCTGGTCTCACCATCTCACCGTCTCACGGCCTGCACTCACACTTCAGGTCTGCTGTTTCATGTCTCATAACCTGCCTCACGCTACTAGTCTGTCGTTTCACGTCTCACGGACTGCCTCACGCTTATGGTCTGTCGTTTCACGTCTCTCGGCTTGCACCACGCTCCTGGTCTGCCGTTTCACGTCTCTTGGCCTGCACCACGCTTCTGGTTTTGCTGGTTTACGTCTCTCAGCCTGCCTCACATTTCTAGTCTGGCGTTTCATATCACACGTTCTGGTCTGTTGTCTTCTCTTTCGGGTGGTCTCACGGATACCAGGTCTGCTGTCTTCTCTTCCGGGTGGTCTGTTTCTTATTTCTCCTCTTATAGGTGGTGCGTTTCTGGTTTGCTCTTCTAGTGGTGTCTTTTTTTTTTCTTGCTCTACCGGTTTATATACTCTCTTCTATCCAAACCCTAGTAGGGTTTACTGGAGCTGCGGCGAATTTCCTTTCTTGCCCCTCTATGTGGCTTCATATTACTGTTCCATACAAAATTCAGCATTGTCCTCCTTCTTAATTTATTTTTCTTGCTCTTTTCTTTCTACTGAAAACTCATCCCTTGATTGCTTGAACGAGCCACTTCTGCTTACACACTTAGATCTGGTTGACAACAATTACAACCCATATAAGGCTGTGGGAACAACATAGGTCTCTTAGATTTTAGATATTTAAGGTTTCGAATCATTTAGATTTTTGTTTTATTAAATTTTAGATATCTTAAATTTTAGGTTATTTAGGTTTTGAATAATTTCAAATACAAGTCATTTAAGTTTTGGTTATTCTAGTTTTGGGTTGAATCTTGTTATTAATCATTGACTTTAGAGTTAAATTGGATTGGTTCAAATTTCTTGTGGGTTAAGTCAAATTATTCAAATTAAGTCAATTTTTATTACTTCCATTTGTGAGCATTTCCACTTTATTACTATGCTAATATAATAAAATTTTCTTTTCTTACTATTGGAGGATAAGGAGTAATTTTTAGTATAAATGGATTATTATTTTTATACAAATATAAACAATTAAATAGTGAAATAATTTCTTTTAGAGTAAAAATGTGTGATGGTTTATAAAAAAGAGGAAAAGGAAAATCTAAACTCAAAAGAGAAGTAAAAATATTGTGTTTATGAAATTAGAGAAGTAATAGTATTATAGAAAAAAAACAATTTGAATTCAAAAGATAAATAGAAATATTGTGTGTTTAAAATGTGAAATCAAATACATACATACCACATAATTAGTTTTACAAATTTATTTTACTATAATGATTTTGATTAATAATATTATTATAAAATTTAAATTTTATCTCATATTTATCATTAAAAAATTTAAATTAAATAATAGACATTTGATATTTGTAAACTGGTGTCTAGACTAATATAAAGAAAATAATTTTAAAAATAATTACTATTTATAAAAAAAAATAAATCAAATAAAAAATTATTTTTGAATTAATAATATCTAAAAATTTTAGTTGTCATTAAAATAAATTAAAATTTCAAGTTGAATTTAATTTAAACTAGTTTGAATTGTTATGGGTTTCAAGTTACATAAGCTCAAGTTTTGGGTTATTTTGAATTCAAATAATTTCAAATTTGAATTATTTGGGTTTTTGACCATTTAAGATTTGAATTATTTAGGTTTCAAGTCACCTTGGATATAAGTTATTCAAATTTGAGGTTTTTTTTTTTATTTTAAGTCAAGTTTAGTTATGAATTATTAGCTTTTTCAACCAAAACAAATTAAGTTGAATTGGTTTCAAGAGTTTTAAGTCGACTTACTTGTAGTGAGTGGGGGCACTAAAAATTCTTTTAGCTTGTAGCTTTAAGCACCTCTAAATCTGAAACATTTCCTTATGCATATGCACTCAAACCCAATCACCAAATTTAAATACTACCTTCTCTTGCCCTTTTTTGGTATAAGTTGCATATTACTTAGTTTGTTTTGCAATTTGTTGGCACATCTTCTCGTGCAACTTCTTCTCTATTTCAACCTTGCAATCACCATCTAAACTAACATACTTATCAATAGAGAAAGATGTCAAATCCAAAGGAGTTAAAGGATTAAAACAATACACGATTTCAAATGAAGCGTAACTAGTAGCAAAATGAACATTCTTATTATATATGAACTCTACTTGCAACAAATAATCTTCCCACATTTCTAAATTCATTCGAATAATAGCACACAACAAAGTAAAAGGAGTTCAATTAATTACCTTGGTTTAACCATATATTTGTAGATGGCAAATGGTTGAGAACACTAGTTTAGTACCTAATTTAACCCACAAAGTGTTTGAGAAGTAGTTCAAGAACTATGTATCTCAATCTAAAATGATACTCTAAGGCATGTCCGATAAGTATACTATGACTCTAAAGGATAAATCAATCACATTATTTTGATCGTTAGTTTATATGACATAAGATGAAATATGTCATCTTTAAAAACCTATTAACAATAACAAGTATAGAATTTTTACCCTTTTTTTACTATAGCAGCCCTATCACAAAGCTCATAGATAAATCAACTTAGTATTGGTTAAGTATAGGTAAAGAGGTGTGTGAGTCATGGGGTAAAACTCTAAATTTAACTTATTTGCATGTTATACACTTCTTGCTCACCCTCTTAATATCTCGTTTCATGTGTGGCCAAAAGAAATACTCAACTAAGAACTAACTTCCTTAAAAAATCATAGGTACACATAAATGATTTTCCCAAAATAAGATACTCTTATACTTATAAAATTTCCTAGGAGCTGACTTTTCACATACGCTATACACATTAGTAAAGTTAGGATCTTTGACATAAAAATTTTTAATGTACTCAAATCCAAATAATTTTGCATTAAGTGTAGACACAAAGGCATACTTACAAGAATATGCATCAACTACCACAGTCTCCTTGTTAATATTTGATAGCACAAGGAAAGGTTGCAATGAATTTGACCTATTTAGCATGTTTCCTGTTCAACTTTCCTTGCCTTTTAAGTATTTCAAGGATTCATGGTCAGTATGGATGATAAACTCTTTGGGCCAAAGGTAGTATTACCATGTCTCTAAATCTAATTCCAATGCATACATGTCCTTATCATAAGCAGGATATTAAGAGCTGCTCCACTTAGTTTTTCATTGAAATAAGCAATTGGTCAACTTTTAGTGATTTTGTTGGCTATTTTACAATCAATGCACATTCTCCAAGTCTCATCTTTCTTGGATACAACCAATATTATAACTATACATTAACAAATGTTGTCCCTCACATATCCTTTTGTCATAAGTTCATCAACTTGCCTTTTAAACTCCTTTGTCTCCTTAAGATTACTTATATAGCTCAATCAATTTGAAATTGTTGCACCATGGATGAATTTAATCTAATATTTTATTTCCCTCAAAGGTGGCAAACCACCTAGTTCTTGGGAAAAAAACATCACCAAATTCTTGCAAAAGAGAAACAATAACACTAGGTAAAGAAGAGTTAAAGTCATTAATGCTAAAATAAGTCTCTGTGTACATAAGTACTACAATAAGTTATGTTGGATAGAAAACTCTTTTAACATCACTCTCTTTTGTATATAAACTCTTAATTTTTTTTCTCGTACTCTTTTTCTTCTTTTCTCTTGGTATCATCTCTTTTCTCTCATTTCTTCCCCTCCTTTCCCCTCTCAGCCTTAATTTTTTTTTCTCCTCGCTCTCTCTTTTTTAATCCCTGATCAATTTTCATAAACTTTTTAAGGTGTTAAAAGTCTAAGAGTAATAGGTTTATCATTTATTACAAAAGAGTACCTATTCTTAAACTTATCAAGTATGACATGCTAACCATATTGTCATGGTCTTTCCAACAAAATATACCCAGCTTGTATGGGTACAACATCACATAAGACCTCTTTAGCATATCTCCCAATAGTAAACAGTACTAACCCCTTCTTATTTACCTTAATTTCACCACACCAATTCAATTATTAAAACTTCTATGAGCTAAGGTGTTTCATGGTAATAAAAATAAACTTTTCAACTAAAGTAGTGCTAGCTATATTTATACAACTACCCTTATCAACGATCATATTACTTACCTTATCTTTGATATGACATTATGTAGAGAAGATATTATCTTTTTGCACTTCATCATCTTGTTTTGTTTGTTTGCTCAATACTTGTCTAGTCACCAACATATCTCCCTCAATTAGGTACTCCTCTCCATCACTTGTATCATTTAATGATGGCATAGAGTCATCATCAAACTCAATTTTAGTCTTAATATTTCCACTATCCCACAACACCATGGTATGCTTATTAGAACACTGAGATGCAATATGTCCCCTTCCTAGACATTTAAAACATTTAATATCTCTAATTTTACTAGGTCTGAAATTAAAATTACTTTTTTACTTATTATGGCTCACTTCCTTACTCTTATATGATTCAACCTTACAATTGTAATAAGCCCTCTTTTCCTTTTTACTCCAATTCAGCTTTTAGGATGAAGTAGAACCCAAAATCTATCCAAATCATGTAGAACCTTTTTGTTTAAGTTGCCTCTAAACTTTCATTATCATATACACCACGTCTTTCAACTCCACATAGTACTACTATTCAACAACATTAACAATATCTTTATTCAACCCTTATAAGAACCAAGCCATGGTTACTTCTCTATCCTCCTCCATATTAGCCTATATCATGGTAATTTCCATCTCCTTGTGGTAATGCTCCACGCTCTTGGTGCCTTAAGTGAGCCCTTATAGCCTTTAAAACAAATCCCTATAATAGTGATTAAGGATGAAACCTCTTTATCATGATAGCCTTCATCTCCTCCCATATATTAGTAAACCTTTCGCGATTCCTTCTCCTAGTCATAACAAGTTAATCCTAACAAATAATAACATAATCTATACATTTAACTACAACAAGTTTCAATTTTTCTCTTTAAAGTAGTTGTGATAGCTAAAGACCAATTCAACCTTCTTCTCCCATTTTAAATAAGTTTGTTGATTATTTTTTCCTTAGACTAGAGGAATTTTCATTTAATGCTTCCAAAATTACAATCATAGGTGTCTTACTTCTTATGATCTTTTTGACCATTTCTATTATTGACAAATTTGATCAAAGTAGTTGGATCATCAAATTCATTAGCTTCTACATTATTTACATGACCATAGTCTTATCTCTTATACTTTTTTGTACTAAGAACCTTACGGCTCCTAAACCTCCTCAGTAATTTTGCTATTGTATTGGCTTGTTTCTTCATCATATCTTTTATATTAGTAAATTTGATCTTCATTCACTTAAATTGTATTTGCATAAATTTGATCATGAATGACACATCATTGCCCTCCTTCTTAGCTCCACATTTATCTTTCGAAGACATAGTGTTAATTCTACACAACATGGCTAAGATACCTTAACAAAACACTCCTTTATATATTTCACTTAAAAATAGTGTCACACCACCTCATGTTTATACTTTTTAAAGATTTTTTTTAATATGTGTTTATACTCTTACCTTTTACTACTTAAATTTTCTCTCTCAATTCTTTACTAAATTAAAAAACCTCAATCAAAGTCATTTTATGACTAATTAATTCCAATAAATTAGAATCAAAGAAATTTAGAAAAGCATAATGAATAAAAGTTATGAATAGAAAAAAGCAATAAGATTAAATTGCAATAAATAAAAGGAGAATAATTAAATTTGAATTCGTGTAGGAATTAGAAAGCAACAAGGTCTACTCCTTTAACTTAATTAAATAGGGTTTACTTATCAAATAGGAATAAACCAATTATAATCTTTTGTTCTTTTTTTTTCTTTCTTCTTTTCTTCCTTCTCTAGTTCTTTTTTTTTTATGTGAATTTAAGAACAAGAAGAGATAAACTAGGGTTTGTAGATTAAAAGAACAAAAGGGTATAAAATGTTGCTAAGAAGAATAACAAAAGAAAAACTTAAATTTTAATAAGAAAACATAAAATGTTGCTAAGAAGAATAACAAGAGAAAAACTTAAATTTTAATAAGAAAACTTGAATTGGAGCCAAACTCTCATATCAACTGATGTGAACCCTAAAAGATGGGTCTTAGGGACTTAACATGTAGAGGAAATTGAGTAAAAATCCAAGAAAGTTAAATCAAATTTCAATCCTCAAACCCTAGACCTAATGTTTAAAGGATCATGAACCTAAAGTATAAAGAAAGATATAGATGTCACACTCTAGAAAAGAATGAATTTAAGAGTAATAAGTCACATTAAACATCATAAAAAGAGTTAGTTCTTGATAAGTTCTTTAGTTCTTAAAAGAATAGAAAGAAAAAATTCTCACTTTTCAATTGACATAATCGCCTACCTTATAACAATGAAATCAAATCTTTTTATAAGTTGAAATAACAACCTTAAAAATTGTAAAATTAGAGACCATTAAGCATTCCAATCATATTAATAAAGTTTTGGCCTTCTTTCAAATTTGAATTCACACCATTTGCAGCTTGATTAGTTTGAATATTCTCAATCAGCCCATTTAGTACTTTTTTCATTTTTTTAGCCCTCGAACATGTCATTGTCCTTTCATGAATGCCCAATGGATCCTTATAAGTCATCCATGCATCAACTCTTCTATAGATTTCATCATCGTAACATAGCAAATACAAAACCCAATAGTACCTTAACTATAAATCTTTATAATTTCCTTAAAATCGAAGGGGATGTTGTTAAGGGGATTCAAACTTAAACCAATATGGAATGAGACATGCCAAATTGCCACAAATCTCTTACATTGGGTGGAACTTTTCATTCCTTATTTAAGTTCTCTCTTAGTGTAAAGGCTATTAAATGGACACATTCATGCCAAGATCATAGACTTTATTTATGAATTCATTTACAAATGATTTATTTTAATTATGGCCTCCTTTACCAATGATCAATTTTAATTAGGGACAATTTTGCACCATATGGCTCAAAAAATTTTCATTTCAAGACTTATGACTTGAAATTCATCAATTTAATGTTATATGGTTGTTTTCTGAATTATCAAAAAAAGAAAAAATCTATTTTTGTTCTATTAATTTTTTTTTAAATCCAATCCACTAAAATTTCTATTAGATCATTAAAGATGGGATCTACAAGTATAACCCTCTTTGGTAGTGTTTTTCAACTTGTATTAAGGTGAGTAAAAACTAGTTTGGACCTAAACAACTAAAAGAGTGCTTGGTTTTACTTTTAAAAAATGTGTTTTAGAGACATACACACCACCTAAAATCGAGGTTTTGGAAAAGCAACAATTTGTTGCTTTTAGCCACCACCAAACAAAAAAGGAAAAAACTAATTCTGTTTTTATTTTAATAGAAAAATATATCCTTAATTCTTTCACAATCATTGTTGAAGCGTTTCAAAAAAAAAAAAAGTAAATGTATGTATAACAAATATTGGTTGAAAAACAAAATGTACTAAAAAGGGATTAGAGGCAATGGAAACAACTACATAAAAGAGACCTGATTGAGATGGGATCCCATGAAATGAACAATTCTTGTTATTAAGACATGGTGGTAAGAGCAAATTAAGGTGAGTTTTAACATTATTCTTCTCTACTTAAACACACACACCTCTTGAAATAGAGGTTTTGGAAAAACAACAATTTGTTGCTTTTAGCCACCACCAAACAAAAAAGGCAAACACTAAATTGTATTTTTATTTTAATAGAAAAAAATAAAAAAGTAAATGTAAGTATAGCAAACATTGGTTGAGAAACAAGATGTACTAAAAAGGGATTAAAGGCAATGGAAGGAAGTACAAAAAAGATACCTGATTGAGATGGGATCCCATAAAAGGAACAATTTTTGTTATTAAGACATGGTGAGAAGAGTGGATTAAGGTGAGTTTTAACATTGTTCTTTTTTACTCAAAAATAATGTTTTTGATAAGTTTAGGATACTAACAATGCCCTTTATTTTACAACAATGTTGGCTAATCTACCTATGAAAGGATTTCAAGAATCTAGTATTGAACTAGAAGTCAAGAAAAAGTTAGATGTCCTATTTAGGGATCTAGTGGCCATAGGAAGATATGTTATTACACCTTCGTCGACTACTTTATGCATTAGTGATGGTGTTGAGACTAATCATCTAACTTAATAAAAAAGTGTTGTATTAGAAGTTAGATGTAAAAGTTAACCTTATTGATTCCATAGATAAATTATTTAAAGGTTCTAAGATACAGCAAGGGAATGTAAATATTAACACAAGTGATGTAGCAAAAAGAAATGAGACCAATAAGAAAAGAGTTATTAAATCAAATTTACATGTGAAAAAAGGATCTAAAGGGTACAAAATGACAATATAAAGGGGAAGCTACTTTTAACGAAACAATTGATTTGTTGATTCATAATGTTGTTAAAAATAGGAAAACAGGGTTGCCAAGATGTTTTTTACGTGATGTTATAAAGGATTTCCATTCTTTAACAAGTGTTGAAGAAGATAGTGACCTTTTATGGATACCATAGATTTAATCTAAGAGAGTAGAAATAAAGATATTCATTTTGCATTGATGACTAAATAAGCCAAGTTGCATTAGTTGCATTATCAAATTAAGTAGCACAAAACCCAAAAGATGCCTTAGATTAAATAGACATGTTCGTTTCTCTAGTTACTAACATATTGTGATGTACATGACATTACATATTATTGGATATATTTATTAATGATCATTTTTTTCATTTATTTTTTTTTAACTAAGCTAAGAAACTTTTGGTACATCTAGTGTTTTACATATTAATATAGATATATTCTTTTTTTTTTCATAGATATGACTAATGATTATGAAAATCTTTATGGAGAATACAATGATAATGATGCTAACAATGAAGATTGACTCTCATTATTGGAAGTGACTACCATTGGTGTTATTCATACCTATCATTATAAATATATACACAAAGAAAACCTTGTATAACCTTACATAAATAGGAATAAAATAGGTGATTGAATTAATATAAAACAATGAGGTAGGATGTTTGAATATGTTCAAAGTAGATAAAGGAATATTACTTTATTTATGCACTAATCTACAATAGAATTATGGGTTAATGCCTTTGTAGAGTATATCTTAAATTGAGAAAGTGTGCATCTTTTTATACATAATTACTATGGTTGAATCCAATAGATCAATTGGCAAATAATTTTAGCACTTGGGGGAAGCAGTTAGCAAAAATTTTGCAAAATCGTATCGATAGTTTTATCACTTGCAAAAGATATCATCAAAAATCCTCTATGATAGTAGATATATGCCACCAAAAATCCTCTATGATAGTAGATATAGGTTGCATTTCAAGGCACTTTTTTGATAATATTTTTATAATAGCAAATAATTAACTTTTGTTTAAACTTCTTGTAATCTAAATTTAATTTTATCAATTAGATATAAGCATGAGTATGTTTTAATAATAGGATTGCACTAGAGTAATAGATGGAACAGATGTATGTACAAGTATTCTTATGGAAGATAAAGTATGATTTATTGAAAGAAAAGTCATACTAATATAGAATATCATGGTAGCATGTTATTTTGATATGTAGTTCACTTTCATGTTAGCTTGATAGGAGGATAAAACACTTGATGTACACATTTTTATTTCAACTATTAATAATCTAGATCTTAATTCCCACGCCCCCTAACAAGTACTAATCATAACATATTTTTTTCTTTTCAAATAAATATTTTATATAAGAAATTATTGATTTCAAAATTCCTTTTATAAATAAATATAAGAAAATATTATCTTATTGATGGATATTATAAAAGTATAAAATATCATTTACCTAAATTTCAAAACAGTTGACCACTAAGAGGATGTAATGAAATCTTTAATTATGCATATTTATCATTATGAAGTTGTATTGAAAGAGCATTTGGAGTATGAAAGAGAAGATAGAAGATATCTTATTTGATGTTATGTTATTTATTTAAAGTGCAAAGAAATATTGTTATTATGACAACAACATTACATAATTATATTCATAAAGAATTCATAAATGTTCCAATTTTTTATCATCATCTTGATATTGTACCATATGATATTTTTTTTTATGTTAACAAAATTTCACGAGATGGATTCCTCAAAGATAGTAAAATAACATAAATTATTTTTCTTTGTGAGCAAATTACTTTTAGTTTGATGAATTACAATTTTTTCTTGTTTTTTATTTTGGTCTCTTTTTTGATAAGTTTTTTTTTAAACAAGTATATTTTTTATATTTGATAAATATAATATTTATTTTAATTATAGTCAATTAAATTAGTACAATATAGAAAATGAATTGTATAAGTCATTGGTAAGGTATAATATTTAATTCATAAATTTAAATAAGAAATTAGTAATTAAGTTATTAAGAATAAAATAAATTATTAATCACATCTTTTATAATCATTTTACATGCTAACAATTATTTTAACATCAATGATTTCCAGGTCAGCAATGATTGACATGCTTTCTTGAATTTACAACAATAGGTGTGTATGGAGAAAGTATTTTTTGCCTCTTGAAGGAAGTTTCCTTTGTGTATTTTTTTTTTTAAATTAGAAATGTATAAATTTGAGAAACTTATTTACCAACACACATTAGATAGTTATTAGATGTGTGGAAGTAAATCTTATAAAAATGCAATTGAAAACAAAAAATTTAATGATAAACACACTAGTGAAAAATCAATTGGCGCATTTTAAATTATTTCAGGACATAACTTTTTTATTTCATAGAACCATATGTAAACACAAAAGAGATGTTTTGTAATGTAATGACAATGCGATATCTTTTGCCACCTTCACTTTATAATTCTAATTTACTGCTCCAGTTTGCTTTATTGCTTGAACTTCCTTCTTTTCTAGAGCTGCAACGATAATAAAATCTTTAAGAAACTCGTAATGATGAAGAGATAATCAAGAGCTAATTCAAAATCCAATATAGTATCACTTGTGATAAGTCCATGTGAGAATCATTTAAACGAGCTCAAAAAGTAATCTTACATGTAGTCCTATGATTTCATGCTGGAGATATGCCATCAAATTCAACTGCATCCATAAAATGATAGTTAGAAAATGAAAAAACAACCAAAAGGTTGACAAGTCTCTCTCTTTATAAAAGATAAATGGTAGACATATTATATTTTAATCTCACATATATGTTATTGAAAACTAAAAAAATTTTTCGAGCAAATTTGAAATTGTTACTGTGACATCTGTCATTGCAATACCCACTTTAAATATAAAAGACACCCAAAGAAAGGTGAAACATGGGACTGTGTGCCTAACCTACTCGATTTCCAATTTATCTCTACCACAAGATTAAATATGAATAGTTTTCATATTTTATCTTTATAAAATTTACCTTTCATTATTTTTTTTCTATATATATATATATATATATATATGCTATACATTTTATAGGAATGGGTCCAAATTTGTTTATTACATTTTGATCCTTCAAAGTAAAAAAGAAATACTAGTGGTTAGTTTTTGAGAAAACCTGTTGGTGGTGGTTTCGTACCACACCGCTCAACACATAGAGAAAGACATGTCGCTTCAGTGCCACATCCAAGAATACAATTTTGTACACAGCTTAAGGCCTGAACTTCAGTTGTAGATTGTATGAGTATGAGTGCAAATGCTAACACCAAAAGTCTCCCAATTACAATATTTCTAGCCATGTTTACCTAATGCTTGCTTTAGTTTCTTCTCACCCTATTATTTGTTTTTACACCCTTTGATTTGCTATATATATGTTTTGGGAAATGTTGGTCAAATACTCTTTAAGGTTATTTAATGTTTAGGTTAATTAATACATCATTTAATGAGATAAAAATAACTGAGGAGTTTACAACATTTCTATATTAATTTTGGAAAACAGATTATTAAAAGCTATGAGGTAATTAAGTATAAAAGTAAAAATTAAGGTTAAAGATAACTAATTTTGTAGGTATTAACCTATACAAAATCTTAGTCTAAGTTAGTAAGATAAGGTGAAGGTTCCTAATGTATTAACCTTTAAGAAAAAAATGATGTATAAAAAAATAAGATATATATATTATTGAAGCATTTATATATAATTGTACTAAATCTTTTCTTGAAAATTAGGTGTGTACAACTATTTGTACCTAAAGTAGTCAATTAATTGAATTTTTAGACTTTAGAAAGTTTACTTTTTTTTTCCTTTTTCTTCAGCTCTTTTCTCTCTTCTTTCTCCTTTTCTTTCTTATCTTCTTTATCATTTTCAAGTACTTAGTTGGAGAGGAACGTATGATCTAAAATCGAGTGAAAAGTTCCTTTTCTTATATCCAAGAATAATAAAAATAATATTGCAAAAATATGGGCATGTTATGTCACATAGTAGCTCAACATGGTCATATGCGGTACGACTATAATCTTTTATACTTTTTACATGTAAGCATATTAAATGGCATTAAAAAAATAAGAGGAAATTTTTGATATTTTAATTTATAAAATTAATTTATATATTTGTAAAAATCGTTTACATATTAGGTTTTTTGTATAAATATTTTCTAAATAGTTGGTTAGTAAAAAAATAATGCAATTGATAAATGTCTTTTATTTTAATTATTATATTAGATATTTTAAATTGTCATTTATTAAAAATTATGTTATGTATAATATATACTTTTAAATTTGTTATTAAAAATATTCATAAATGATTGTGAGAGGTCCATTGAACTAGAAGTTATACCATATGTATAACACTTTTCAATTTCAAAAATTTTATTCTCCTTTCCAACAACTAGAACACAAAAACTTAGATTTTAAAAATACAAGTCTAACTTTTCAACCAACAAAATGTTCCCAAAAAATTTATGTCTTAATTTATTTGGACTTTGTATATTGTCATGTCTGATTCTCATCACACATTAAAATGTTTATTTATGATAGTTCTAAAAAATGTGGGAAAGAGTGCCATTAGGTAACATCTCTTGAGTAAGAAGGTAATTACGAGAAAGGAGTACAATAATTGTTTTATATCTAACTTTATTTGTTTATGAGTTGAAATAAAATATAATTGGTCCATGTCTTTTACTATTCTTTTTGTACACTATATTTGGTACAAGCTAATTCTTTTCTGCAAGAAATATTAGGAAGCATGTTTCTCTCCGATCTCCTTTCTGAAGGATTTCTCTTAAAGCTAGTGAATGATGATGTCATAATGATGTTTGTTAGTGGTTAACGTGACTCCTCTTGTCAATAATCTTTGTAGTTCGTGAAAGAATCATAACTCATTCTATTTTCTTTGTTTATATAATTAGAAATAATAATTCTATGACGAAGGAAAATGACAAGGGAATGAAATCATTTATTGCAAGACAAAATAAAATTATACAAGGTGAAGAAAATAAAAATAAGAATCTTATATATTGGGATGTAAATGGAGAGGAAAATATGTGAACACACTTATTGCTTATTTTCTAAATAATGCTTAATATAATAATTGGGTTGATATCATAATTAAACTTTCAGAATTTAAGGAAATTGTTTTTCTTTTCAAGTCTATAATTGACACTACTTTGTTTGTCTCATTGTTAGGCCCTAAAAATCATAAGATTGTCCTATATTTCATGTTTAATTAGTGTGGACTACCTATTGAGCCTAAAGATTCCTTAATCTTGAACTAAATTTTAGGTCGAAGGTAAATAAGCCCAACTATTACCTTATTCATGCATGATATGGCCTTGTCGATTAAAACTGGCCCAGATTGACATCACACCATTTGAAATTATGACGATTTTGTTTACTTCCAAGTAGGCAATGACTGACATGCTTTCTTGAATTGACAAGACTATAGGTGTATATGGAGAAACTATTTTTTGCCTCTAGAAGGAAGTTTCATCTGTGTTTTTTTTTTTTTTAAATTAGAAATGTATAAATTTCAGAAACTAATTTACAAACACACATTAGATAATTATTAGATGTGCTGAATTATAAAAAAGCAACGAAAAACAAAAAATTTAATGATAAACACACTAGTGAAAAATCATTTGGCACATTGTAAATTATTTTAGAACATAACCTTTTTATTTCATAGAACCATATGTAAAAACAAAAGAGATGTTGTGTAACATAATGACAATGTGATATCTTTTGCCACCTTCACTTAATAATTCTAATTTACTGCTCCAGTTTGCTTTATTGCTTGAACTTCCTTCTTTTCTACAACTGAAATGATAATAAAATCCTTAAGAAACTCATAATGATGAAGAGATAATCAAGAGCTAATTCAAAATCCAATATAGTATTACTTGTGATAAGTCAATGTGAGAATCATTTAAACAAGCTCCAAAAGTAATCTTACATTTAGTCCTATGATTTCATGCTGGAGATATGCCATCAAATTCAACTGCATCCATAAAATGATTGCTAGAGAATGAAAAAACAACCCAAAGGTTGACAAGTCTCTCTCTTTATAAAGATAAATGGCAGGCATATGATATTTTAATCTCACATTTATGTTCTTAAAAACTAAAGAACTTTTTCGAGTACATTTGAAATTGTAACTGTGACGTCCGTCATTGCAATTCCCACTTTAAATACAGAACACATCAGAAGAAAGGTGAACATGGGACAGTATGCCTAACCTACATGATTTCAAATATATCTATACCATAAGATTAATTATGGATAGTTTTCATATTTTATCTTCATACAATTTACCTTTCATTAATTTTTTTCTATATATATATGCTATACATTTTATCCATTAATTACTCTCATACAAGAGATGAGTCCAAATTTTTTTATTACTTTTTGATCCTTCAAAACAAAAAGGAAATACTAGAGGTTATTAAATGTTTAGTTTAATTAATACATCATTTAATGAGATAAAAATAACTGAGGAGTTTACAACGTTTTTATATTGATTTTATATATATTTTATTTGTCATTTTATATATATTGTTAGAGAGTTTATATATAATTGTACTAAATCTTTCTAGACTTTAGAAAGTTTACTTTTTTTTTCTTTTTTTCCTTTGCTCTCTTCTCTCTACTTTCACTTTTTCTTTCTTATCTTCTTTATCTTTTTCAAGTACTGAGTGGAAGAAGAACATATGATCTAAAAGTGAGTGAAAAGTTCCTTTTCTTATATCTAAGAATAATAATAACAAAATTGCAAAAATACGAAAATGTTATATCACATGGTAGCTCTGCATGGTCATATGCAGTATGACTCTTATCTTTTATATTTTTAACATGTAAACATATTAAAAGTCATTGAAAAAGAAAATAAAAGTATAATTTTGATATTGTAATTTATAAAATAAATTTATATATTTGTAAAAATCGTTTATATATTAGGTTTTTTTGTATAAATATTTTCTAAATAGTTGGTTAGTAAAAAAGTAATGCAATTGATAAATATCTTTTATTTTAATTATTATATTAGATTTTTTAGCTTGTCATTTATTAAAAATTGTGTTATGTATTATTCTTTTAAATCTCTTATTAAAAATATTCATATATGATTGTGTGAGGTCCATTGAACTACAAGTTATACCACATGTATAACACTTTACATTTTCACAAATTTTATTCTTCTTTCCAACTACTAAAACATGAAAACTTAGATTTTAAAAATACAAGTCTAACTTTTCATCCAATGAAATATTTCCAAAAAAATTATGTCTTAATTTTTTTGGACTTTGTATATTGTCATGTCCGATCCTCATCAAACATTAGAATGTTTATTTATAGTAGTTCCAAAAAATATGGGAAAGATTACCATTATGTAACACCTCTTGCGTACGAAGGTAATTATAGGAGAACAATACAATAATTGTTTTATATATGACTTTATTTGTTTATGAGTTAAAATAAAATATAATTGGTCCATGTCTTTTACTATTCTTTTTGTACACTATATTTGGTACGACCTAATTCTTTTCTGCAATAAATATTAGGGGGCATGTTTCTCTCCTATCTTGTTTCCGAAGGTTTTCTCTTAAGGCTAGTGAATGATGTTGCCATAATGATGTTTGTTAGTGGTTAATGTGACTCCTCTTGTTAATAATCTATTTTCTCCATTTATATAATTAGAAATAATAATACTATGACGAAGGAAAATGACAAGAGAATGAAATCATTTATGTCAAGACAAAATAAAATTATACAAGGTGAAGAAAATAAAAATAAGAATCTTATATATTGGGATGTAAATGGAGAGGAAAATATGTAAACACCCTTATTGCTTATTTTCTAAATAATGGTTAATATTTTAATTGGGTTCATATCATAATTAAAATTTGAGAACTTAAGGCAATTGTTTTTTTTTTTTAAGTCCATAATTGATACTACTTTGTTTGTCTCATTGTTAGGCACTAAAAATCATAAGATTGTCCCATATTTCATGTTTAATTAGTGTGCATTACATATTGAGCTTGAAGATTCCTTAATCTCGAACTGAAATTTTAGTCCAAAGGTAAATAAGCCCAATTATTACCTTAGTCATGCATGATATGGCTCCGTCGACAGAAACTGGCCCAGATTGACCTCAAACCATTTGAAATTATAAGGATTTAGTTTACTTCTAGGTGAAGCAATGATTGACATGCTTTCTTGAATTGACAAGACAATGGGTGTGTATCGAGAAAGTATTTTTTGCCTCTTGAAGGAAAGTTTCCTCTGTGTATTTTTTTTAAAAATTAGAAATGTATAAATTGAGAAATTTATTTACCAACACGCATTAGATAGTTATTAGATGTGTCGAAGTAAGATCCTATTAAAATGCAATAGAAAACAAAAAAATTTAATGATAAACACACTAGTGAAAAAATCAATTGGCGCATTTTAAATATATTGTCAGGACATAACTTTTTTATTTCATAGAACCTATATGTAAACACAAAGAGATGTTTTGTAATGTATGACAATGCGATATCTTTTGCCACCTTCACTTTATAATTCTAATTTACTGCTCCAGTTTGCTTTATTGCTTGAACTTCCTTCTTTCTAGAGCTGCAAGATAATAAATCTTCAAGAAACTGTAATGATGAAGAGAATAAATCAAGAGCTAATTCAAAATCCAATATAGTATCACTTGTGATATGTCCATGTGAGAATCATTTAAACGAGCTCAAAAAGTAATCTTACATGTAGTCCTATGATTTCATGCTGGAGATATGCCATCAAATTCAACTGCATCCATAAAATGATAGTTAGAAAATGAAAAAACAACCAAAAGGTTGACAAGTCTCTTCTCTTTATAAAAAAAATGGTAGACATATTATATTTAATCTCACATATATGTTATTGAAAACTAAAAACAATTTTCGAGTAAATTTGAAATTGTTATTGTGACATCTGTCATTGCAATACCCACTTTAAATATAGAAGACACCCAAAGAAAGGTGAAACATGGGACTGTGTGCCTAACCTACTCGATTTCCAATTTATCTCTACCACAAGATTAATTATGAATAGTTTTCATATTTTATCTTCATAAAATTACCTTTCATTATTTTTTTTTCTATATATATATATGCTATACATTTTATCCATATATTATTATACAAGAGATGGGTCCAAATTTGTTTATTTACATTTTGATCCTTCCAAAGTAAAAAAGAAATACTAGTGGTTAGTTCTTTGAGAAAACCTGTTGTGGTGGTGGTTCGTACCACACCGCTCAACACATAGAGAAAGACATGTCGCTTCAGTGCCACATCCAAGAATACAATTTTGTACACAACTTAAGGCCTGAACTTCAGTTGTAGATTGTATGAGTATGAGTGCAAATGCTAACACCAAAAGTCTCCCAATTACAATATTTCTAGCCGATGTTTACCTATATGCTTGCTTTAGTTTCTTCTCACCCTATTATTTGTTTTACACCCTTTGATTTGCTATATATATGTTTTGGGAAATGTTGGTCAAACACTCTTTAAGGTTATTAAATGTTTAGTTTAATTAATACATCATTTAATGAGATAAAAAATAACTGAGGAGTTTACAACATTTCTATATTAATTTTGGCAAACAGATTATTAAAAGCTATGAGGTAATTAAGTACAAAAGTAAAANTAAAAAACAAAAAAATTTAATGATAAACACACTAGTGAAAAATCAATTGGCACATTTTAAAATTATTTCAGGACATAACTTTTTTATTTCATAGAACCATATGTAAACACAAAAGAGATGTTTTGTAATGTAATGACAATGCGATATCTTTTGCCACCTTCACTTTATAATTCTAATTTACTGCTCCAGTTTGCTTTATTGCTTGAACTTCCTTCTTTTCTAGAGCTGCAACGATAATAAAATCTTCAAGAAACTCGTAATGATGAAGAGATAATCAAGAGCTAATTCAAAATCCAATATAGTATCACTTGTGATATGTCCATGTGAGAATCATTTAAACGAGCTCAAAAAGTAATCTTACATGTAGTCCTATGATTTCATGCTGGAGATATGCCATCAAATTCAACTGCATCCATAAAATGATAGTTAGAAAATGAAAAAACAACCAAAAGGTTGACAAGTCTCTCTCTTTATAAAAGATAAATGGTAGACATATTATATTTTAATCTCACATATATGTTATTGAAAACTAAAAACAATTTTCGAGTAAATTTGAAATTGTTATTGTGACATCTGTCATTGCAATACCCACTTTAAATATAGAAGACACCCAAAGAAAGGTGAAACATGGGACTGTGTGCCTAACCTACTCGATTTCCAATTTATCTCTACCACAAGATTAATTATGAATAGTTTTCATATTTTATCTTCATAAAATTTACCTTTCATTATTTTTTTTCTATATATATATATATGCTATACATTTTATCCATATATTACTTATACAAGAGATGGGTCCAAATTTGTTTATTACATTTTGATCCTTCAAAGTAAAAAAGAAATACTAGTGGTTAGTTTTTGAGAAAACCTGTTGGTGGTGGTTTCGTACCACACCGCTCAACACATAGAGAAAGACATGTCGCTTCAGTGCCACATCCAAGAATACAATTTTGTACACAACTTAAGGCCTGAACTTCAGTTGTAGATTGTATGAGTATGAGTGCAAATGCTAACACCAAAAGTCTCCCAATTACAATATTTCTAGCCATGTTTACCTAATGCTTGCTTTAGTTTCTTCTCACCCTATTATTTGTTTTTACACCCTTTGATTTGCTATATATATGTTTTGGGAAATGTTGGTCAAACACTCTTTAAGGTTATTAAATGTTTAGTTTAATTAATACATCATTTAATGAGATAAAAATAACTGAGGAGTTTACAACATTTCTATATTAATTTTGGCAAACAGATTATTAAAAGCTATGAGGTAATTAAGTACAAAAGTAAAAATTAAGGTTAAAGATAACTGATTTTGTAAGTGTTAACCTATACAAAATCTTAGTCTAAGTTAGTAAGATAAGGTGAAGGTTCCTAATGTATTAACCTTTAAGAAGAAAATGATGCATAAAAAAAATAAGATATATATATTATTGAAGCATTTATATATAATTGTACTAAATCTTTTCTTGCAAATTAGGTGTGTACAACTATTTGTACCTAAAGTAGTCAATTAATTGAATTTTTAGACTTTAGAAAGTTTACTTTTTTTTTTTTCCTTTTTCTTCAACTCTTTTGTCTCTTCTTTCTCTTTTTCTTTCTTATCTTCTTTATCATTTTCAAGTACTTAGTTGGAGAGGAACGTATGATCAAAAATCGAGTGAAAAGTTCCTTTTCTTATATCCAAGAATAATAAAAATAATATTGCAAAAATACCGGCACGTTATGTCACATGTTTATCAACTTATTGGAAGAGGTTGTTAAATTGATCAAACTAATTGTTACATGAAATTACATACTCTGGGCTATTTTTCATTATCAATTGCACTATTGAATTTACTTCTTATATACTTGAGGTTTAGCAACATTGCCAGCATTACCAACTTTTAAGTAAAAATGATTTGCGGCAATTTTAGTACTTAGTGAGTGTAGTCCAATTCTTTGTGGGATCGAACTTTAAAGAAATTCTTCACTATACTACTTCTTTGATTGTGTATACTTGCATGTGTGCTGAAGTATTTAAATTCTAACAATAAGTTTATGGTGTCATTATTAAGGAATTGTTCATTATTCTTACTTATATTAATATCACTAATGATTAGTCTTAATTTGGATTTACATTCTTAATTTTTAGGTACAATTTCTGCTCTTGCATATCAAGTTCAAAAAGTTGAATTAGTACCATTTGATAAGGAGATTGAGAGGACCATCTCTCAAATAAGAAGAAACAAGAAAAATAAGCTTCAACTTTTATCATGTTTGAGGTTAATGCAAATGAGGAGCAAAAGGAGCTTAAAGATTATTTTGTTCCTCTTGTAAATGGAATCCATTCTATTATAAGGGGGTTAGCTATACAAGCCAATAATTGTGAAATCAAATTGGCTATCATTCAAATGATCCCAATAGTTATTCAATTTGATGACCTTCCAAATGATGATTTAAACCTCCATCTTACAAGTTTTTTTGGAGATTTATGATTCATTCATACATAATGGTGTTTGAATCATGCAATCAGGTTTAGGCTATTTCCTTTCTCACATAAAGACAAGGCAAAGTTAGCTAAATTCATTACCATTTGGTTCCATCACCCCACTGGATGAGTTCGCACAAAAATTTCTTGCTAAATTCTTCTTACCTACCAAGATACAAGGATTTATTTCAAAGATGTTCACACCATGGTCTACCTAAATAGCTTCAGGTTCAAACATTCCACAATAGACTCATTAGTTCCACTCGAACTACCAATCATGTTGCAATTAGAGGAGTTTTGACAAGCAAGACTATTAATGAGACATATAACCTACTTAAAGAGATGGCTTCAAACAATTATCAGTGGAATTCAAAGAGGATGGCTCAAAGGAGAGTCGCTAGAGTTTATGGGCTCAATGCCATTTCAATCATCACTACAAAAGTGGTAGCCCTACAAAATAAATTCAACCCAATGGAAGTTAATGTTGTGCAAGGTGTAATGAGTTGTAAGCTTTGTGGTGGTAGCTAATCTAGTGAAAGATGTTCTATGAATAATAAAAGTGTTCAATATGTTGCCAATTACAACATGTAGCAACACAATCCTTACACAAACTTCAACAATACAAGATGGAGGATTCACCTTAATTTTTCATAAAACAATGACATGAGTCAACAACCACCAACCAAGAAATTGATTTTATGCTATCTAGGAATTTCTTAACCCAAGCAACCTCCAGAAAAGAAATCAACATTGGAAGAGATGTTTATGCAATACATGGCGAAGAACCAATCTTTAAAGTCAAGTAGCTTCAATAAGAAACTTGGAACATTTAAGGGGGGTAACTAAAGATGTCCTTATGAAGGTTGTAAACCTAATTTTACCTATAAATTTTATTATCTTGGACATGGTAGAGGATTGTGAAATTCCTATTATTCGTAAAAGGCCAATTCTAGCTATTTGGGAACTTTGATAGATGTGCAAAAGGGTGAACTCACCATATAAGTGCAAGATCAAAATGTTCAATGTATTCAAAGTCATGAAATTCCCTAGTAAGCTTGGTGATTGCTTTATAATTGTTATGGTAGAAAACCTTGTGGAAGACTTTCCTTTAAATGATCATCCAACAAATCCTCAAGAAGGAGCCATTATAAGTGTACATATTGTTGATGATTTGGAGGTAATTAAATATGTTAGCTTGTTAAATGCACCATCAAAATTATTTAGGATAAAAAAAAAGTTTGTATCCTTAAAAGTCCTTCATGCATTACCGCCTCCATAGATCTCATCATTCCCCCTCTCCTCAAAAAGATTTCTCCTCAAAATATCACTTGTTTCAAAAGGAGAAAGATTAGAAATATTAAATGTTACACTCACATTTTACTCATCGACAAGGTCTAACTTATAGGCATTGTCATTAATCCATGCTACCACTTGAAATGGACTATCTCCTTTAGCTTGTAGCTTTAATCACCTCTAAATCTGGAACATTTCCTTATGCATATGCACTCAAACCCAATCACCAGATTTAAATACTACCTTCTCTTGCCCTTTTTTGGTATAAGTTGCATATTACTTAGTTTGTTTTGCAATTTGTTGGCACATCTTCTCGTGCAACTTCTTCTCTATTTCAACCTTGCAATCACCATCTAAACTAACATACTTATCAATAGAGAAAAATGTCAAATCCAAAGGAGTTAAAGGATTACAACCATACACGATTTCAAATGAAGGGTAACTAGTAGCAAAATGAACATTCTTATTATATATGAACTCTACTTGCAACAAATAATCTTCCCACATTTCTAAATTCATTCGAATAATAGCACACAACAAAGTAAAAGGAGTTCAATTAACTACCTTGGTTTAACCATATATTTGTAGATGGCAAATGGTTGAGAACACTAGTTTAGTACCTAATTTAACCCACAAAGTGTTTTAGAAGTAGTTCAAGAACTATGTATCTCAATCTAAAATGATACTCTAAGGCATGTCTTGTAAGTATACTATGACTCTAAAGGATAAATCAATCGCATTATTTGGAATATGTCATCTTTAAAAATCTATTAACAATATCAAGTATAGAATTTCTACCCTTTCTTGACTATAGCAGCCCTATCACAAAGCTCATAGATAAATCAACTTAGTATTGGTTAAGTATAGGTAAATAGGTGTGTGAGTCATGGATAAAACTCTAAATTTAACTTATTCGCATGTTATGCACTTCTTGCTCACCCTCTCAATATCTCATTTCATGTGTGGCCAAAAGAAATACTCAGCTAAGAACTAACTTCCTTAAAAAAGTCATAGGTACACATAAATGATTTTCCCAAAATAAGATACTCTTATACTTATAAAATTTCCTAGAAGCTGACTTCTCACATACGCTCTACACATTAGTAAAGTTAGGATCTTTGACATAAAAATTTTTAATGTACTTAAATCCAAATAATTTCACATTAAGTGCAGACACAAAGGCATAATTACAAGATAATGCATCAACTACCACAGTCTCCTTGTTAATATTTGATAGCACAAGGAAAAGTTGCAATGAATTTGACCTATTTAGCATGTTTCCTATTCAACTTTCCTTGCCCTTCAAGTATTTCAAGGATTCATGGTCAGTATGGATGACAAACTCTTTAGGCCAAAGGTAGTGTTACCATGTCTCTAAATCTAATTCCAATGTATACATGTCCTTATCATAAGCAGGATATTAAGAGCTGCTCCACTTAGTTTTTCATTGAAATAAGCAATTGGTCAACTTTTAGTGATTTTGTTGGCTATTTTACAATCAATGCACATTCTCCAAGTCTCATCTTTCTTGGATACAACCAATATTATAATTATACATTAACACATGTTGTCCCTCACATATCCTTTTGTCATAAGTTCATCAACTTGCCTTTCAAACTCTTTTGTCTCCTCAAGATTACTTATATAGCTCAATCAATTTGGAATTGTTGCACCATGGATGAATTTAATCTAATATTTTATTTCCCTCAAAGGTGGCAAACCACCTAGTTCTTGGGAAAAAAACATCACCAAATTCTTGCAAAAGAGAAACAATAACACTAGGTAAAGAAGAGTTAAACTCATTAATGCTAAAATAAGTCTTTGTGTACATAAGTACTACAATAAGTTATGTTGAATAGAAAACTCTTTTAACATCACTCTCTTTTGTATATAAACTCTTAATTTTTTTTCTCGTGCTGTTTTTCTTCTTTTCTCTTGGTATCATCTCTTTTCTCTCATTCCTTTCCCTCCTTTCCCCTCTCAACCTTAATTTTTTTTTCTCCTCTCTCTCTCTTTTTAATCCCCAATCAATTTTCATAAACTTTTTAAGGTGTTAAAAGTCTAAGAGTAATAGGTTTATCATTTATTACAAAAGAGTACCTATTCTTAAACTTATCAAGTATGACATGCTAACCATATTGTCATGGTCTTTCCAACAAAATATACCCAACTTTTAAGGGTACAACATCACACAAGACCTCTTTAACATATCTCCCAATAGTAAACAGTACTAACCCCTACTTATTTACCTTAATTTCACCACACCCATTCAGTTATTAAAACTTATATGAGCTAAGGTGTTTCATGGTAATTAAAATAAACTTTTCAACTAAAGTAGTGCTAGCTATATTTATACAATTACCCTTATCAATGATCATACTACTTACCTTATCTTTGATATGACATCATGTATAGAAGATATTATCTTTTTGCACTTCATCATCTTGTTTTGTTTGTTTGCTCAATACTTGTCTAGTCACCAACATATCTCTCTCAATTAGGTACTCCTCTCCATCACTTGTATCATTTAATGATGGCATAGAGTCATCATCAAACTCAATTTTAGTCTTAATATTACCACTATCCCACAACACCATGGTATGCTTATTAGAACACTGAGATGCAATATGTCCCCTTCCTAGACATTTAAAACATTTAATATCTCTAATTTTACTAGGACTGAAATTAAAATTACTTTTTTACTTATTATGGCTCACTTCCTTACTCTTATATGATTCAACCTTACAATTGTAATAAGCCCTCTTTTCCTTTTTACTCCAATTCAGCTTTTAGGATGAAGTAGAACCCAAATTCTATCCAAATCATGTAGAACCTTTTTGTTTAAGTTGCCTCTAAACTTTCATTATCATATGCACCATGTCTTCCAACTCCACATAATACTACTATTCAATAACATTAACAATATCTTTATTCAACCCTTGTAAGAACCAATCCATGGTTACTTCTCTATCCTTCTCCATATTAGCTTATATCATGGTAATTTCCATCTCCTTGTGGTAATGCTCCACACTTTTGGTGCCTTAAATGAGCCCTTATACCCTTTAAAACAATTCCCTATAATAGTGATTAAGGATGAAACCTCTTTATCATGATAGCCTTCATCTCCTCCCATGTATTAGTAAACCTTTCGGGATTCCTTCTCCTAGTCATAACAAGTTAATCCTAGCAAATAATAACATAATCTATACATTTAACTACAACAAGTTTCAATTTTTCTCTTTAAAGTAGTTGTGATAGCTAAAGACCAATTCAACTTTCTTCTCCCATTTTAAATAGATTTGTTGATCATTTTTTCCTCAAACTAGAGGAATTTTCATTTAATGCTTCCAAAATTACAATCATAGGTGTCTTACTTCTTATTATCTCTTTGACCATTTCTATTATTGACAAATTTGATCAAAGTTGTTGGATTATCAAATTCATTAGCTTTTACATTATTTACATGACCATAGTCTTATCTCTTATACTTTTTTGTATTAAGAACCTCACGACTCCCAAACCTCCTTGGTAATTTCACTATTATATTGGCTTGTTTCTTCATCATATCTCTTATATTAGTAAATTTGATCTTCATTCACTTAAATTGTATTTGCATAAATTTGATCATGAATGACACATCATTGCCCTCCTTCTCAGCTCCACCTTTATCTTTCGAAGACATAGTGTTAATTCTACACAACATGGCTAAGATACCTCAACAAAACACTCCTTTATATATTTCACTTAAAAATAGTGTCACACCACTTCATGTTTATACTCTTTAAAGATTTCTTTTAATATGTGTTTATACTCCTACCTTTTACTACTTAAATTTTCTCTCTCAATTCTTTACTAAATTAAAAAACCTTAGTCAAAGTCATTTTATGACTAATTAATTCCAATAAATTAGAATGAAAGAAATTTAGAAAAGCATAATGAATAAAAGTTGTGAATAGAAAAAAGCAATAAGATTAAATTGCAATAAATAAAAGGAGAATAATTAAATTTGAATTCTTGTGGGAACTAGAAAGCAACAAGGTCTACTCCTTTAACTTAATTAAATAGGGTTTACTTCTTAAATAGAAATAAACCAATTATAATCTTTTGTTCCTTTTTTTTTCTTTCTTCTTTTCTTCCTTCTCTAGTTCTTTTTTTTTATGTGAATTTAAGAACAAAAGAGATAAACTAGGGTTTGTAGATTAAAAGAACAAAAGGGTGTAAAATGTTGCTAAGAAGAATAACAAGAGAAAAACTTAAATTTTAATAAGAAAACTTGAATTGGAGCCAAACTCTCATATCAACTGATGTAAACCCCAAAAGATGGGTCTTCAGGACTTAACATGTAAAGGAAATTGAGTAAAAATCCAAGAAAGTTAAATCAAATTTCAATCCTCAAACCCTAGACCTAATGTTGAAAGGATCATGAACCTAAAGTATAAAGAAAGATATAGATGTCACACTCTAGAAAAGAATGAATTTAAGAGTAATAAGTCAAGTTAAACATCATAAAAAGAGTTAGTTCTTGATAAGTTCTTTAGTTCTTAAAAGAATATAAAGAAAAAATTCTCACTTTTCAATTCACATAATCGCCTACCTTTTAACAATGAAATCAAATCTTTTTATAAGTTGAAATAACAACCTTAAAAATTGTAAAATTAGAGACCATGATATATTCCTAAAAAATAAGAAAACTTTTGTTTTATTATAAACTCTTATTTTAGGACAAACTCTTACTTTATAACAAACTCCTACTTAAAAGTAGGTTTTATTACTTATCCCTGACTCATCAAGCATTCCAATCATATTAATAAAGTTTTGGTCTTCTTTCAAATTTGAATTCACACCATTTGCAACTTGATTAGTTTGAATATTCTCAATCAGCCCATTTAGTACTTTTTTCATTTTTTTAGCCCTCGAACATGTCATTGTCCTTTCATGAATGCCCAATGGATCCTTAAAAGTCATCCATGCATCAACTCTTCTATAGATTTCATCACCGTAATGTAGCAAATACAAAACCCAATAGTACCTTAACTATAAATCTCTATAATTTCCTTAAAATCGAAGGGGATGTTGTTAAGGGGATTCAAACTTAAACCAATATGGAATGAGACATTGCAAATTACCACAAATCTCTTACATTGGGTGGAACTTTTCATTCCTTATTTAAGTTCTGTCTTAGTGTAAAGGCTATTAAACGGACACATTCATGCCAACATCATAGACTTTATTTATGAATTCATTTACAAATGATTTATTTTAATTATGGCCTCATTTACCAATGATCAATTTTAATTAGGGACAATTTTGCACCATATGGCTCAAAAAATTTTCATTTCAAGACTTATGACTTGAAATTCATCAATTTAATGTTATAGGGTTGTTTTTTGAATTATCAAAAAAAGAAAAAATCTATTTTTGTTCTATTAATTTTTTTTTAAATCCAATCCACTAAAATTTCTATTAGATCATTAAAGATGGGATCTACAAGTATAACCCTCTTTGGTAGTGTTTTTCAACTTGTATTAAGGTGAGTAAAAACTAGTTTGGACCTAAACAACTAAAAGAGTGTTTGGTTTTACTTTTCAAAAATGTGTTTTATAGACATACACACCACCTAAAATCGAGGTTTTGGAAAAGCAACAATTTGTTGCTTTTAGCCACCACCAAACAAAAAAGGCAAAAACTAATTCTGTTTTTATTTTAATAGAAAAATATATCCTTAATTCTTTCACCATCATTGTTGAAGAGTTTCAAAAAAAAAAAAAAAGTAAATGTATGTATAACAAACATTGGTTGAAAAACAAAATGTACTAAAAAGGGATTAAAGGCAATGGAAACAACTACATAAAAGAGGCCTGATTGAGATGGGATCCCATGAAATGAACAATTCTTGTTATTAAGACATGGTGGTAAGAGCAAATTAAGGTGAGTTTTAACATTATTCTTCTTTACTTAAACACACACACCTCTTGAAATAGAGGTTTTGGAAAAGCAACAAATTGTTGCTTTTAGCCACCACCAAACAAAAAAGGCAAACACTGAATTGTATTTTTATTTTAATAGAAAAAAATATCCTTAATTCTTTCACCTTCATTGTTGAAGAGTTAAAAAAATAAAAAAGTAAATGTAAGTATAACAAACATTGGTTGAAAAACAAGATGTACTAAAAAGGGATTAAAGCAATGGAAGGAACTACAAAAAAGAGACTTGATTGAGATGGGATCCCATAAAAGGAACAATTCTTGTTATTAAGACACGGTAAGAAGAGTGGATTAAGCTGAGTTTTAACATTGTTCTTTTTACTCAAAAATAATGTTTTTGATAAGTTTAGGATACTAACAATGCCCTTTATTTTACAATAATGTTGGCTAATCTACCTATGAAAGGATTTCAAGAATCTAGTATTGAACTAGAAGTCAAGAAAAAGTTAGATGTCCTATTTAGGGATCTAGTGGCCATAGGAAGATATGTTATTGCACCTTCGTGAACTACTTTCTGCATTAGTGATGGTGTTGAGACTAATCATCTAACTCAATAAAAAAGTGTTGTATTACAAGTTAGATGTAAAAGTTAACCTTATTGATTCCATAGATAAATTATTTAAAGGTTCTAAGATACAGCAAGGGAATGTAAATATTAACACAAGTGATGTAGCAAAAAGAAATGAGACCAATAAGAAAAGAGTTATTAAATCAAATTTACATGTGAAAAAAGGATGTAAAGGGTACAAAATGACAATATAAAGGGGTAGCTACTTTTTACGAAACAATTGGTTTGTTGGTTCATAATGTTATTAAAGATAGGAAAATAAAGTTGCCAGGATGTTTTTTACATGATGTTATGAAAGATTTCCATTCTTTAACAAGTGTTGAAGAAGATAGTGACCTTTTATGGATACCATAGATTTAATCTAAGAGAGTAGAAATAAAGATATTCATTTTGCATTGATGACTAAATAAGCCAAGTTGCGTTAGTTGCATTATCAAATTAAGTAGCACAAAACCCAAAATATGCCTTAGATTAAATAGACATGTTCATTTCTCTAGTTACTAACATATTGTGATGTACATGACATTACATATTATTGGATATATTTATTAATGATCATTTTTTTCATTTATTTATTTTTAACTAAGCTAAGAAACTTTTGGTACATCTAGGTGTTCTTGCCTACCAAAAAATAAAATGAGATATATTTGGGCATTTTGAAAGGACTGTTGACATCGTTTTGTATATGTGGGCTCACCCAATATGTCTAAAATGACACATTCAATGGATGCTTTGCATTCCTTTTTCTTTTTTTTCTTTCTTTTTTCCTTTTTTCTCTTCTTTTTTCTTTTCTTTCATTTTCTTTTTCTTTCTTTTCTTTTTGGCAAAGCCCTTATCTTCCTTTTACTCATTTTCTTTGTCCAAAACTACTCTCTCTCTATGCCCACCTCCTTCTTTAGCCATTTTCTCTCTTTTTGTGCTTCAAGAGTCCTTAAACATGAGTCTTCAAAATCAGTTATTGTGTGAGAACCTAGATTTGACTTTAAAAGTCAAGATTTTTGCTGAGTGTTTAGGTTGACTAGTGTTAGTTTCATGCAACGTCAATGACTAACAATGGTGTGTGCTTCAATGAAACGATGGCTGACTTTTTTTTTCCTTGATTTTTGTATCTCCTAGCCTTTTCTTGATGCATGACCTTCAATAATGTGTAGATCAATGACTAATGGTTGCACTAATGGTGCCCCTTTCTCTTTTTAGGGACATCATTGTCTACTAGCAGTGATATTAGTAAGTTTTTTGGGGGAAATACCCACCATGAGGTACTTTTTCCACTTCTTTTGTCACTTTCATTTTGATTTCTTATTTTACAACTAATTGATGTGTATTATGCAAGAAAAAAAAAACAAAAAATAAGGAAAAATCAACATAGTGGTAACTTGTGTTTATTGTTTTATTTGAGGGGACTTTTGTTGATCTTTCTCTTAATGGACAAAGATAATAATACTCAAGTCTTTTCAGCCAATTTTTGGGTGTATGGTTGTAGGTGTTCTTGTTTTAGCTTTTTGGTACTAGATGTACTATTTTTACTTTGTTTATGGATATGTTTGTGTTTGTTGCATTTGGTTATTTTATGCCAAATAAATTATAGCAAATTGTGTTTAATAGTTACTGATGACAATATTAGTGGGTGAAATAGTGTTTATAATTGGATATTTGACCATTAACGCTTGAATTTAATTTTTTTCTTCTTAATATGATTGTGGTTTTAAGCTTATCTTAGATCATTTATATGAGTGATTATATTTTTAAAATTATTACTTAGCTTTCTTTTACTATAATAACTTATTAGCTCACTAAAAGAGCATTCATTATATTGCCTTTTAAAAGCTTAAATTTAAGCTAAATAAGTTCGTTTTTTTTTTTTTTGCTTTAATTGAAAGTATTAAGTGCAATGTTTAATAAAAATAGAAGAAAACATCAAAAGAGGCTTATAATCTTATTGTGAGTATTTTTATTTCCGCCATTGAGATGTACAAGGGTAGCAATATCACTTTTCATCTAACTTAAACTCTTCACCTTGTAATCATATAAGAAAGGAATCCAATAGTTGGGGCTAATACTAGTCAAAGTCAATATCTGGATGCATATCCTTAAGTTTGTTCCTCTTGGTGTCAAAAAACAATTTGGGAATCATCAAGAAAATGGTCAAGGCCACTTTGTGTATTCCTAGTAAAAGGAGTAGACAGACCTTCCTTGGAGACTATAAGTTCTTCTTCTAGAACCTTCTCCCAGAAGTGGGCTACCTATTCTCTACCTTATTGGCTTGACATTCTGACTCTTTTGCCTTTATGTCCACATCTTTAAACTTTCTACTCCAATGGGCACTATTTCTCTTCAAAAGTTTTCTATTATGTCTAGCATTTTGAAAACCCAATGACCCTTGTTCAAGCTAGAGATCCTCCTAAAAAGGGGGAGACACTCTGCTTCTATCTCTCTGTAATTAAACACATTTTATTTCTTTTGAGAGAATGTGGCTTCACTTATGGGTTGCTTTTCCACATCTTTGGCTGCATAAGAACTCTCTTTAATATGAACCCTTGGGCCAGTATTATGGTTTGAAGGCTCTAAGAAAATTAGCTTAGAAATAAACCTTGTAGTAGCCTTTTTGGAACTTAGCTTCTTAAGCCATTTGAGAATAACAAAGTAGTTATCTCTCAAGGCTGAACATTTCTTCCCTTGGGCCTTATGATTCCATACAAATGGGTAGGATGTAGGGTTAAGATCCTTAAAATACTTAAACATGTCTTTGAACTCCTGCTTGGAAGGATCTTCACCCAACCTCATTTTACACTTAGCCTAGTGTGGTAAGTGGTACAATCCATTACAATTTTGTATCTTCTTTAAATCATGAAGATACAACAAGACCTAAACATTAAGAGCTCAACCAACTTAATAGGTAGCTTTTTATACCTTGATTAAATTCAACTCATCGTTAAGGTGTAATTGCCTAGGTGTAATCCTATAATGCTCAGGGAATTTTTGAAAAACCTTTAGAATGGGCAAATTTAACCCTAAAGCTAAGATCCTAGTATAGAGGAAAGTAAACCCTTTAAGTGCCCAGTAAATTTACTTGGAGGAGTCAAGAAGACAAATATAAAAGTTTGTAGGGGGTAGTGAGATTATTAATATTAGTCTTAGCATATAGGATGGGATAAACTAGCCCATAAATATTGAAGGGATAGTATGATCGCATGACCATAGGATAACTAGCAAAGGTCATACTATCATATACTAGCCAACGTAACAAATGCTCTTTAGTTGAACAATTTGTTTAAACTTTTGTTAAAATTTTAGATTGAGTATAGATCCAATGAACCTTAAATCTATCACATTTGTAGCAAATAGATATATGAAATAAATTTAATGGAAGTACAATTGCAACAAAAGCATCTAGACACAACTAGAAAGAAAATAAAAGATTATCAAAATAAGATCATATGCAATTGCAATACAATGATAAAAAAAGCAACCATAAGTAGAGAAGTAGATAATTACCTTAAAGAAAAAGTTACTAGTGAATTAAGTAAAAATATGTTACAAGAAATTAAAGATGTGATCTAGATTCTTCTACAAATGTCTTATATAAGTTAGGGGAGTGGGTTGTAAGTAAGACAAGTTAAGCAAATCAATCAAAGCATTTCGAGGAAACTTTCTTAAATCTCTCTTAATCACTCTCTCGTTAAAAAACTTAGCAACCTAAACACTCTATAAGCAATATCAAAGTAGTATCAAAGCTTATTGACCTTAAAGAGGCTAGATCTATAAAAAAAAAAAAAACTCTAGCCCTCATAAATTTCAGCGACAGTAGACATGAAAACTCCAATAGCAATAAGTGCAAACACAACTGTAACTAGTGCAGCAGCTTCCACAATTGTTGCAACAAATTCACTCACAACCATGTCATGTTCCTAACACCACCAATCTTTGCTAAAAAAGAAACTATGACTGCTGGGTAGTGAGAATTAAAGCTTTCTAGATGACCTATGATCTCTAGGAAGTTTTCCAAGTGGGATATGAGGCCCTAGTTGCAACTAATGAGATAATTGATATAGAAAGGAGACAGAACAAAGAAATGGCAACCAAAAACATCAAGGCCCTAACCTTTATTCACTCCATAGTTTTAGAAACTATATTCCCAAGGATTGTAGCAGCATCATTAGTGAAAGAAGCATGGGAGGCATTGCAACTCAAGTTCAAGGGCACAAATGAGACCCAAGCCATCAAATTGCAAACCCTAAGAAGAGAATTCGAGAATCTCCAAATGTTGTAGAGAAAATAAAAATTCAAGGAATTTACAGCAAAAGTGCAAGACATTGTTAATCAAATGAAGTTGTATGGAGAGAACATCAAGGGGCAAAGAGTAGTCAAGAAAGTGTTAAGAAGCTTACCTTAAAAATTTGATGGAGTAGTACTTGCCATTAAGCAATCAAGAGATCTCTCAGCTCTCTTATTCTCCAAAATGATGGGATCACTCGAAACACATGAGCAGAGGATCTTAAGGAGAAATGAAGAAGTTATTGAAGGAGCCCTGTAGGCCAGATTCAAGTAAAAAACCTCAATCCCCAGTCAGCCGAAAGATCAAAAAGCTATCACCAACGATTCAAGAGAGAAGAAAGAAAACTTTCCACCGTATAGGATTTGCAAGAAAGCCAACCATTTGGAGGAGGATTGTTGGCGCAAAGGCAACCCACAATACAAATTCTGCAACAGATTTGGGCATTTCAGAAAAGATTTCTAGAATAAAAAACAAAGAGGTCAAGAGAAACAACTTGCCCAGCAATTGCAATAGCAAAGAAATTAACAACAATACATGCCATATCAACAGTTACAAAGGCATCACCAATAGAGTCAGTAAGAAAATTTCAATAAAGGAAGGGAACAATTGTTTGCTACTGACCACAAAGCAAGGGCAAGTGAAAACACAAATGATGTTTGGTACATTGATAATACTTGCTCAAGCCACATGACCAATATAATAGAGATCTTGATAAAGATCGATCCAAATTACAAAGGAAGAGTGAAGATAGAAAATAGAGCATCTGTTAAAGTCGCAGACAAGGTAGTAAATAAATGTTTGATGGGTTTTTAGTGTCGAAAGTAAATCAGGAGGAACAGTCATCACAAGTGTTCTAGACATAACAAGTCTCTTCAGTATCAACATAGTCAGCGAAAGCACCAGCACCAGCACAAGTAAAAAACATCACAGCAGAAAAAATTCAATGAAACTGAAAGAACACTTACAAAAGGAAGCACAAAGCTCACACCTATTTAGTCATTAAAGTACAAGGTTAAGAATTCAAACTCCAACAACCAAAGAAGAATGTTGAAGTGTGATGTTGGATTTTGTGTTTGGATCCAATGTACCTAAGATCTGTCACCTTTACAGTAGATAAATCTATGTAATAAATCTAACGGAAGTACAACTACAACAAAAGGAGACACTTGCAAACATAGAATAGAAGATTCTAAAAACAAGATTGTATACAACTACAACAAAATGAACAAGAAGCTGTTAGAAGCAGAGAAGTAGATAATGAGCTTCCAGAAATAGATCAATCTAGCTTTAACTTGAAGAAAAAGTTACTTGTAAATTATGTAAAAATATGTGGCTAGAAAATAAAGATGTAATCTAGTTTTCTTGGAATGCTTCGATTAATTTGCTTAAGACTTTAAATTCCAACAAGTAAGGAAGAATGTTGAAGTGTGATATTGAATTTTAAGTCTAGATCCAAGGAACCTAAGATCTATCACCTTTGTAGTAGACAAATCTATGAAATAAATCTAACAAAAGTACAACTGCAACTTAAGGATCAAGACATTGCCAAAAATAAAATAGAATATTCTAAAAACAATATCATATGCAACTGCAACAAAATGATTAAGAAGTTGTCCGAAGCAAAGTAGACAATGAGCTTCTAGAACATTGCAGTCCGCAATGCTCTAACATTGAATGCTGCAGCCCACTAGTTTCCTAAATCACTTAAGAACCTAAACACTCTACAATCAATGTCAAACCAGCGCCCAAATCCTATAACTTTGGAATATTTGTCTCTTGCAGACTAACAATGACTTTGATATCAAACCCAAGGTTATTGTAATCGTTCAATACTCCAATGGGAAAACAACAGTCATCAAACATGTATTGAAAAGTAGTTATCCAGATAATTTCCTCCTCTTTCTACCAAAAACTCTCTCTCTTTAGAACTTGATGTCTCATTAAAAGACTTTACATCCCTACTAAAAACTTATTTTCTTTAAAACATGATATCTCGTAAGTCTATTTTGATCACATTCTTACATCCTCGCTTATTAGTGAACACAACATCTTGTAGTAGTATTCATATTACATGTTTTGCATATTTGTACACAAGTTTTGTACACAACTTTAGTGAAATTTATGAACAACAGCAACTAACTGTTAGAGTTATAAACTACTTAGATCAAACTTCTTGCTTGTTTTAACTCATAAGATAGGGAATAGTTAAATTTAAGGCACAAGATCAAACATATATAATGCACTCTCTTATGCATCTTATAATCATGATATTAGCAGGTTTCATCCTTATGTTATCATTGAACTTATAGACTTTTACAACTTACTATTCCTCACACTACAATAACTTCTTATTGCAAAGTTACTTGAATACCTAATGGCCTCATTTCTTTCTTTCAGTATAGAGCTCTTTGAAATGTTCAAATAGATGAACACATATTTGGTCAATCTCCCATATTAATTTGCCTTATTTGACATTGTTCTAAATCTTAACCTCTCCAATTTGTCGAAAAGCAATTTATTAGACATGTGGGAGATTATATATATAACCAAATGCTTCAAGTCATCTATAAATATAATGAAAATACAGATTTCAAGCCTTGTCTTAACAATCATTAGCTCATAGATATCATAATGTATTCATAGAAATAAAAGTATTGCCTCTCAAATAGATTTATTTTATTTTTCAATTAGGTCATACTCATATATAGGTTAATCATCATAAATGAGTAAGCCTAATAGACTTTTCTCTAGTTTGCTCTCAATCTCTTGTTGCATAATATGATCTAATCTCTCATATTAAATTTTAACAATAATACTCTTTATGAGATAATGTAATTGAGAAAAAATAATCAATATTATGAATTTCATTGTCCATATAAGTGATTTATTTAGCAAAAACTGTAGTAAACAGTATCATCTTTAACATTTATATCACTATAAAATTAAGAAGGGTTACAAAAGGCCAAATCTCACCAAATTTGGCATGCAAAGGATATCATGTAAGAATTGAATTTACCATTATACAATTTCACTTATAGGCAATAATACCCTTTTTTATTCAAACAATTTATATATTCATTACATCTCAATAACATTAATTTATACTTTATTGATGCTTTAAATTCTTATACTATACACTCTATTACTCGTGAATCAACCATCTACATAGCATAAGATCCAATGGAAAGGTCAATTAAGAATCTTAAGCATAAGTAAAAAGTAGGTTATGGGTCATTTTTTTTTACCAACTTAATGCATTCAATGCGTTTACAAATATTTGGTCCTATTTGTCATAAGCTTAACAATTGGTCTTGTCCTTCTATTCATTAACATGTTCACATTTCATGCCAATGAGTTTCGCTGTCTTTTTTTTAAACTCTTTTTTTCCAAATACTTGTACTAATGAACTCACCACTTAATCATATAGAAATACTAAACTCTTGTATAATGAGTTAAGTTGAATAGAAGAAGACCTAGCAACCTATAAATGTTTATCTTCAGGCACATATGATATTTGGTGTCATAAATTTACCGTACGCAATCATTATGTATCATGGTTCATATTTGCTCTTTTTTTTTAAATTATTAAATTGCAACTCATATTTACTACTTAAATGGATTTCTGAATCGATCTCAATCAATTTTAACTTCACACCCTTTTTAATGCTATCACATAAATGTTTAGTGAAAATTTAATATTTATATTAAGTCTTTCAGCTCAAGCAAAATATACTTCCAAATTTCTTTTTATTATTAGGGCAAACAATGGCATTTGTTAAGTGAAATACTTCTTAAACCCTTTAATGAAATTGATTATCATAATTTTGACATTGTTATGTGAGTAATATCAACTTTAATTTTCTTTAAAGCTCAATAAATCTCTTAATTTTTTTATGATGAGTAATAATTTCACTTTCAAATTTTAAATATGATGCGGTATAAAATTTTTCAATACATTTCTCTTAAAAATATTGGTAAATTTTATGGAATCAAACTTAACATGTTTCCTTCATATCCAATGTATTTATTGCAATGCTACTTGCCATGACTCTGAGTAATTCAAAAGGTCATTAGTGCATAATGATGTGAATATAACCACATATATAAATTAATTTTGCAACGAGTTCAACTAAATCTCGACAACCTAATAAAGGATATAAGATCAAAAAATCATTATGCTTGCAATTATCTACCATAATTCAATGTCTAATTATCTTTATTTAAGTTGATTCTCACAAAATTTTAACTCTATAGATGAGAATTCTTCCCAATTCTTCCAATTTATGAACTCCTACTAAAATCAAGATCTTTCACTTAGATTAAGATTCCTCTTGTCATTTTTAATATACATATTACTTAACATAGACAATTTCATTTGTCAATTATATCATAACAAAATTTAACTCACATAATATTAATAATGATTCTAAAGCAAATAATTTATTATTTTTAAAAAAATTTCATTACTCAACTAATATGGCATAGCATGCTCGAGTCATTTACAAGGACATTAAATAAAGCATGACACACCATGTACATTTCTTATAAATTTAGATAAGAATGCCATTATAAATTATAACACATTCAATTCATGTAATAGTATGTATTTGTGTAAGGCATATTAATAATGGCATAATACAATCATGTAATTCCTTATAAACATAGCATGCCCAAAAAAGGTGCAATTTCATAATATGTCTCACACTATATTATGATTCCTAAATAACATAACAAAGTTATATCACTTAATTTACTGGCATCAATGAGATAGAGCTTTAAAATGAAAAATAACATTTTTGAGCTCCTAATGAACGATGGTGGCATCACATTCAAGAACCACTCTGTAGATTAAAGGTGGACACTCCAAAGAAAACAAGTCCAACTAAGACCCACTTTGCTGCAACATCTTGCTAAAGGTTTATTAGATAAGTAGCCTCACTTGTCACCTGCCTAAAGAAGTCTTTAACTTTTTGGTTATATTGTCTGCTTGGTGTCCGCAAGACCCGTAACATTCTTCTATCATGTATCTGATGTGCACATGGGAAGACCATTAGCAAAGCAGGTTAGAGGAGCAGCCCAAGGCAGCTACTCCTTTTTATTTTTCTTTTCTTTTACAGAAAAGAAAAGAAAAAACAAAAAAAAGTCCTCTGTAGAGCATGTGTACTGGAAAAAATCAGTAACCGCCCACGGAGACGAGAGCCAAAGCCTTGCACAGTTCTTGATTGCCTCTCTCTTGTTAGTTAAATAATTTATAAATGTGGCATCTCGCAACGGTTGCCGCAAAAACTCAGACGTAAACATGTTGTCCAGTTACTAGGTCTATACACGCGGATAAGCACAACGGCCAAAGCAGTTGCTCTTTCTGAAACTGCTAGTCCGCTACAATACAAAGAGGAAGAAAGTTATACAGGCCAAAACGTGTGCTTGAATTATAAGTAACCGTGAATGAACAAGAAGAGAGAAATGAGAGACTCAATTTTGACTAACACCGAGAACAAAGAGAAGATCACCCAGTAAAAATGCGAGAGGACAAAAACAATGTTTCATTAAGAAGCAAAAACGGCGGAAGGAAATGACTACATAAACTAGATTCAGATAAAGGAAAATTACTTGGGTTGCTTAGAACAAGAACTTATGAAAAGTTTATTGAGAAGTTCATGCATGTGTCTTAGGAAGTGGTGGCTACAACAAGTTCATTGAGGAATCGCAACAAGTTCACGGATGTGCTTTCTTGACAATGTAGGTCAAAGATTTAAAAAAATCTTGAAGAATTGTTGAGCTGAAATGTGTTAGAAAATTTTGCTATATACAAGACATCTTCTATTCTTTCCTATAGCGATGCACATGCGAGTCCGTAACTATCTTTTTTTTGTTTTAACACTAATTATGCATATAATTAAGGCGAGCATTGTTGGTTTTTCTTCAATATCATAGTAAAATAACTATTATGTCGACAAGAAATTTATAATATATATATATTTTTTGACAAGTGTGAATTTTAAAATAATGAACAATGTAAAGAAAATTAATCAGTGATGAGCTATTTACCGAGGAGGATACCAAACTTAAAATGGACTTGAGTTTAGGTTCTTAGTAAATCTAAGTCCCATAAAATAACACATGATTAAGGATTGAAGGGAGCTTTCGGTGCTAACACTTTGGTGATTACAAGAGACCTAAATGTAAAAGTAGAGATGGAGTGAGAGCAATTGCATTTAGATTGTTAAGGCATGGGTTATTTATATATTTTTCGAGCATTATAGCGAGTAAATTTGAATAATGATAGAATATGTGAGGAGACCCAATCCTCAAGGTATGAACTAAGTGTGACACTGGTCCATAGACTAATGATAGAAATCATTAGGAGATCTCAACTTGATGTAGGAAGAAAGAGTGTAAAATATAATATGAAAGGCTAATACTCGATTGAGTCTTTATAAGGTTTCAAGATTTTGTTAGAGCAAAATAATAAGTTTCAAGAGAGCTTTTTCTGATAGTTTTCAATTGATATGATAATTGATAAACTAGTCCCTAGGATTATAGGTCTATTTATAATTGTTTTAAACCCTAATACAACTAACTAGTAAAAAAACAAATAAATAAAAATATTCAAGTCCTTAAACTTAAAACTTAAGGAAACTCCTTAATAATATCTTAAAATCTCGTAATTAATCTAAAATATTCTAAATAAACAATAAAAATTACAACATTAATTAGGATTATAGGTTTATGTTATGTCTCTTTACTTGAAAAAAAACTCATATTTCAATTTATAATGAGGAACTGACGTCTTCTATGTCATATGAAGAAACACTTTGATTCTATTACACTCTTCAATTATTTAGGCTTACACATGGACCATTGCTTATGAATCTTCTTTGGACTAATGACCTTGCTAATAAGGACATTGAAATGGTATTGAATTTCTCTACCAAATAAAATCAACATTATTTGGCAATGGAAGCAAATAATCAACAAGATTTTAAAACCTATAACTTATGGGTTCACCTCATGGGTTAATTGAATATATTGATAAATTAATCTTTTGACTATCACAATCTTTTAGCTCTTTAATACCTTCATCAAAACACAAATTAACTTTCTAAATCATGTTGCGATCAATAATAAGTATTTCCACTTCTTTTGACCCATCTCTTATTGAATTATTGATACTTTGCCAACATTAAACTCCAAAGATAGTATTTTTGGGACATAAAACTAACATTGGTGGAAGACTAAGAAAGTGATGAAGCCTGATGTAGGCTACTCGGACGTTAGGATCGGGAGATTGACTTGCACACACGGAACAGGATGAACAGTAATTACAGTCCTGCGCAAGCTCGGGAAAATGGGTGTAACTTCGTCGATACAGTCGGCATGACCTGATTCGAAAGCCAAATGAACAAAGACTTCTGAATTAACAATTTCTCTGTTTTGAGTTTTCTCAAATAAGCACTGTAGGCAGGATGAAATCGGGGTGGAAATGGACAGATGTAAATGGACAGAACAGAGGAAAAGATAGAACTTTGTTAGTTGCTCTTCCAGGCCTCCAAGGAAGTGGATAGGGCACCATTTCTTCTAGATCGATGACTGCAACTCTCCGACTCTTCAAGGACGGAGTGAAAACTCTTCAAGGTTTTCAGGGGTACGAACTCTCCAAGGTTCAGGATAATTGCTTAACGCAAAATTTTTCATTAATCAAATTTGTCTCCTGAATACATAAAGTAGATGGTCTTTTGTAGCCAAAGAAAAAAAAAACAAATGAAAAGACTCGAGCAAATGAAGAGGCTAAAGAGCATTAAAGATCCTAGAAGGCATAAAACATTAAAGAACTTAGAAACTAGAAACTAGGTAAATGTTCAATGTCCTCTTGATCATCCCAAAGTATCTTTTAGGCTTCCAATGTATAGGGAAAGACAAGGACTTTATTGTGGCATGGGCTTGTGAATGAAACTCTTGGTCTTCGGATTGTGTCCCTTCGATATCTCCTCGACTGGTCGAGTGACTTGTTGAGCTCGGATGTGGGCTGATCTCCTTGGTCGAGTAAGCTCGTCTTCGATGTGGGCGGCATTATCAATCTGGCCTGCATCATCCTCCCCTTCTTTAAAAGAATTCGTCCCCGAATTCATGTCATCATCAGAGGAATCACCAGCATAAGGTGTTAAATGCCGAATGTTGAAAACATCATGTGTTTTTATATGAGAAGGAAGCCTTAAGCGATATGCATTGGGATTGATACGTTCAAGGACTTCAAGAGGACCAAGCTTATGATCACTAAGCTTGTTATAGCTTCCAACAGGATGACGTTCTGGTGGTAAGTAAGCCCAAACAAAATCTCCTGGTTCGAAGATAACTTCACGTCGTCACTTATCGACATCCTTTTTATAGGACTCTGTCTTGCTTTCTAACCTTTGGCGCACATCTTCATGAATTGCTCTCATCTGAGAAACAATATCTTCAACATTGCCATTAGACTTTTCAGTAAAAGGAATGGGTGCAAGATCAAGAGCAGTGTTTGGTTGTTGTCCATACACGATCATGAAAGGACTATACCCAGTCGTACGGTTTACAACACAATTATATGCAAATTCGCCCTGTGACAGTCGCATCTCCCAAGAGCGAGGATTTTCATCAATCAGTGTCCTCAATAGATTTCCTAAAGTTCGATTGACGACTTCAGTTTGCCCATCAGTTTGGGGATGAAATACAGTACTATATTGCAGTTTAGTACCGACATTCTTCCACAATTGTCGCCAAAAATGACTGAGAAACTTCGTGTCCCGATCAGAAGTAATAGTCTTCAGAATGCCATGCAATTTATAGACTTCCTTCAAGAATAATTCAGCAATACGCGAAGCATCCATAGTTTTGTGGCAAGGAATAAAATGTGCCATCTTTGAGAATCGATCTACAACAAAAATGGAATCCATACCTTTAAGAGTGCGAGGTAGTCCAAGAACAAAGTCCATAGAGATATCTTCCCAAGGTGCCTGAGAGATTGGTAAGGGCAAATAAAGGCCAGCATTAGTAGTATGCCCTTTTCTAGTTTGGCATCGTCGACACCTCATCACATGTCGATGTATGTCTCGTTTCAAATGAGGCCAAAAGTACTTGGCTGAAACAAGTTGCACGGTCTTGTCACGTCCAAAATGTCTGTTGCGATGAACTTCATTGATCACCCTTTGTCGAAGTGAACAATCAGGTACACATAAATGGTTCCCTTTGAAAAGAAACCCATCACACTCAGTGAAATCAGCAAGTTTCTTTTCTTTTGCTTCGGGCAAGATTTTGGAGAAGTAAGGATCTTCATGATACAACTCTTGGAATGATTCGAATCCAAGAACTGTTGAACGCATTATGTGGAGTAAGCTCTTCTTTCTACTAAGAGCATCAGCAACCTGATTTTGAACTCCAGCCTTATGTTTAATGATGAAAGTGAACTCCTGAACGTATGCAGCCCATTTTGCATGCTTGGAGTTAAGCTTTTGCTGCCCTGAAATATACTTGAGAGCTTCATGATCAGTGTACAAAACAAACTCTCGATGAATAAGATATTGCCTCCAATGTTCGAGTGTGCGAAATAGTGCATAGAACTCCAAATCATAAGTGCTATAACGAAGTTTAGCACTATTCAATTTTTTGCTAAAGAAGGCAATGGGTCAACCTCCTTGACTCAGAACTCCTCCAATACCAGTACCTGACGCATCGCAATGTACTTCAAAAACAAGGTCAAAATTAGGCAATGTGAGTACCGGGGCTGTGCTCAATTTTTCTTTGAGCTGCTCAAAACTTTTCTGAGCCGTACACATCCACTCAAAGACTCTTTTCTTCATGCAAGAAGTAAGTGGGGCCGCGTGCTGAAGTGTGCAATAAATCGTCGATAGAAAGAAGCGAGGCCATGAAAACTTCGTACCTCATGCATATTTGATGGAGTTGGCCATTCTCGAATCACCTTGATCTTGGCATCATCCACTGAAATCCCTTTTGCTGAAATATGAAATCCCAAGAAAAGGATTTGCGGTACCATGAAATAGCACTTCTCGAGGGCTGCGTACAAGCGCTCCTGTCTCAACACTTGTAGTATTTCTTGAAGATGCTGCAGGTGCTCGTCAGTAGACTTGCTAAAAATAAGAATATCATCAAAATAGACCACAACAAATTTTCCCAAAAAGGGTTTCAAAATTTGGGTCATGAACCTCATGAATGTCGATGGTGCATTTGTCAAACCGAATGGCATGACTAGCCACTCGTACAGCCCATCTTTCATTTTGAATGTCGTCTTCCATTCATCTCCAGGCTTGATTCTGATTTGGTGATATCCACTTTTCAAATCCAGCTTCGAAAAGATGATTGCACCAGAGATTTGATCCAAGAGGTCATCAAGGCGAGGAATAGGGAATTGATATTTGACAGTGATTTTGTTGATCGCTCTACTATCGACACACATCCTCCAAGTACCATTTTTCTTAGGTACCAAGAGAGCTGGAACAGCACATGGACTAAGGCTTTCTCGGATAAAACCCTTAGTCAAGAGTTCGACAACCTGTCGATGCAATTCTTCATGCTCCGTTGGACTCATCCGATAATGAGCCAAATTTGGTAGGGAAGCACCAGGCATCAAATTGATTTGGTGCTGAATGTCTCTCATGGGAGGGAGACCTGCAGGTAAGTCCGTCGGGAAAACAACCTTGAATTTTTCCAAAAGTGGTCGAACTTCAAGAGGTATGGAAGAAGCAACTTCACCTGCCTTGTGAAGTAAAACATATATAATACGAACCCCTTTTAGAGCACCTTTCATATCCTTCATCGAAAGCAATGTAGGAGATGAAGACTTTTCGACAATAGGAGTTTTTAAAGGCTCCTTACTAGGTGCTAATATAATTTTCTTCCCTCCAAATTCAAAAGAGTACGTATTTCGATAACCATCATGAGTAGTCCGCCTATCGAATTGCCATGGTCGCCCAAGAATGACATGACTAGCATCCATCGGTAGAACATCGCACCATATTTTGTCGAAATAAACAGAACCAATGGATAGATTAACAAGGCAGCGTTTGGAAATGGTTATCTCAGTACCTTTCGACAGCCACGACATCTTGTAAGGTGTGGGGTGCGCCTTTAACTCCAACTGTAGTTTGTTCGCTGCCATTTCAGAAATTATATTCTCACAGCATCCAGAGTCAATAATCAATTGACATACCTTCCCTTTAATTGTGCAAGTGGAATGAAAAATGTTGGTGTGCAGCCACCTATCTCCAGTCTCATCACGAGGAACTAGAAAGATTTTTCTCACCATAAAAAATTCACCAGAATCAGCATGCACTATTTGCTCGTCACCTGCGGACTCTTCGACATCATTCACCTCTTCTTCAAGCGGATCCTTCACATGCTCATCCAAATCGTTATCCACTAAGAAGGCTTTGCCGGCTTGTCGATTTTTGTTCTTTTGGCAATTGTTAGCACGATGACCCAACTCACCACAAGCATAGCAACGAATATCAGACGTAGTTGGTTGCTTCAAAATGTTGGGCTGATTAGGAAACTTACTAGCGGTTTGTGTCGTAACCTCAGCAACTTTGGTGATGCCGGGGGTACTCCTAACGGGTTGATTGGTCATGATAGAGGATGGTTGCCTCCTCGAGCGAGAACGCTCTACCTTGAGTGCTCGTTGGTGTGCATCTCCTAAGTCCCAAATGTCAAGGACTTCCAGGGCATCTTGAATATGAAGTTGCAGGCCATTCAAGTACTTGCTCACAAGCATTTCCTCCGGATCTTGAATGTTGTTGTGAATCACCATCTCATTGAATTCGTTGGTGTATTGGTCCACCATTCGCGTACCTTGTCTCAGATTTTGGTACCGTTGATAGAGCTCTCTCTTGTATCCCTTAGGTAGGAAATACTTTCGGATCTTGTCTTCCATCTTCCTCCATGAAGTAATTGGCACTTTGCCAACAGATTGGCGAGTTTGCTTCTCACGCCTCCACCAAGCAAGGGCTTTAGCTCTACATCGCATAGCGATGATCCCGACTCGACGATCCTCAGGAACATTTCGATACTCAAACACTTCATTAACAAGTGTTAGCCAGTCAACAATTTCTTCAGGAGATTCATTACCTGAGAATTCTGAGATATCCTTTTTAACTTCTTTTTCCCACTCCGGTTCACGAAATGTTTTGCTCATAGACAGTCGAACATTCCTCCCGATGCGAAATGGTCGAACATTCTCCGAAGATGAAGAGTCACCATTGTAATTTTTGGTCCTGGAACGAGGTGGTGAATTGTTTTTNATTCTATAAATCATTTCAAATTGCATTGAGGGAGAGGAGAGAATTAAGAAAATTGCAAAATTTAAATTCAACAGATTATTGAGAATTTATTTATCCCTAGCAGATTTTAAAATTTTAAAAATTGAAAAAATGCAATATTTTGATTTTTAAATTTGTTGTTAATGTCGTTTGATTTGATTGGTGAGAAAAAAATACAATATTTGAATAAGTTAATTGAACCAAAATACAAGTGAGGGACTCAATTGCATAAAATACACTTTGGTGGATGAATATTATAAATAGTAATCCCAAGTTTCGATGTTGTGTTAAGCATATATCCCTAGATGGGAGTGGAGAACTGATGAAGCCTGATGTAGGCTACTCAGACGTTAGGATCGGGAGATTGACTTGCAAATGCGGAACAGGATGAACAGTAATTACAGTCCTGCGCAAGCTCGGGAAAATGCGTACAACTTCGTCGATACAGATCGGAATGACCTGATTCAAAAGCCAAATGAACAAAGACTTTTGAATTAACAATTTCTCTATTTGAGTTTTCTCAAATAAGCCCTGTAGGTAGGATGAAATCGGGGTGGAAATGGACAGATGTAAAATGGACAGAACAGAGGAAAAGATAGAACTTTGTTGGTTGCCCTTCCAGGCCTCCAAGGAAGTGGATAGGGCACCGATTCTTCTAGATCGATTTTAAAATTGCAAATTTAAATTCAAGAGATTATTGACAATTTTTTTATCCCTAGCAGATTTTAAAATTCTAAAAATTGCAAAAATGCAATAATTTGATTTTTAAATTTGTTGTTAATGTCATTTGATTTGATTGGTGAGAAAAATACAATATTTGAATAGGTTAATTGAACAAAAATACAAGTAATGGACTCAATTGCATAAAATACACTTTAATGGATGAATATTATAAATAGCAATCACAAGTTTCAATCTTGTGTTAAGCATATATCCTTATATGGAAGTGCAGAACTTTCTTATTACAGTGCATTGCTTTTGCTTTTCCTTAAGTAATTTGCCTAAAGATTATATAAATCATTTCAAATTGCGTTGAGTTAAAGGAGACAATTTAGAAAATTGAAAAATTTAAATTCAACAAAGTATTGACAATTCATTTATCCCTACCAGATTTTAAAATTTGAAAAATTGCAAAATTGAAATATTTTGATTTTTAATTTTATTATTAATGTCATTTGATTTAATTGCTGAGAAAAATATAATATGTGAAAAATATAATATTTGAATATGTTAATTGAACAAAAATACAAATAATGGACTCAATTGCATAAAACATACTTTAGTGGATGTTAAGCATATATCCCTATATGGGAGTGCAAAACTATTTTATTGGAGTCTATTGCTTTTCCTTTTTCTTAAGTAATTTGTTTGATGATAGGAATTCTATAAATCATTTCAAATTGCATGGAGGCAAAGGAGACGATTAAGAAAATTGCAAAATTTAAATTCAACAGACTATGGATAATTTATTTGTCCCTAGTACATTTTAAAATTCTAAAAATTGCAAAAATGTAATATTTTGAATTTGAATTTTGTTGTTAGTGTCATTTTATCTTAATTGAACAAAAATACAAGTAATGGACTCAATTGCACAAAAAACAATTTAGTGGATGAATATTATAAATAGCAATTCCAAGTTTCATTGTTGTGTTAAGCATATATCACTAGATGGGAGTGCAGAACCATCTTATTACAGTCCATTGCCTTTGCTTTTTCTTAAGTAATTTTCCTGCAGATTATATAAATCATTTCAAATTGCATTGAGGCAAAGGAGACAAATTAGAAAATTGCAAAATTTAAATTCAATAGAGTATCGACAATTCATTTATCCCTAGCAGATTTTAAAATTCAAAAAAATGCAAAATTGAAACATTTTGATTTTTCAATTTATCGTTAATATCGTTCGATTTAATTCGTGAGAAAAATATAATATGTGAAAATTATAATATTTAAATTTATTAATTGAACAAAAATACAAGTAATGGACTCAATTGTATAAAATACACTTTAGTATATGAATATTATAAATAGCAATCCCAAGTTTTAATGTTGTGTTAAGCATATATCCCAAGATGGGAGTGCAGAACCATCTTATTACAGTTCCATTACTTTTGCTTTTTCTTAGGTAATTTGCCTGAAGATTATATAAATCATTTCAAATGACGTTGAGGCAAAGGAGATAAATCAGAAAATTGCAAATTTTAAATTCAGTAGAGTATTGACAATTCATTTATCTGTAGTAGATTTTAAAATTCTATAAATTGCAAAATTAAAATATTTTGATTTTTAAATTTATCGTTAATGTCGTTCGATTTAATTCGTGAGAAAAATATAATATGTGAAAATTATAATATTTAAATTTGTTAATTGAACAAAAATACAAGTAATAGACTCAATTGCATAAAATACACTTTGGTAGATGAATATTATAAATAGCAATCCCAAGTTTCAATGTTGTGTTACGCATATATCCTAAGATGCGAGAGCAGAATCATCTTATTATAGTCCATTGCTTTTGCTTTTTCTTATGTAATTTGTCTGAAAATTATATAAATCATTTCAAATTGCGTTGTGGCAAAGGAGACAATTAAGAAAATTGAAAAATTTGAATTCAATAGAGTATTACAATTCACTTATCCCTAGGAGATTTTAAAATTCTAAAAATTGCAAAATTGAAATATTTTGATTTTTAAATTTATCGTTAATGTCGTTTGATTTAATTGGTGAGAAAAATATACTATGTGAGAAATATAATATTTGAATATGTTAATTGAACAAAAATACAAATAATGGACTCAATTGCATAAAATACACTTTAGTGGATGAATTTTATAAATAGTAGTCCCAAGTTTCAATGTTGTGTTAAGCATATATCACTAGATGGGAGTGTCAAGTCTTCTTATTACAGTCCATTGCTTGTGCTTTTTCTTAAGTAATTTGCCCGATGATTACATAAATTATTTCAAATTGCATTGAGGCAAGGGAGACAATTCCGAAAATTGCAAAATTTAAATTCAACAGAGTATTGACAATTCATTTATCCCTAGCAGATTTTAAAATTTGAAAAAGTGAAAAATTAAAATATTTTGATTTTTAAATTTAATATTAATTTCGTTTGATTTAATTGGTAGGAAAAATATAATATGTGAAAAATATAATATTTGAATATGTTAATTCAACAAAAATACATGTAATGCACTTTATTGCATAAAATATACTTTAATAAATGAATATTATAAATTGCAGACTCGGGTTTCAATGTTGTGTTAAGCATATATCACTAGATAAGAGTGTAGAGCCTTCTTATTACGGTCGATTGTTTTTGCTTTTTCTTAAGTAATTTGCCTGAAGATTACGAAAATTATTGTTAATGTCATTTGCCTTAAGTAATTTGAATATGTTAATTGAACAAAAATACAAGTAATGGACCCAATTGCATAAAATACACTTTAGTGGATGAATATTATAAATAGCAAACCCAAGTTTCAATGTTGTGTTAAGCATATATCCCTAGATGGGAGTGAAGAACCTTCTTATTACAGTCCATTGCCTTTGCTTTTTCTCAAGTAATTTGCCTGAAGATTATATAAATCATTTCAAATTATGTTGAGGCAATGGAGACAAATCAAAAAATTGTAAAAATTTAAATTCAACAGAGTATTAACAATTCACTTATCCGTAGTAGATTTTAAAATTCTATAAATTGCAAAATTGAAATATTTTGATTTTTAAATTTATCGTTAATGTCGTTTGATTTAATTGGTGAGAAAAATATAATATTTGAATATGCTAATTGAACAAAAATACAAGTAATGAACTCAATTGCATAAAATCATTTTAGTTGATGAATATTATAAATAGTTGTCCCAAGTTTCAATGTTGTATTAAGCATATATCACTAGATGGGAGTGTAAAGTCTTCTTATTACAGTTGATTGCTTTCACTTTTTCTTAAGTAATTTGCCTAAAGATTACATAAATTATTTCAAATTGCGTTGAGGCAAAGGGGATAATTCCGAAAATTGTAAAATTTAAATTCAACAGAGTATTGACAAATCATTTATCCCTAACAGATTTTAAAATTCCAAAAATTGCAAAAGTGCAATATTTTGATTTTTAAATAAATTATAAATGTCGTTTGATTTGATTGGTGAGAAAAATACAATATTTGAATATGTTAATTGAACAAAAATACTAGTAATGGACCCAATTGCATAAAATACACTCTAATGGATGAATATTATAAATAGCAGTCCCAAGTTTCAATGTTGTGTTAAGCATATATCACCCGAAGGGAGTGTAGAGTCTTCTTATTACAAGCGATTGCTTTTGTTTTTTCTTAAGTAATTTGCCTGAAGATTACATAAATTATTTCAAATTGCGTTGAGGCAAAGGAGACAATTCTGAAAATTGTAAAATTTAAATTCAATAGAGTATTGACAATTCATTTATCCCTAGCAAATTTTAAAATTCTAAAAATTGCAAAATTGAAATATATTCATTTTTAAATATGTCGTTAATGCGATTTGATGTAATTGGCAAGAAAAATATACTATGTGAAAAATATAGTATTTGAATATGCTAATTCAACAAAAATACAAGTAATGAACTCAATTGCATAAATGACACTTTAGTGGATGAATATTATAAATAACAATCTCAAGTTTCAAGGTTGTATGAAGCATATATCCCTAGATGGGAGTGCGCAACCATCTTATTAGAGTCCATTGCTTTTCCTTTTTCTTAAGTAATTTGTCTGGAAACAAGAATTCTATAAATCATTTCAAATTGTATTGAGGCAAAGGAGAGAATTAAGAAAATTGAAAATTTTAAATTCAATAGATTATTGACAATTTATTTATCCCTAGTAGATTTTAAAATTCTAAAAATTGCAAAAATGCAATATTTTGATTTTTAAATTTGTTGTTAATGTCGTTTGATTTGATTGGTGAGAAAAATACAATATTTGATTAAGTTAATTGAACAAAAATTCAAGTAATGGACTCAATTGCATAAAATACACTTTAGTGGATGAATATTATAAATAGCAATCCCAAGTTTCAATGTTGTGTTAAGCATATATCCCTAAATGGGAGTGCAGAACCTTCTTATTACAACCCATTGCTTTTGCTTTTTCTTATGTAATTTGCCTGAAGATTATATAAATCATTTCAAATTGCGTTGAGGCAAAGGAGAAAATTCAGAAAATTGCAAAATTTAAATTCAACAGAATATTGACAATTCATTTATCCCTAGCAGATTTTAAAATTCGAAAAATTGCAAAATTGAAATATTTTGATTTTTAAATTTAATGTTAATGTCGTTTGATTTAATTGGTGAGAAAAATATAATATGTGAAAAGTATAATATTTGACTATGTTAATTGAACAAAAATACAAGTAATCGACTCAATTGCATAAAATACACTTTATTGGATGAATATTATAAATAGCAAACCCAAGTTTCAATGTTGTGTTAACCATATATCCCTAGATGGGAGTGTTGAACCTTCTTATTACAGTCCATTGCTTTTGCATTTTCTTAAGTAATTTGCCTGAAGATTATATAAATCATTTCAAATTGCGTTGAGGCAAAGGAGACAATTGAGAAAATTTCAAAATTTAAATTCAACGGAGTATTGACAATTCATTTATCGCTACCAGATTTTAAAATTCTAAAAATTGCAAAATCGAAATATTTTGATTTTTCTATTTATCATTAATGTCGTTTGATTTAATTAGTGAGGAAAATATACTATGTGAAAAAATATAATATTTGAATATGCTAATTGAACAAAAATACAAGTAAAGGGACTCAATTGCATAAAAACACTTTAGTGGATGAATATTATAAATAGCAAACTCAATTTTCAACGTTGTGTGAAGCATATATCCCTAGATGGGAGTGCGGAACCATCTTATTAGAGTCCATTGCTTTTCCTTTTTCTTAAGTAATTTGTCTGAAAACAGGAATTCTATAAATCATTTCTAATTGCATTGAGGCAAAGGAGAGAATTAAGAAAATTGCAAAATTTAAATTCAACAGATTATTGACAATTTATTTATCCTTAGCAGATTTTAAAATTCTAAAAATTGCAAAAATACAATATTTTGATTGTTAAATTTGTTGTTAATGTCGTTTGAATTGATTGGTGAGAAAAATACAATATTTGAATATGTTAATTGAACAAAAATACAAGTAATGGACTCAATTGCATAAAATAAACTTTATTGGATGAATATTATAAATAGCAAACCCAAGTTTCAATGTTGTGTTAAACATATATCCTTCGGTGGGAGTGCAGAATCATCTTATTACAGTCCATTGCTTTTGCTTTTTCTTAGGTAATTTGCCTGTATATTATATAAATCATTTCAAATTGTGTTGAGGAAAAGGAGACGAGTCAAAAAATTGCAAAATTTAAATTCAACACAGTATTGACAATTCACTTATCCGTAGCAGATTTTAAAATTCTAAAAATTGAAAAATTGAAATATTTTGATTTTTAAATTTATCGTTAAAGTCGTTTGATTTAATTGGTGAGAAAAATATACTATGTAAAAATAAAATATTTGAATATGCTAATTGAACAAAAATTCAAGTAATGAACTCAATTGCATAAAAGACACTTGAGTGGATGAATATTATAAATAGCAATCTCAAGTTTTAAGGTTGTGTGAAGCATATATCCCTAGATGGGAGTGCGGAATGATCTCATTAGTGTCCATTGCTTTTCCTTTTTCTTAAGTAATTTATCTGAAGACATGAATTCTATAAATTATTCCAAATTACATTGAGGTAAAGGAGACAATTAAGAAAATTGAAATATTTAAATTCAATAGATTATTGACACTTTATTTATCCCTAGCAAATTTTAAAATTCTAAAAATATTTGATCGGTGAGAAAAATACAATATTTGAATAAGTTAATTGAACAAAAATACAAGTAATGGACTCAATTGCATAAAATACACTTTAGTCGATGATTATTATAAATAGCAACCCTAAGTTTCAATGTTGTGTTAAGCATATATCCCTAGATGATAGTGCAGAACCTTCTTATTAGAGTTCATTACTTTTGTTTTTTCTTAAGTAATTTGCCTAAAGATTATAAAAATCGTTTCAAATTGGGTGGAGGCAAAGGAGACAATTCAGAAAATTGCAAAATTTAAATTCAATAGAGTATTGACAATTCACTTATCCGTAGCAGATTTTAAAATTGTAAAAATTGCAAAATTGAAATATTTTGATTTTTAAATTTATCGTTAATGTCGTTTGATTTAATTGGTGAGAGAAATATAATATTTGAATATGCTAATTGAACAAAAACACAAGTAATGAACTCAATTGCATAAAAGACCCTTTAGTGGATGAATATTATAAATAGCAAACTTAAGTTTCAATGTTGTGTTAAGAATATATCCCTAGATGAGAGTGCAAAACCTTCTTATTACAGTCCATTGCTTTTGCTTTTTCTTAAGTAATTTTCCTGAATATTATATAAATCATTTTAAATTGCGTTGAGGCAAAGGAGACAATTCCGACAATTCATTTATCCATAATAGATCTTAAACTTTAAAAAAGTACAAAATTGAAATATTTTATTTTTAAATTTAATGTTAATGTCGTTTGATTTAATTGGTGAGAAAAATATAATATGTGAAAAATATAATATCTGAATATGTTAATTGAACAAAAATACAAGTAATGGACTTAATTGCATAAAATATACTTTATTGGATGAATATTATAAATAACAATCCTAAGTTTCAATGTTGGGTTAAGCATATATCCCAAGATGGGAGTGCAGAACCATCTTATTACAGTCCATTGCTTTTGCTTTTTCTTAAGTAATTTGCATAAAGATTATATAAATCATTTCAAATTGTGTTGGGGCGAAGGGGAAAATTCAGAAAATTACAAAATTTAAATTTAACAGAATATTGACAATTCATTTATCCTTAGCAGAATTTAAAATTTGAAAAATTGCAAAACTGAAATATTTTGATTTTTAAATTTATTGTTAATGTCATTTGATTTAATTGGTGGGAAAAATATAATATGTGAATATGATAATTGAACAAAAATACAAGTAATGGACTCAATTGCAGAAAATACACTTTAGTGGATGAATATTATAAATAGCAATCCCAAATTTCAAAGTTTTGTTAAGCATATATCTCAAAATGGGAGTGCAGAACCATCTTATTACAGTTCATTGCTTTTGCTTTTTCTTAAGTAATTTGCATGAAAATTATATAAATCATTTTAAATTGTGTTGGGGCAAAGGGGAAAATTTAGAAAATTACAAAATTTAAATTCAACAGAGTATTGACAATTCACTTATCCATAGTAGAATTTAAAATTTGAAAAATTGCAAAACTGAAATATTTTGATTTTTAAATTTATTGTTAATGTCATTTGATTTAATTGGTGGGAAAAATATAATATGTGAAAAATATCATATTTGAATATGTTAATTGAACAAAAATACAAGTAATGGACTCAATTGTATAAAATACACTTTGGTGGATGAATATTATAAATAGCAGTCCCAAGTTTTAATGTTGTGTTAAGCACATATCATTAGATGGGAGTGTAGAGCCTTCTTATTACAGTCAATTCCTTTTACTTTTTCTTAAGTAATTTGCCTGAAAATTATATAAATTATTTCAAATTGTGTTTAGGCAAAGGAGACAATTTTGAAATTTGCAAAATTTAAATTCAACAGGGTATTGACAATTCATTTATCCCTAGCAGATCTGAAACTTCAAAAAAGTGCAAAATTTAAATATTTTGGTTTTTAAATTTAATGTTAATGTCATTTGATTTATTTGGTGAGAAAAATATAATATGTGGAAAATATAGTATTTGAATATGTTAATTGAACAAAAATACAAACAATGGACTCAATTGCATAAAATACACTTTAGTGGATGAATATTATAAGTAGTAGTCTGAAGTTTCAATGTTGTGTTGAGCATATATCCCTAGATGGGAGTGCAGAACCTTCTTATTACAGTTCATTGCTTTTGCTTTTTCTTAAGTAATTTGCCTGAAGATTATATAAATCATTTCAAATTGTGTTGAGGCAAAAGAGACAATTCAAAAAATAGAAAAATTTATATTCAACAGAGTTTTGACAATTCACTTATCCATAGTAGATTTTAAAATTTGAAAAGTTTCAAAACTGAAATATTTTGATTTCTATATTTATTGTTAATGTTGTTTGATTTAATTGGTGAGAAAAAAAATATGTGAAAAATATAATATTTGAATATGTTAATTGAACAAAAATACAAGTAATGGACTCAATTGCATGAAATACACTTTAGTGGATGAATATTATAAATAGCAGTCCCAAGTTTCAATGTTGTGTTAAGCATATATCACTAGATGGGAGTGTAGAGCCTTCTTATTACAGTTGATTGCTTTTGCTTTTTCTTAAGTAATTTTCCTGAAGATTACATAAATTATTTCAAATTGCGTTGAGGTAAAAGTGACAATTCTGAAAATTGCAAAATTTAAATTCAACAAAGTATTTATAATTCATTTATCCCTAGCAGATTTTAAAATTCAAAAAAGTGTAAAATTGAAATATTTTCATTTTTAAATTTATTATTAATGTCATTTGATTTAATTTGTGGGAAAAATATAATATATGAAAAATATCATATTTGAATATGTTAATTGAACAAAAATTCTAGTAATGGACTCAATTGCATAAAATACACTTTAGTGGATGAATATTATAAATAGTAGTCTCAAGTTTCAATGTTGTGTTAAGCATATATCCCTAGATGGGAGTGCAGAACCTTCTTATTGTCCATTGTTTTTGCTTTTTCTTAAGTAATTTGCCTGAAGATTATATAAATCATTTCAAATTGTGTTGAGACAAGGGAGACAATTCAGAAAATTGCAAAATTTAAATTCAACAGAGTATTGACAATTCATTTATCCATAGCAGATTTTAAAATTCAAAAAATTGCAAAATTGAAATATTTTGATTTTTAAATTTATTGTTAATGTTGTTTGATTTAATTGGTGAGAAAAATATAATATGTGAAGAATATAATATTTGAATATGTTAATTGAACAAAAATACAAGTGATGGACTCAATTAGATAAAAGACACTTTAGTAGATAAATATTACAAATAGCAATTTGAAGTTTCAAGGTTATGTGAGGTATATATCCCTAGATGGGAGCGGGAAACCATGTTATTAGAGTCCATTACTTTTCTTTTTTCTTAAGTAATTTGTCTGAAGACAAGAATTCTATAAATCATTTCAAATTGCATTGAGGCAATCCAGACAATTAAGAAAATTGCAAAATTTAAATTCTGCAGATTATTGACAATTTATTTATTCTTAACAGATTTTAAAATTCTAAAAATTGCAAAAATGCAATATTTTAATTTTTAAATTTGTTGTTAATGTTGTTTGATTTGAATGGTGAGAAAAATACAATATTTGAATAATTTAATTGAATAGAAATACAAGTAATGTACTCAATTGCATAAAATACACTTTAGTGGATGAATATTATAAATACCAATTGCATGTTTCAATGTTGTGTTAAGCATATATCCCTAAATGGGAGTGCAGAGCCTTCTTATTACAGTCCATTGCTTTTGCTTTTTCTTAAATAATTTGCTTGAAGATTATATAAATCATTTCAAATTGTGTTGAGGTAAAGGAGACAATTTAGAAAATTACAAAATTTATATTAAATAGAGTGTGGACAATTTATTTATCCTTAACAGATTTTAAAATTCTAAAAATTGCAAAAATACAATTCCAAGTTTCAATAAAATTTGAATAAAATAGTATGTGAAGAATATAATATTTGAGTCTTTGGTTGTTTATAATCATTGAGTAAGAACTCCAAATCCTTTAACCTTTGTTAGAACGATCTTATACCAACATTGGTGTTGGGTTCTATTTACAAATAATCGAAGTTCATATCAGCAGGTGTCCCAAAATTGTATTTTGTAAAGTTTTTGCAAGCCTTGGCTGTTAATAATTTTGATGTTATTATTAAATAAGTATATGAATATTTTATAATTTTATTAATTTAATAAAATGTCACATATTAATATATACAAATAATATAAATACAAGGTTATACTCATAACTCATGTTTACTAATTACATATTAAATTGAAAAATTCAAATTCTAATATAATAAAAAAGTATATTAAATCCAATTTGTTAAACTTTTATTCAAATTCTTATTTCTAATTTATGATGAATTTGAATTGATTTTTATATTTTCTTTTAATTTTAATTCAATATCACAAGTATTTATAGTATATATTTTAATTTGATATAATCTTCAAATTTTAATAAATTATTTTTTAAGTCATTATTAACAGTATTAATAAAATTATTAAGAATTTTTTTGACAATTTTTTCCACTAACTTTAATTGACTTCTACTTGACTTTTAAATTTTTAAGAACTTTGTAATATATAATTTTAAATAATAAGATCTAAAATTTCACTTTTCATTATATTTTATAATATGTAATATCTTTAAAATACTGTTATATATTTCTTCAATTTTCTCAATTTTCATTTTACATAAAAATGTTGAATTGAAATATTTTTATTTCTCAATTTAACAAGTTTCTAATTCTTAATTTCCTTTAACTCTTAACTTTATAAATCTTAATTTATGAACTTTATAAGTTTTACTACTTAAAATGAATTTTATAAATTATTTGACTCACATACACTAGTTACATATTAAATTGAAAAATTACATTTAACACGTGAAAAATAAAACGCAGAGGCATTGATTTTAGAAGGCAAGCCAAAAGAGCTAACTAGTAGGGAAGTGGTAACCCAAAAACATGAAGGCATCAATTTTAGAATGTAAGCCAAAAGGGGTTGGCCTTCATTTCTGGTAGGGAAGTGGTAAAAAGGAATTTCAAACAAGGCAAAAACACGAAGATTTGATGCAAGTTTCTTTCCGATAAGAAGAAAACAGAGTCTATATCAAATAGATAGTAAGAAGAAAAAAAGAGCATGTAACAAATAGATTTTAGGAGTAGGTACTAAAATAGACATTTTATCTGTTTGTGCATTTCTCTTCCTTTTATCCATCAAAAAAGATTATACAACAAATTAAGCTTTAATGAATAAATTCTATTTTTCATTTTATGGTTGAAATACCCGTGAAATTTATGAATTTGAAAATCAAGCTACTTCTTTCAAAATTATGTGCATAGGCAACCTTTGGTAATTAATCCTTATCCTTATTTATTGCTTTCCAGCTGTTAGAAACTAATGTGACTGTTGGTTACCATCAAAGTGTATGGGCTAAGATTGGGAGGAATGTTAATCCACTTATCCAAATAGAGTAGCCTATGGTAAGAAAAAAATATAGCTTCTAGCAAATAGACAATAAGAAGAAAACATAGCTTTTAGCAAATAGACAATAAGATGAAAACATAGCTTCTAACAAATAGACGATAAGAAGAAAACATAGCTTCTAGCAAATAGATAGTAAGAAGAAAACATAACCTCTAGCAAATAGACAGTAAGAAAAAAACAAAACCTATAAGAGCCTGTAGAAAATAGAGCAACCTATGGTAAAACGAAAATAAAGCCTATAGTAAATAGACAGTGAGAAGAAAATAGACCCTGTAGAAAACAGAGCAACCTAAGGTAGGAAGAAAATAGAGCCTATAGCAAATAAATGGTAGGAAGAAAACTGATTCTAGAGGAACTTGTAGAAAATAGAGTAGGCCTATGGAAAGAAAAAAATAGAGCTTGTAGCAAATAGACGAAAAGAAGAAAATAGAGTCTCTAGCAAATAAATGGTAAGAAGAAAACAAATCTTGTAGAAAATAGAATAGCCTATGGTAAGAAGAAAACAGAGCTTGTAGAAAACATAACAGCCTATGGTAAGAAGAAAACATAGCTTGTAGAAAACATAGCAACCTATGGTAAGAAGAAAATAGAGCTTGCAGCAAATAGATGGTAAGAAGATAACAGAGCTTGTAAGAGCTTGTAGAAAACATAGTAGCCTAAGGTAGGAAGAAAACAAAACATGTAGCAAATAGACAATAAGAAGAAAATAGAACCTAAAGGAGCCTGTAGAAAATAGAGCAGCATACGAAAAGAAGAAAATAGAGCCCATAGCAAATAAATGATAAGAAGAAAATAGAGCCTATAGCAAATAGATTTTAAGAGTAGGTACTAAAATAAACATTTTATCTCTTCGTGCACTCCTCTTCCTTTCATCCATCAAAAAAGATTATATGACAAATTAAGCTTCAATGAATAGATTATGTTTTGCATTACATTGTTGAAATATCTGTGGTGTTTACAAATTTGAAAATCAAGCTACTTCTTTCAAATTATGTGCACATGCAACTTTTGGTAATTAATGCTTGTCCTCATTTGTTGCTTTCCAACTGTTGGATTCTCATGTGACTGTTGGCTACCATCAGAGTGTATGGGCTAAGATAGTGAGGACTATCAATTCACTTGTCCAAACAAAGTAGCCTCTAGTAAGAAGAAAACAAAGTCTATATGAGCTTGTAGAAAATAGAGCAGCCTATGGTAAGAAGAAAAAAAAGCCTATAACAAATAGATAATAAGAAGAAAAGAGCGCTTGTAAGAGCCTATAGAAAATAGAGTAGCCTAAGGTAGGAAGAAAATAAAGCTTGTAGTAAATAGATGGTAAGAAGAAAACAAAACTTGGTGGAGCCTATAGAAAACATAGCAGCCTAGGGAAAAAAGAAATAGAGCCTATAGCAAATAGACAATAAAAATAAAACAAAACCTGTAACAAATAGACGATAAAAATAAAATAGTGCCTGTAACAAATATATTTTAAGAGTAGGTATTAAAATAGACATTTTATCTGTTCGTCCACTCCTCTTGTTTTCATCCATCAAAAAATATTATACAACAAATTAAGATTTAATGAATAGATTTTGTTTTGCATTACATGGTTGAAATACCCATGGAGTTCATGAATTTGAAAATCAAGCTACTTTTTTCAACATGATGTGCACAGGCAACCTTTGGTAATTAAGCCTCATTTGTTGCTTTCCAACTATTGGAAACACATGTGACTGTTGGCTAACATTGGAGTGTATGGCCTAAGATTGGGAGTATTGTCAATCCACTTGGACAAATAGAGCAGCCTACGGTAAGAAGAAAATAGAGCCTCTAGCAAATAGATGGTAAGAAGAAAACAATACCTCAAGCAAATAGACGACAAAAAGAAAAGAGATCCTGTAAGAGCTTGTAGAAAACAGAGCAGCCTATGGTAAGAAGAGAACATAGCTATAGCAAATAGACGGTAGGAAGAAAACAAAACCTGTAGAAAATAGAGCAATCTAAGGTAGGAAGAAAACAAACCCTATAGCAAATAAATGGTAAGAAGAAAATAGTACATATAGAAGCTTGTAGAAAATAGTACGACCTACGGGAAGAAGAAAACAGAGCTTATAGCAAATAGATGGTAAGAAGTAAATAGAGCCTGTAGCAAATAGATTTTAGGAGTAGGTACTATAATAGACATTTTATTTGTTCGTGCACTCGTCTTCCTTTCATCCATAAAAAAAGATTATACAAAAAATTAAGCTACAATGAATAAATTCTATTTTGCATTACATCATTGAAATACTCATGGAGTTTATGAATTTGAAAATCAAGCTACTTCTTTCAAAATTATGTGCACAGGCAACCTTTGGTAATTAATCCTCATCTTCATTTGTTGCTTTCCAACTATTGGAAACTCTTGTTACTATTGGCTACCATTAGAGTGTATAGCCTGAGATTGGGAGGATTGTCAATCCACTTGGCCAAATTAAGCAGCCTAAGGTAAGAAAAAAAATAGAGCTTCTAGCAAATATACAGTAAGAAGAAAACAATGCCTCTAGTAAATAGAAAACAAGAAGAAAAGAGAGCCTGTAGAAAATAAAATCTATGGCAAATAGACAATAAGAAGGAAACAGAGTCTGTAGCAAATATACGGGAAGAAGAAATAGAGCCTGTAGAAAATAGAGCAGCCTAAGGTAGGAAGAAAACAGAGCCTATAGTGAATAGATGGTAAGAAGAAAACAAAACATAAAGGAACCTATAGAAAACAAGGCACCTACGAAATGAAGAAAACAAAGCCTGTAGTAAATAAAATTTAGGAATAGGTACTAAAATAGACATTTTATTTGTTCGTGCACTCTTTTTCCTTTCACCCATAAAAAAAGATTATACAGCAAATTAATCTTCAATGAATAGATTATATTTTGCATTACATGATTAAAATACCCGTCCTCATATGCACTGGAAACCTTTGGTAATTAATCCTTGTCCTTATTTGTTGCTTTCCAAATGTTGCAAACTCATGTGACTACTGGGTATCATCATAGTGTATGGGCTAAGATTAGGAGGACTATTAATCCACTTGTCCAAACAAAGCTACCTACGATAAGTAGAAAATAGAGCCTTTAGCAAACAGAAAGTAAGAAGAAAACAATGCCTCTCGAAAATAAATGGCAAGAAGAAAAAAGAGACTGTAGAAAACAGAGCTTGTAGAAAATAGAGCCTATAGCAAATAGTCAGTAAGAAGAAAATGGAGCCTATAGCAGATAAATAGTAAGAAGAAAACAAAGCCTATAGCAAATAGAAAGGAAGAAGAAATAGAGCCTGTAGAAAATAGAGCAGCCTAAGGTAGGAAGAAAATAGAGCTTATAGCAAATAGACAGTAAGAAGATAATAGAACCTGGAGGAGCCTATAGAAAATAGGGCAGCCTATGGAAAGAAGAAAACAGAGCTTGTAGTAAATAGATTTTAGGAGTAGGTACTAAAATAGACATTTTATCTGCTCGTGCACTCCTCTTCCTTTCATCCATCAAAAAATATTATACGGCAAATTAAGTTTCAAAGAATAGATTTCGTATTGCATTACATGGTTGAAATACTCGTGGAAAACAAAGCCTATAAAAAACAAAGTAACCTATGGTAAGAAGAAAACAGAGCCTGTAGCAAATTAATGGTAAGAAGAAAACAGAACCTATAGGAGACTATAGAAAATAAAGCAGCCTAAGGTAGGAAGAAAACAAAGCCTATAGTAAAAAGATGGTAAGAAGAAAACAGAACCTAAAGGAGCCCATAGAAAATAAAGCAGCCTACCGAAAAAAAGAAAATATAGCTTATAGCAAAAAGATTTTAAGAGTAGGTACTAAAATAGAAATTTTATCTATTCGTGCACTCCTCTTTCTTTCATCCATTAAAAAAGATTCTACGACAAATTAAGTTTCAATGAATTGATTATATTTTGCATTACATAGCTGAAATACTCATGAAGTTTATGAATTTGAAAATCAAGCTACTTCTTTCAAATTTATGTGCACAAGTAACCTTTGGTAATTAATCCTCATCCTCATTTGTTGCTTTCTAACAGTTGGAAGCTCATGTGACTGTTGGCTACCATCAAAGTGTATGGGCTAAGATTGGGAGGACTATCAATCCATATGTACAAACAGAGCAACGTACGGTAAGAAAAAAATAGAGCCTTTAGCAAAGAAACAGTAAGAAGAGAACAAAACCTCTATAAAATAGATGATAAGAAGAAAATTGGGCCTATAAAAAGTAGAGCAACCTATGGTAAGATGAAAACAAAGCCTGTAGCAAATAGATGACAAGAAGAAAACAGAGCTTGTATAAGCTTGTAGAAAATAAAGTAACCTATGGTAGGAAGAAAACAGAGCTTGTAGAAGCCTATAGAAAATAGAGTTGCCTAAGATAGGAAGAAAATAGAGCTTATGTCAAAAAGATGGTAAAAAGATAAGAAAACCTGAAGGAGCCCATAAAAAATAGAACAACTTATGAAAAGAAGAAAATAGAGCCAATAACAAATAGATTTTAGGAGTAGGTACTAAAATAGACATTTTATCTGTTCATGCACTCCACTTCCTTTCATCCATCAAAAAAGATGATAAGGGAAATTAAGTTTCAATGAATAGATTTTGTTTTGCATTACATGGTTGAAAAACTCGTGGAGTTTATGAATTAGAAAATCAAGTTATTTCTTTCAAAATTATGTGCATAGGCAACCTTCAATAGTTAATCTTCCTCCCCATTTGTTGCTTTCCAACTATTGAAAACTCATATGACTGTTGGCTACCATCAGAGTGTATGGGCTAAGATTGGGAGAACTATCAATCCACTAGTCCCTCCAATAAGAAGAAAATAGAGCCTCTAGTAAATAGACGTTAAGAAGGAAACAGTGACTCTAGCAAAAAAAAAATGGTAAGAAAAAACAAAGCTTGTAAGAGCTTATAAAAAATAGATCATCCTATGGTAAGAAGAAAACAAAGCTTATAGCAAATAAATAGTAAGAAGAAAATTGAGCCTATAGGAGCCTGTAGAAAATAGAACAGCTTAAGGTAGAAAGAAAATAGAGCTTGTAGCAAATAAATGATAAGAAGAAAATAGAACCTGGAGGAGCCTGTAGAAATTAGTGTAGCCTACGAAAAGAAGAAAAAAAGCTTGTAGCAAATAGACGGTGAAAAGAAAACAAAGCCTCTAGCAAATAGATTTTAGGAGTAGGTACTAAAATAAACATTTTATCTGTTCATGCACTCCTCTTCCTTTCATCCATCAAAAAATATTATACAGAAAATTAAGTTTCAAAGAATAGATTTTGTTTTGCATGACATGGTTGAAATACCCGTGGAGTTTACGAATGTGAAAATCAAGTTACTCTTCTTAAAATTATGTGCACAGGCAACCCTTGGTAATTAATCCTTGTCCTCATTTGTCGCTTTCCAATTGTTGGAAACTCATGGGACTGCTGGCTACCATCAGAGTGTATGGCCTATAATTGGGAGGACTGTCAATCCATTTGTTTAAACAAAGTTGCCTACAGTAAGAAGAAAATAAAGCCTTTAGCAAATAGACAGTAAAAAGAAAATAAAGCCTCTAACAAATAGAAGGTAAGAAGAAAATAGAGCGTGTAGGAGCTTGTAAAAAATATAGTAGCTTATGGTAAGAAGAAAATAAAGCCTGTAGCAAATTGACGACAAGAAGAAAACAGAACCTGTATGGATAGATCATATTGAAATGGAGTTATTTTATGTTTCAAATATTTTAAAGTATGAATTTATTAAATTAGGAATTACATTTGATGACTTATTGAAAAAAGAAAAGAAAATATGAGAAAAATGTGAAAAAAAGAAAAAGAAAAATGATGTTATTAAGGCTAACAGGTTGTATTAGTCCATTCTAAGTCTTAAACTTCTAGTTATTGAAGAGCCAACATTTCTCTCTGCATTTTCATTTCTAGCTAGTTCCATTTAGAATTTTTTTCTCGTAGATTTCCCTTATTTCTTTCTAATTTCCTCTGGGCATGTCATTCCTTAAACAACTCACTTTGTACTAATCTCTCGGAATTGTATTTTGTAAAGCTTTTACAAGACTTGACTGTTAATAATTTTGATGTTATTAAAATAGGAATATTTTATCATTTTATTAATTTAATAAAAGGTCACATATTAACATATACAAATAATATAAATATAAGGTTATACTCATAACTTACGTATACTAACTACATATTAAATTGAAAAATGCAAATACTAATATAATAAAAAAGTATATAATTCTACATAAATATTTAAATTATATTAAATTAAATTTAATTAGTTAAACTTTTATTCAAATACTTATTTCTAATTTATAATGAATTTGAATTGATTTTAACATTTTTTTTAATTTTAATTCAATCTCATAGGTATTTATAATATATATTTTAATTTGATATAATCTTCAAATTTTAATAAATTATGTTTTAAGTCACTATTAACAATGTTAATAAGATTATTAGGAGTTTTCTTGACAATTTTTTTCACTAACTTTAATGGACTTCTACTTGACTTCTAAATTTTTAAGAAATTTGTAATATATAATTTTAAATAATAAGATCTAAAATTTCACTTTTTACTATATTTTATAATCTGTAATATCTTTAAAATATTGTTGTATAACTATTCAATTTTCTCAATTTTCATTTTACATAAAAAAGTTGAATGGAACTATTTTTATTTCTCAATTTAACAAGTTTCTAATTCTTAATTTCCTTTAACTCTCAACTTCATAAATCCTAATATATGAACTTTATAAGTTTTACTACTCAATATGAACTTTATAAATTATTTGACTCTTATATACTAGTCACATATTGAATTGAAAAATTACATTTAACATAAGGAAAATAAAACATACAGGCATTAATTTTAGAAGGCAAGCCAAAAGAGTCAACCAATAGGAAAGTGGTAACCCAAAAACACGAAGGCATCAATTTTACAAGGCAAGCCAAAAGGAGTTGGCCTTCAATTTTAGTAGGGAAAGGGTAAAAAGGAATTTCAAACAAGGCAAAAACATAAAGAATTGTTGCAAGTAGACGGTATGAAGAAATAGAGCCTGATGGAGCTTGTAGAAAATAGAGTAGCCTAAGGAAGGAAGAAAATAAAGCCTGTAGTAAATAGACGGTAAGAAGAAAAGAGAACCTAGAGGAGCCTGTAAAAAATAGAGCAGCCTACAGAAAGAAGAAAACAGAGTAGTATATGGAAAGAAGAAAACAGAGCTTATAGCAAATAGATTTTATAAGTATATACTAAAATAGACATTTAATCTATTTGTGCACTCATCTTCCTGTCATCCATCAAAAAAGATTATATGACAAATTAAGCTTTAATCAATAGATTTTGTTTTGCATTACATGGATGAAATACCCCTAGAGTAGACTAATTTTAAAATGAAGTTACTTCTTTCAAAATTATGTGCATAGGCAACCTTTGGTAATTAATCCTTGTCCTCATTTGTTGCTTTCCAACTATTGGAAACTCATGTCACTGCTGGTTACCATCAGAGTGTATGGGCTAAGATTGGGAGGACTGTTAATCCACTTGTCCAAACAAAGTAGTGTCCAGTAAGAAGAAAATAGAGCCTCTAGCAAATAAACGATAAGAAGAAAATAGAGCAGCCTATGGTAAGAGGAAAACAAAGCCTGTAGCAAATAGATGATAAGAAGAAAACAGAGCCTATAAGAACCTGTAGAAAATAGAGCCTGTAGCAAATAGATTGTAATAAGAAAATAGAACTTGGAGGAGCCTGTAAAAAACATAATAGTCTTTGGAAACAAGAAAACAGAGCCTATAGCAAATAGATGGAAAGAAAAAAATAGAACTTGTAGCATATAGATTTTAGGAGTAGGTACTAAAATAAACATTTTATCTATTCATGCACTCCTCTTCCTTTCATGCATAAAAAAAGATTATATGACAAATTAAGCTTCAATGAATAGATTCTATTTTGCATTACATAGTTGAAATACCCGTGGAGTTTACGAATTTGAAAATCAACCTATTTCTTTCAAAATTATGTGCATAAGCAACCTTTGGTAATTAATCCTCATCCTCATTTGTTGCATTCCAACTATTGAAAACTCATGTGACAGTTGGCTTCCATTAGAGTGCATAGGCTAAGATTGGGAGGATTGTCAATGCATTTATCCAAACAAAGCAATGTCAGGTGAAAAGAAAATAGAGCCTTTAAGAAATAAATGGTAAGAAGAAAATAGTGCATGTAGAAAATAGAGTAACCTATGATAAGAAGAAAGTAGAGGTTGTAGAAAATAGATGGTAAGAAGAAAATAGAGCTTGTAGAAAATATAGTAAGCTAAGGTAGGAAGAAAACAACGCCTATAGAGAATATATGGTAAGAAGAAAGCATAACTTGGAGGAGCTTGTAGAAAATATAGTAAGCTAAGGTAGGAAGAAAACAACGCCTATAGAGAATATATGGTAAGAAGAAAACATAACTTGGAGGAGCTTGTAGAAAACATAGAAGCCTATGAAAAGAAGAAATAGAGCCTCTAGCAAATAGACAGTGAGAAGAAAACAAAGCCTGTAGCAAATAGATTTTAAGAGTAGGTACTAAAATAGACATTTTGTCTATTCGTGCACTCCTTTTCCTTTCATCCATAAAAAAAGATTGTACGGAAAGTTAAGCTTCAATGAATAGATTATGTTTTGCATTATATGGATGAAATGCCCATGGAGTTTATGAATTTGAAAATCAACCTACTTTCAAAATTATGTGCACAGTTAACCTTTGGTAATTACTCATTGTCCTCATTTGTTGCTTTGGAAACTCATGTGACTACTAGCTACCATCATAGTGTATGGCCTAAGATTAGAAGGACAGTTAATCCACTTGTCCAAACAGAGCAACCTACAATAAGAAGAAAATAGAGCCTCTAGTAAATTAACAATAAGAAGAAAACAGAGTATGTTAAAAACAAAGCAGCCTATGGTAAAAAGAAAATTGAACTTGTAGAAAATAGATGGTAAAAATAAAACAGAACCTAGAGGAGCCTGTAACAGATAGATGGTAAGAAGAAAACAGAGCCTGTAGCAAATAGATTTTAGTAATAGGTACTAAAATAGACATTTTATCTGTTTGTGCACTCTTCTTCCTTTCATCCATCAAAAAAGATTATGCAGCAAATTAAGCTTTAACGAATAGATTATGTTTTGCATTACATGGCTGAAATACCCATGGAGTTTACGAATTTGAAAATCAACCTATTTCTTTCAAAATTATATGCATAGGTAACCTTTGGTAATTACTCATTATCCTCATTTGTTGCTTTCCAACAATTGGAAACTCATGTAATTACTGGCTACCATTAGAGTGTATGGGCTAAGATTAGAAGGACTATTAATCCACTTGTCCAAACAAAGCAACCTCCAATAAGAAGAAAACAAAGCCTCTAGCAAATAAACGGTAAGAAGAAAACAAAGCCAGTAGCAAATAGACAGTAAAAAGAAAACAGAGTTTGTAGAAACAAAATAGCCTAAGGTAGGAAAAAGCATAGCTTGTAGCAAATAGATGCTAAGAAGAAGATAAAAACTAGAGAAACATGTAGAAAATAAAGCAACCTACGAAAAGAAGAAAACAAAGCTTGTAGCAAATAGATTTTGGGAATAGGTACAAAAATAGACATTTTATATGTTCATGCACTCCTCTTCCTTTCATCTATGAAAAAAGATTATATGGCAAATTAAGCTTCAATGAGATGATTTTGTTTTGCATTACATGGTTGAAATAAACGAGGAGTTTACAAATTTGAAAATCAAGCTACTTCTTTCAAAATTATGTGCACTAGCAACCTTTAGTAATTAATCCTTGTCCTCATTTGTTGCATTTCAACTGTTAGAAACTCGTGTGACTGTTAGCTACCATCAGAATATATGGGCTAAGATTAGGAAGACTGTCAATCCACATGTGCAAACAAAGCAGCCTTTGGTAAGAAGAAAACAGAGACTGTAGCAAATAGACAGTAAGAAGAAAACATAACCTCTAGCAAATAAATAGTAAGAAAAAATAGAGTCTGTAGAAAATAGAGTAGCCTATGGTAAGAAGAAAATAGAGCTTGTAGGAAATGGATGATATGAAGAAACTAGAGCCTGTAGAAATAAAGCAGCCTAAGGTAGAAAAAACAAACAAAGCCTGTAGCAAATAGATGTAAGAAGAAAACAGAACCTAGAGGAGTTGGTAGAAAATAGAGTAGCTTATAGAAAGAAGAAAACAGAGCCTGTAGCAAATAGACGGTAAGAAGAAAACAGGGCCTGTAGCAAATAGATTTTAGGAGTAAGTACTAAAATAGACATTTTATCTATTCATGCACTCCTCTTCCTTTCATCCACCAAAAAAGATTATACGACAAATTAAGATTTAATGAATAGATTTTATTTTGCATTACATGGTTGAAATACTTGTGGAGTTTATGAATTTGAAAATCAAGTTGTTTCTTTCAAAATTATGTGCATAGGCAACCTTTGGTAATTAATCCTCGTCCTTATTTCTTGCATTCCAACTGTTGGTAACTCATGTGACTACTGGTTACCATCAAAGTGTATGGGCTAAGATTGGGAGGATTGTCAATCCACTTGTCCAAAAAAAGTAGCCTTTGGTAAGAAGAAAACAAAGTCTCTAGCAAATAAATGATAAGAAGAAAACAGAGCCTCTAGCAAATAAATGGTAGGAAGAAAATAGAGCCTATAGCAAATAGACGGCAAGAAGAAAATAGTGCCTATAGGAGCTATAGAAAATAAAGTAGCCTAAGGTAGGAAGAAAAGAGAGCCTGTAGCAAGTAGATGGTAAGAAGAAAACAAAACTTGGAGGAGCCTGTAGAAAACATAGCAGCCTATGGAAATAAGAAAACAAAGCCTATAGCAAATAGACGGTAAGAAAAAAACAGAGCCTATAGCAAATAGATTTTAGTAGTAGATACTATAGTAGATATTTTATCTATTTGTGCACTCCTCTTCCTATCATTCATCAAAAAGGATTGTACAGCAAATTAAGCTACAATGAATAGATTTTTTTTTGCATTACATGATTGAAATACCCGTGGAGTTTACAAATTTGCAAATCAACCTACTTCTTTCAAATTTATGTGCATTAGTAACTTTTGGTAATTAATCCTCGTCCTCATTTGTTGCATTCCAATTGTTGGAAACTCGTATGACTGTTGGCTACCATTAGAGTGTATAGGCTAAGATTGGGAGGACTATCAATCCACTTGTCCAGACATAGCAGCCTCTAATAAGAAGAAAATAGAGTTTCTAGCAAATAGGCAATCAAAAGAAAATAGAGCTTCTAGCAAATAAACGGTAAGAAGAAAACAGAGCCTATAAGAGTCTGTAGAAAACAGAGCAACCTATAGTAAGAGGAAAATAGAGCTTGTAGCAAATAGATGGTTAGAAAAAAATAATGCATATAGCAAATAGATTTTAGGAGTTGGTACTAAAATAGACATTTCATCTGTTTGTGCACTCTCTTCCTTTCATCCACTAAAAAGATTATACGAAAAATTAAATTTCAATGAATAGATTATGGTTTGCATTACATGGTTGAAATACCTATAGAGTTTACGAATTTAAAAATCAAGCTACTTTTTTCAAAATTATGTGCACATGCAATGTCTGGTAATTAATCCTCATCCTCATTTGTTGCTTTCCAACTATTGAAAACTCATGTGACTATTGGCTACCATTAGAGTGTATAGGCTAAGATTGGGAGGACCGTCAATCCAATTGTCCAAACAAAGTAGCCTTTGGTAAGAAGAAAACAAAGCCTTTAGCAAATAGATGACAAGAAGAAAATATAGGCTCTAGCAAATAGACAATAAGAAGAAAACATAGCCTCTAGCAAATAAATGGTAAGAAGAAAACAAAGCCTATAGAAATAAAGCAACCTAAGGTAAGAAAAAAAACAAAGCCTATAGCAAATAGACGCTAAGAAGAAAATAAAACTTAGAGGAGCCTGTAGAAAATAGAGTAGCCTACGAAAAGAAGAAATAGTGCCTGTAACAAATAAATTTTAGGAGTAGGTACTAAAATAGACATTTTATCTTTTCATGCACTCCTCTTCCTTTCATCCATGAAAAAAGATTATGTGGCAAATTAAGTTGCAATGAATAGATTATGTTTTGCATTACATGGTTGAAATACCTGTGGAGTTTATAAATTTGAAAATCATGTTACTTCTTTCAAAATTATGTGCATTGGCAACCTTTGGTAATTAATCCTCGTCCTCATTTATTCCTTTCCAACTGTTGCAAACTCATGTAACTGCTGGTTACCATCAGAGTGTATGGGCTAAGATTGGAAGGACTGTCAATCCATTTGTCCAAACAGAGTAGCCTCTGACATGAATTTGTTCAAACAGAGCAACCTTTGGTATGAGGAAAATGTAGCCTCTAGTAAATAAATGATAAGAAGAAAACAGAACCTCTAGCAAATAAATGGTGAGCAAAAAACAGAGCTTGTAGTAGCGTAGAAAAAATATAGCAGCATATGGTAAGAAGAAAATAGAGCCTGTAGCAAATAGACAGTAAGAAGAAAACAGATCTTGTAGGGGCCTATAGAAAACAGAGCAGCTTAAGGTAGGAAGAAAACAAAACTTGTAGCAAATAGATGTTAAGAAGAAAAAAGAACTTGGAGGAGTCTGTAGAAAACAAAGCAGCCCATGGAAAGAAGGAAACATAGCCTGTAGTAAATAGATGGTAAGAAAAAAATAGACTCTGTAGCAAATAGATTTTTGGAGTAGGTACTAAAATAGATATTTTATCTATTCGTGCATTGCTCTTCCTTTCATTCATCAAAAAACATTATACGGCAAATTAAGTTTCAATAAATAGATTCTATTTTGCATTACATGGTTGAAATACCTGTGGAGTTTACAATTTTGAAAATCAAGTTACTTCTTTCAAAATTATGTGCATTAGCAACCTTTGGTAATTAATCCTCGTCCTCATTTGTTACTTTCCAACTGTTGCAAACTTATATGATTGTTGGTTACCATTCGAGTGTATGGGCTAAGATTGGGAGGATTGTCAATCCACTTGTCGAAATAGAGTAGCCTCCGGTAAGAAGAAAACATAGCCTCCAGCAAATAGATGGTAAGAAGAAAACAGAACCTCTAACAAATAAACAGTAAGCAAAAAACAAAGCTTGTAAGAGCCTGTAGAAAAGAGAGCAACCTATGGTAAGAAGAAAATAGAGCTTGTAGCAAATAGATAGTAAGGAGAAAACAAAGCCTGTAGAAAACTGAGTGGCCTAAGGTAGGAAGAAAATAAAGCCTATAGCAAATAGACGATAAGAAAAAAACAGAACCTAGAGGAGCTTGTAGAAAATAGGGCAACATATGGAAAGAAGAAAACAATGCCTGTAGCAAATAGATAGTAAGAAGAAAATAGAGCTTGTAGCAAATAAATTTTAGGAGTAGGTACTAAAATAGACATTTTATCTCTTCATGCGCTCCTCTGCCTTTCATCCATCGAAAAAGATTATACGACAAATTAAGCTTCAATGAATAGATTCTGCTTTGCATTACATGGTTGAAATACCTGTAGGGTTTACGAATTTGAAAATCAAGCTACTTCTTTCAAAATTATGTGCACGGGCATCCTTTGGTAATTAATCCTCATCTTTATTTGTTGCTTTCCAACTGTTGAAAACTCATGTGACTACTAGCTACCATTAGAGTGTATGGGCTAAGATTGGGAGGACTGTCAATCCACTTGTCTAAAAAGAGCAACCCATAGTAAAAAGAAAATAGAGCCTATAGTAAATAGACGGTAAGAAGAAAACAAAGCTTGAAAGAGCCTGTAGAAAATAGAGCAACCTATGGTAAGAAGAAAACAGAGCCTATAGCAAATAGATGGTAAGAAGAAAACAGAGTAGCCTAAGGTAGGAAGAAAAGAAGGCTTGTAGCAAATAGACAGTAAGAAGAAAACAGAACCTCTAGCAAATAGACGATAAGAAGAAAATAGAGCCTATATCAAATAGATTTTAAGAGTAGGTATTAAAATAGACATTTTATCTACTCGTACACTTCTCTTTCTTTCATCCATAAAAAAAGATTATATGGAAAATTATGCTTCAATGAATAAATTATATTTTGCATTACATGGTTGAAAGACTCATGGAGTTTACAAATTTGAAAATCAAGCTACTTATTTCAAAATTATGTGCATAGGCAACTGTTGGTAATTAATCCTCATTCTCATTTATTACTTTCCAGTTATTGGAAACCCAAGTGAATGCTGGTTACCATGAGAATGTATGGGGTAAGATTGGGATTATTGTCAATCCACTTATCTAAACAGAATAACCTACCATAAGAAGAAAACAAAGTATGTAGTAAATAGACGATAAAAAGAAAACAAAGTTTGTAGCAAATAAATTTCAGGAGTCTCGGCAAGTATTGTTTATTAAGAGCCTATAGAAAACAGAGTTAACTTTCACTTTTAGTTGATCGCAAGTGGCTACCCCTAATTTTGAGGTAAATGCTTAATAATCAAAGTCTTATTAGTTAGTATGTTTAAGTATTTAAATTATACTATATTTGTAATCTATTTATTAGCTATATTTTGTTATTTATATATTATGAGAATGAAATAATAATAAGAGAAAAGTAATGGTAATAAATAATTATAACATTATACATAATAATTACTATATATATATATATATATATATATATATATATATATATATATAAATAGTTTATATAATATTAATTATATAATATATAAATAAAATTTATAAATAGAATTCTAGAAAGTTTAATCCATCATTTAGTTAAATATGTAATTCCTAAAATTTTTTCAATATTCTTTTTTATCATTTATCAACAAGAAAACAAAAAGAAAAAAGAAAAAATTCAAATTGAAAAGCATCCACTGTCTAATGGATAGGACATAGGTCTTCTAAACCTTGGTATAGGTTCAAATCTTATTGGATGCAATATGTTTTCATACCATATTAATATTTATTCCATTTTATTCCAATTTTATTCTATATTTCTTATTATATATTATAATTCATATTATAATTAATTATTAGAATAATTATTATAATATATATTATATATTTTAATTTAATTTAGTATACAAATTTAGTATATTAATTTTTTATATTTTATAATTCATTTTTTGTTTTATAGTTTTTTTTCTATTGTTGTTTTATATTTTATATTTATAATTTGATTTAAGTATTATACTTATTATAATCAAGATTAAAGATTAAGAGTGGTCCATTTTGCAAGTTGTATTCTTAATGGCAATTCCAATTTTATTTCTCGTCATTTTGCTATTATGGTTCACAAAAACAATGGCAGAAGATGAATTTTTAGCACATCCTGGATGTAAAGGCAAATGTGGAGACATTGTCATTCCCTTCCTTTTTGGAGTTGGACTCAACTCTTCCTTGAACAACAACTTTGTGGTAGATTGTAATGACACCTTTAGGCCTCCTAAACCTTTCTTGACAAGAATAGAGATGAAATTGCTCGGCGTTTCAATTGGAGGTTTGGTTTAAGTTAATAATTCAATCTTTTCTTACAACTGCAACAACAACAAAAGCTTTGATGGAACAATTGACATGTTAGACAACCCTTTCTTCTATTCAAGTGTATATTACAAGTTGCAACAATTATGTGTGCTTTTGATGAATCATTGCCCTGTTGGTGGGTATCTTTCCTTTTGTAGTGGAACCCAAAGAAGTGATGGTTGTTATGGCCTGAGATGCTGTCAAGCCACCATTCCTCCTCACATCAAGTCTTTTGAAGTAGGGATGACCGGTGTTGTAAAAGATGATTCTAAGTATTGTAGTGACAATGAGACTGCTTTCATGGTTAACCAAGATAGGTTTACTTCTAGGCAACTATCTCTTGACCTATTGATGCATTAGGAATATGTTCCTATAGTCTTTGAATGGGGAGCATTCCAGGGATATTGTCGACTGGCTAAAACTTCAGCTCTTTTTTCCAGCAACAATGGCTCTTATTGGACACAGTTATCACAAAGGCATCTGCACTGATGGTTCCTCTGATTATTCCAAATCCTTTCATGAGATCCTCGGTAGATGTGCAAATATTATAACTTTAACTTAAATATAAAATATGAAACCACAAATATGATGTTGACTTGTAAATTTTTTTATAAAAATTTTCAAACCTTTTTTCTTTTGTTGCAAATTTTTGAAATCCAATTAGTACTTGGGAACTATTTTATAATTTATACATATAATGGTTACCAAAAATCCCTGAAATAACATTATTTGTCTTAATATTCCTAATTGATAGGGGGCTGTTGTATGAACTCGAACTCACATTGTCACCTTCTCTGTATGTATACTAGGGATCGAGGATCCTATAACTGCTCATGTCCTGATGGGTACTTTCATCATGACAACAAGAATACATGTTACCCACCATTTCTTTAGGAACTCAGTAAAAAATCTCTAGCTAAAGTTATCTTCATAGGTATGCCATATCTATTTGGTTTGTAGAATTAGTTGGAAGTCAGTTGTAAATTTGTTCAAGGATTTGGACATTTTGAAAGCTCAAATTTGTGGTATGCTAATCACTTCGACTGGTTGTAGTTTATTACAGTCATTATAATAACACGATCATTTCTTAATCTTTATGAATTAGAAATGATATCCAAAGATTTTCATAGAATTAAACTTATCTTCTAATTTGATGGTTGTACAGGCTGCAACTCTAGTATTGGATTACTTTTACTAGTTATTAGTGCATGAGCATTGTACAAAATAATTCAAAGAAGAAAGGCCACTAAATATTTCAAAAGAAATAATGGTCTGTTATTGCAACAACGATTGTCTTTAAGAGATAATAACGTTAAGCAAAAGAAACTATTTGGTTCCAAGGAACTAGAGATGGCCACAGACAACTATAACATGAGCTAAATCCTTAAAAATATCTCAACTATAAGGTCACAACTATTTGGTTTCAGTAATCATATTGTCTGTTTTGGAACCACATCAATATCTCAATGTGTTCTGTTGAAGAAAGAAGTTTAGTGACATATTTCTCTCTTTCAATGCAAGAGAACCACTTGCTTGTATACTTGATGCTCAAGTCCTTAAGCAAGGCCAGAAAGAAGAGATCAAAGCAGTTGCAAAGCTGGCAAAAAGATGTTTGCACTTGAATGGGAAGAAGAGGCCTATAATGAAAGTAGTGGCTATGGAGTTGGAAGTGATTAGAGCATCATTGGAGGCAACTTCTTTAACCATTCATCAGGATTTTGGCCCCGACAAGGTGGATTATGCTAAAGTGGGCACTTCTGGATGTTGGGATACTGCATCCTCTCCATCTAGGTCACATTTGAACCACATCACCATGTATATGGAAATTGATGTGCAACCTCTACTCTCTTACTAACACCTTAATTATTGTCAAATAATATATAAGCTTCTGACTACCTAACCAGACTTGGTTTGGTTAGATACAAACAAAAAGGGCTCAGCTTTGATCCATGAACTATTTTCTATCTTGGTAGTTCCAGGAATGGGGCATACATCATTGGAACCTATATAACCAACATAATGCTCCCAGTTCCCTAGTGAACATATTTCATTGCATTCCTTTTCCCAACTTCAGGTAAATGTTATTATTGGTGAAAAGAAGAAGAAGTTCTTGATTTGTCACGATTGAATTCGATTTGGAAAAAGACGATCAAGCATGGCATGAGATGCAAAAGTTATTTTAAATTTAAAAAATACAAGTATGTAACATGTAAATCATTTGAAGGAAAAAGATTTTCAAATTTAAATTAAATTAATTAAAATAATAATAAAATAAATTTATAAAATATAAAATTATGTATGAACTACACTCATAAAAAAAAGTAAATATCAAATTTCATGTAAAATTTTTTTACCAAAAAAATCAATTACATTTATTAAAATATTGTTTTAATTATATTACACAAATTTTATTACACAAAGTTTATTCTTATATTTAAAAATGAGGTCCTAAGATGGTAAATATAAATTTAATAAATTCAAGCAAAATATTTTATATTATATATAAAAATATTATTGTAATATATATATTGTGTTTTAATATATTTATGTCCTTTTAATTAGACCTTATATATATATATATATAAATCTAATTTGACTAGAAGATTTTAAATCAAATAAATGGATAGTACTGTACTTTAGTAACCAAGTCTTTTCACAATTGAATCATTTGGTATTGCATCAACGTGACATTTAGCTTTTGCAACCTCCAAATTATTATAGGGATACCATGATGATGGTGGTGGGTAATTAAGGTTGTTGGCCTGCTAGTTGGCTTATAATTGTGTATAGAATCAACAAACCAAAGTGGGTAAAGAAGTAAAGAAGGAAAAATAGTATCATGAAGAATTATATGAGAAAATAACTGAAGAAAAATAAATGATAGAGATTTTTAGTGCCCAGAACGATTGTATTACAACTAGGTTTCTATTAGTCATATTGAAATTAGGCCAATGAATGTGGTTAACTTGCAATTCGGAATAAGTGTTGTACAAAACAAAGTAAGCACCCAGTTGAAATTGAAAGTGAAGATGCTGACTAGGGTGATACCACAGGAGCTGAAAAAACAGGAGAATATTCTTGCGGTGAATATATCGTATAACAAGCTGACATGTAGGCTTCCTATTGAAGGCATATTTACAAGCTTGGGTTATAGTGCTTTGAAGAGAAATTTGGGAATTTATTCGTCTTTGTTGAAAGGACCAAGTAAAATGAATGTTCCCAATGGCAACAAATCTTCAACCACATTGCATAGAAAGATGAAAGTCTCTCTTATGCTTTCTCTCAGTTTTGCATTTCACTATATGCCTATTCTTATATATAAACATTTCATTATATGGCCTATACTTATAGAAAATTATAAATAGATATACAGAGTTTCAGAAACATAAGGTTTACACTTTAAAATACAACGTGTGAATAGTAATAGTATTGCTCTTAAAAGGTGAAAATCACTAATCTTCCAATCCAAAAAGTGAAGCATGTGGCAGGAAGCAATGAATGGAAGAGACAAATTCAGTCACATCAAAGCAAAGAGAGAGAGAGACTTACACATGAACTTATAGACAAAAACTTGGGTTATGTTTTGCAAGGAATATGTCAAGAGCCATATGGTCGAAATTGTCGCATTAATTTTCCCTTCATGCTTATCCCTTCACATTCTATCTTTTCAAGCTCCCCTCTCTGCTTGTAAATTTCAAGGACCACCATAACACACAAAAAATAATAAAAAAAAGAGAGAGAAAGAGAGAGGTGGTGGGCAAGAAGTGGTGATAAATGGGTTTGGTTCTATTTTTATTATGGTTTCTGATTTTGGTAGCTGGTATTAAAAGTTGCATTGGAAATGATGATGTGCTCATTCTACTCAACAATGATGTTTTAGGCCTTCTTGTTTTCAAGTCAGGTATTATCGACACATCTTCTTATCTTAGCTTTGGAACAAAGGCGATGACTCCCCTTGTTCATGGAAGTTCATACAGTGCAATCCGATGACTAGCTGAGTTTCTTAAGTCTCACTCGATGGCCTCAGCTTATCCGGGAAAATTGGTAAAGGGCTTCAAAAGTTGCAGTGTTTGAAAACCTTATCACTTGCTTATAACAATTGTAGTGGAACTATCAGTTTTGAGCTTGGTCTTATAAGTAATCTTGAAAGGCTTAAACTCAGTCACAATAGTCTTTCTGGTCCCATTCTATCTTCGCTTGGTTCCACAAGATTTCTTGACCTTTCCAAAAACACCTTCTCAGGACAAGTTTCTAATGATCTCTTCTGAAATCGTATGTCCCTTCGTTACCTTTCTTTAGCTGACAATTTGGTTCAAGGGCCATTACAAAATGTAGTTGCCTGCTCTTCTTTGAACACTCTCAAGCTCTTCAACAACAAAATTTCTGGTGTCCCAGATTTTTCAATTGGAATTTGGAACGTCTTAAAACTTTACATCTTTCACACAATGCATTTTCCAGGTTTGTGCCAAAAGGGTATCTACCATCTGCAACTTGAAAGATCTCCGGTTACAAGTCAACAAATTTTTGGGACCACTACCAATGGATATTGGATTATGTGGATACAATAAGAAGTTGACAAGTAACTTTGGCAATTTGAGTAGCTTGGAATACTAGGCCTTTTCAAAATTGGGTAATTTGGTATCGTATCAAATCGAAGGTGGACTTTAGCTTTCGCCACCATCAAATTATTGTAAGGTACCATAGTGATGGTCAAAGGAGGCTAGAGGGTATTACAATTGTTGGGTCTCTAGTTGGCTTATAAAATTGTGTATAGAGTCAACAGATAAAGGTGGATAGAGGGGTAAGTAAGATAAAATAGTATAATAAAAAAATTATTTGAGAAAATAACTAAAAAAAATAAATAATGAAAATTTTTAATTCCTAAAATGATGTCATTATTACTAAATTTCTGTTAGTCATATATTTAATTTTATAATATAAATTAAACATATTTTATCTAATTTTATAAATAAAAAAATTAAAATTTTAAAAATATTTTATTAAACTCTTATTATTTTTTATATATTGTTATCTAATATTGTGTTTGTGAATATTGTAGATAACTGGCCTAAATAAGTCTTTGTTTCCAACATTATGCCTCGCACCATAAAGAAAATAAGGGTAATTTTTATTAGAATTGGTCAAAAATATAATCATTATGACAATTCAAATAACATTGCTTGAGCTTATTGCATGTTTGTTTTTTTTTTTTCCCTGCAGGAGCTTGTCCCACAACAATTTAAGTGGTTCTAGTCCTAGGTCCATATCAAAGCTAAACCAACTTAAATTTCTAAAATTGGAAGTGAACATGCATACTGGGGAGGTGCCACAGGAGCTGGGAAAATTGGAGAACCTTCTCACTATAAATATGTCGTATAACATACTCACAGGCAGACTTCCTGTTGGAGGCACATTTTCAAGCTTCGATTACAGTGCTTTGCAAGGAAATTTGGGAATTTGCTCACCTTTTTTGAATGGACCATGTAAAATGAATGTTCCAAAGCCACTAGTTTTGGACCCATTTTCCTATGGGAGACAAATACCGGCTGTCCTAACGTTGATCTTCCCTTCGGCAGCACTGGCTATCCCGATGGCCTTGGGTTTATCCTTCTTAATTCGATGATTTTTCTGTTGCCTCTTCTTTTATTTCTTCTCTTCGCCTTTCTCTACGATTTTTCAATTCCTTTTTTTTTCCTTGTCGATTCGTTTCTACCGTTATTACTATTTACTGCATTGTACTTGTTTTGGTAGTTTTGTGTAGATTAAGTTTTAGTCACTCTAATTCCATAGTTCCTTCCTTTGTAGGCTTTATTATGTGAGGATTGGAATTGGAACTCCTTCCAATGACTACTACGTACAGGTGGATGTAGGAAGTGACATTATGTGGGTCAATTACATCCTATGCAAAGAATGCCCTAGAACAAGCTCCCTTGGTGTAAACCAAACTCTTTTTTTTTTTTTTTTTGCGCCCTTCTGTTGTTTTGATTTGATTTTCATTATCCATGTAGGATCAAAGCTTTTGTCTGAATAGTGGATTGTTCGTAACAGATTGATCGTACACTATATAATGTAAATAAGTCAGATTCTAGGAGTTTGGTTCCTTGTGATGGTGAGTTTTGCTATGAGGTCAATGGAGGTTCTTTATCAGGCTCCACAGCCAATAAATCATGCCCATATCTAGAGATTTACGGAGATGGGAGTTTGACTGCAAGTTATTTTGTGAAGGATGTTGTGCAATATGATAGAGTGTTAGGAGACCTCAAAACAACATCAACCAATGGAAGTATTATATTCGGGTAAGTTGGTTAATGCTCTTTAACACATGGCTTGTAAAATAGTGTATATCTTTTTAGAAATCTGAAAAAAATAAGATTGTATGAAGCTTTTGTGGTAGCTGTTGTGTCCCAAAATTCTTGATTTTGGTTAATGGCGTTTTAGCCTCCTTTCAAGCTTCCTTTGGCTCATTTCACATGCAATATGCTCTGGAGAAAAGGTCTTGGTGTGCTAGTTCCTGGTCCAGTTTTAATGAGGTTTTTTCGTAGAATGTCTATGTTTGATGATTTGAATTGTGTTGATCTTGTGAACTCATTTTCTTTACACATTTTGATGATGCAAATATGTTGATATTGTAGACATGTTCCAACCAGTCTTGAAATAGTTAACTAGGATATGCAAATTATTGTCTTGTTTCTTTACCTATTCATTCATATTTTTGTATTTAGTTTTATTCATAAGATGGTTTTCTTTTGGTTTTATCATAGTTGTGGTGCTAGACAATTTGGAAATCTAGGTACATCCAACGAAGAAGCACTTGATGGGATACTTAGTCTTAGAAAATCAAACTCGTCAATTATTTCACAATTGGCTTCAAATCGGAATGTGAAAAAGATATTTGCACACTACTTAGATAGCACAAATGGAGGTGGTATCTTTACTATTGGGCATGTTGTGCAACCAAAAGTTAACATGACACTTTTGATATCAAATGAGTAAGTTATCTAATCATGGAATATTTTTCTCACTTATAGGGCTGCTACATATGACAATGTATATACTTGCTATCATTATTGACACACAAGGAAGTAACCTTTTCAATTGAGATGCTATTTAATAAGGATACTTAAGATCACAATCTGCCCTGCATTCCCTTTTATAACCTACTGATGCTAAGTTATGTTAGAGATATTATTTTGATTTGCATGATTATATAATTATTTTAAATTATTTTCTTTGTCAACTAGTATAAAATCCTCCGTTTTAATTTATTTTTATATATTATTTCTTATTATTATATGAAAATATAATTATTATAAATTTTTTTCTATAAAACCTTTCTTATTACCTTTTTTTTAATTCTTTTTCTTCAATATTATCTAATTTAGGCTAGATTATGATGTTTCATTTAAACATTTAATTTTTTTTCCAACATCATAGATTTAAGTCATATTGTAAGCACATTAGAAATCGAACCAAAACTAAATTCGAAGTATGATGTGATGGTCACGGATTGGCTCAACAAATTATGTGAAAGGGGGATAGATATGGTTCTACATAGAGCCATCTTTTTCACATCTATTTATCTCTGTGTGATTCATGGTCTCTTTTGAAGCTAGCTACTTATGGGTAATGTGACGTGGAGATCACAATTTTGTACATTTCTTTGCCATGGTATTTTAAAGTCTAAACCTTATTCGAACACTTAGTACTTCAAAAGCGAGCAAAATAAATCTATATCCATTTACAATTTTTTTATAAGAATAGGCGTACTACAAACGTTGTTTTCTTCTTTCCATATGCTACCCTATTTCCTATAGGCTCCTCTAGGTTTTGTGTTTTTCTTATCTTCTATTTGCTACAAGTTTTATTTTCTTCCTACCTTAGGCTGCTTTGTTTGGAAAAATGGATTAATAGTCCTCCCAATCTTAGCCCATACACTCTGATGGTAGCCAGTAGTCACATAAGTTTGCAATAGTTGGAAATCAACAAATGAGGATAAGGATTAATTACCAAAGGTTGTCAGTGCACATAATTTTAAAAGAAGTAGCTTGATTTTCAAATTTGTAAACTCCACAGGTATTTCAACCATGTAAAGCAAAACAAGATCTATTCATTGAAACTTAATTTGCCATATAATCTTTTTTCATGGATGAAAGGAAGAGGAGTGCATAAAAAGATAAAATGTCTATTTTAGTACCTATTCCTAAAATTTATTTGTTATAGGCACTATTTTCTTTTTTCCATAGGTTGCTCTATTTTCTACAGTCTCCTCTATGTTCTATTTTCTTCTTAGCATTTCTTTGCTATAGGCTTTGTTTTTTTTCCTACCTTAGGCTGCTATATTTCTATAGACTTTATTTTCTTTTTACCTTTTTATTTCATACAAACTCTGTTTTCTTTTTATCGTTTATTTGCCAAAGGCTCTGTTTTCTTCTTACCGTCTATTTGCCAGAGGCTCTGTTTTCTTCTTACCAAAGGCTACTTTGTTTGGACAAGTGGATTAACAATCTCCCAATCTTAGCTATACACTCTGATGGTAGCCAGTAGTCACATGAGTTTTCAGCAATTGGAAAGCAACAAATAAGGATGAGGATTAATTACCAGACGTTGCATGTGCACATAATTTTGAAAGAAGTAGTTTGATTTTCAAATTCGTAAACTCCATGGGTATTTCAACCATGTAATGCAAAACATAATCCATTCATTAAAGCTTAACTTGCCGTATAATCTTTTTTAGTGGATGAAAGGAAGAGTAGTGCACGAATAGATGAAATGTCTATTTTAGTACCTACTCCTAAAATCTATTTGCTACAAGCATTGTTTTCTTCTTACTATCTATTTGCTACAAGCTCTATTTTCCTCTTACCATAGGCTGCTCTATTTTCTATAGGCTCTGTTTTGTTCTTACTATTTATTTGCTAGAGGCTCTATTTTCTTCTTATTGCCAATTTGCTAGAAACTCTATGTTCTTCTTACCGAAGACTGCTTTGTTTGGACAAATGGATTGACAATCCTCCCAATCTTAGCCCATACACTCTAATGGTAGCCAACAATCACATGAGTTTCTAACAATTGGAATGCAATAAATGAGGACGAGAATTAATTACCGAAGGTTGCCAATGCACATAATTTTGAAAGAAGTAGGTTGATTTTCAAATTCATAAACTTCATAGGTATTTCAATCATGTAATGCAAAACAAAATCTATTCATTAAAGTTTAATTTTCCATATCATCCTTGTTGATAGATGACAGGAAGAGGATTGCATAAACAGATAAAATATCTATTTTAGTATATACTTCTAAAATCTATTTGCTACAGGCTCTATTTTTTTCTTACCATCTATTTGATATAGGCTTTATTTTCTTATTTCCATAGGCTACTGTGTTTTCTACAGGCTCCTCTAAGTTTTGTTTTCTTCTTACTGTCTATTTGCTACTGGCTCTCTTTTCTCCCTACCTTAGGCTGCTTTATTTTCTATAGGCTCATACAGGCTCTGTTTTCTTCTTATCGTTTATTTGTTACAAGCACTATTGTCTTCTTACCATAGGCTACTTTGTTTTCTATAAACTCTATTTTCTATAGGCTCTTACAGGTTTTGTTTTCTTCCTATCATTTATTTGCTAAAGGCTCTATTTTCTTTTTATTATCTATTTGTTAGAAGCTCTGTTTTATTCTTACCGAAGGCTACTCTATTTGGACAAGTGGATTGACAGTCCTCACAATCTTAGTCCATACACTTTGATGGTAGCTAGTAGTCATACAAGTTTCCAACAATTAGAATGCAACAAATGAGGACGAGGATTAATTACCAAAGGTTGCCAGTGCACATAAGTTTGAAAGAAACAACTTGATTTTCAAATTCGTAAACTCCATGAGCATTTCAACCACATAATGCAAAATAGAATCTATTCATTGAAAGGAAAAGGCATGCATAAACAAATAAAATGTTTATTTTAGTACCTATTTCTAAAATCTATTTGCTATAGGCCCTGTTGTCTTTTTATTGTCTATTTGCTATAGGCCCTGTTTTCTTCTTATTGTCTACTCCTCCAGGTTCTGTTTCCTCCTTACCATTTATTTGCTACAGGTTTTATTTTTTTTCCTACCTTAGACTACTTTATTTCTACAGGCTCTATTTTCTTTATACTGTCCATTTCTTACAGGCTCTGTTTTCTTCTTTCCATAGGATGCTTTGTTTTCTACAGGCTCCTCTAGGTTTTATTTTCTTTTTAGCATCCATTAGCTACAGGCTATGTTTTTTTCCTACCTTAGGCTGCTATGTTTCTACAAGCTCTATTTTCTTCTTACCGTCCATTCGTTATAGGTTTTATTTTCTTCTTACAGTTTATTTGCTATAAGCTCTGTTTTTTTCTTACCATAGGCTATTCTATTTGGACAAGTGGATTGACTGTCCTCCCAATCTTAGGCCATACATTATGATGGTAGCCAGTAATCACATGAGTTTCCAACAATTGGAAAGCAATAAATGAGGACAATGAGTAATTACCAAAAGTTACTTGTGCACATAATTTTGAAAGAAGTAGTTTGATAGATGAAAGGAAGAGGAGTGCACAAACAGATAAAATGTCTATTTTAGTACCTATTCCTAAAATCTATTTGCTACAGGCTCTGTTTTCTTCTTACTGTCTATCTGTTACAGGTTCCTTCAAGTTCTGTTTTATTCTTACCGTCTATTTTCTACAAGCTCAATTTTTTTTTTGACTTTAGGCTGCTCTATTTTCTACAAGCTCTGTTTTCTTCTTACCGTCTATTTGCTATAGGCTTTATTTTCTTTTTATCATAGACTACTCTATTTTCTACAGTCTCTGTTTTCTTCTTACTATTTATTTGCTAGAGGCTCTCTTTTCTTCTTATGCTAGGCTATTCTATTTGGACAAGTGGATTGACTATCCTCCCAATCTTAAGCCATACCTTATGAAGGTAGCTAATAGTCACATGAGTTTTAAATAGTTGGAAAGCAACAAATGAGGACAATGAGTAATTATCAAAGGTTACCTCTGCACATAATTTTGAAAGAAGTAGGTTGATTTTGAAATTCGTAAACTCCACGGGTATTTTAGCCATGTAATGCAAAATATAATCTATTCATTAGAGCTTAATTTGTCGTATAATCTTATTTGATGGATGAAATGAAGAGTGTACAAACAAATAAAATGTCTATTTTAGTACCTACTCCTAAAATCTATTTGCTATAGGCTCTGTTTTCTTCTTATTGTCTATTTGTTATAGGTTCCTCTAGGTTCTATTTTATTCTTATCGTCTATTTTCTACAAGCTTGATTTTCTTTCTACTTTAGGCTGCTCTGTTTTCTTCTTACCATTTATTTGCTACCGACTTTATTTTCTTTTTACCATAGACTACTCCATTTTCTATAGGCTCTATTTTCTTCTTACTGTTTATTTGCCAGAGGCTTTGTTTTCTTCTTACCATAGGCTGTTCTATTTGGACAAGTGGATTAACTATCCTCCCAATCTTAGGCCATACATTATGATGGTAACCAATAGTCACATGAGTTTCCAACAATTGGAAAGCAATAAATGAGGACAATGAGTAATTACCAAAGGTTACTTATGCACATAATTTTGAAAGAAGTAGGTTGATTTTCAAATTCGTAAACTCCACGAGTATTTCAACCATGTAATGCAAAACATAATCTATTCATTGGAGCTTAATTTGTTGTATAATCTTATTTGATGGATGAAATGAAGAGGAGTGTATGGACAGATAAAATGCCTATTTTAGTACCTACTCCTAAAATCTATTTGTTGCATGCTATGTTTTTTTCTTATCATCTATCTATTACAGGTTCCTTCAGGTTCTATTTTATTCTTATCGTCTATTTTCTACAAGCCCGATTTTCTTTCTGTTTTAGGCTACTTTGTTTTCTATAGGCTCTGTTTTCTTCTTACCATCTATTTGCCACAGGCTTTATTTTCTTTTTACCATAGGGTACTCCGTTTTCTATAGACTCTGTTTTCTTCTTATAGTTTATTTGCCAGAAGCTCTGTTTTCTTCTTACCATAGGATGTTTTGTTTGGACAAGTGGATTGACTGTCCTCCCAATCTTAGGCCATACATTATGATGGTAGCTAGTAGTCACATGAGTTTCCAACAATTAAAAAGCAATAAATGAGGACAATAAGTAATTACCAAAGGTTACCTGTGCACATAATTTTGAAAGAAGTAGGTTGATTTTCAAATTCATCAACTCCACGAGTATTTTAGCCATGTAATGCAAAACATAATCTATTCATTGAAGCTTAATTTGTCATATAATCTTATTTGATGAATGATAGGAAGAGGAGTGTACGAACAGATAAAATGTCTAGTTTAGTACCTACTCCTAAAATCTACTTGCTACAAGCTCTGTTTTCTTCTCACCGTCTATTTGCTAGAGGCTCTATTTCTTCTTTCCGTAGGCTGGTATGTTTTCTACAGACTCCTTTAAGTTCTATTTTCTTCTTATCGTCTATTCTCTACAGGCATTAGTTTCCTCTTACCTTAGCTTGCTCTATTTTCTATAGGCACCTATAGGCTCTCTTTTGTTCTTACCATCTATTTGCTACAGGCTCTACTTTCTTCTTACCATAGACCGCTTTATTTTCTTTAAGCTCCTACAGGCACTATTTTCTTCTTACCATTTATTTCCTAGAGGCTTTATTTTCTTCTTACTTGACGTTGCTTTGTTTGGACAAGTGGATTGATAATCCTCCCAATCATAGGCCATACACTCTGATGGTAGCTAGCAATCATATGAGTTTCCAATACTTGGAAAGCAGCAACTGAGGACTACGATTAATTACCAAAAGTTACCTACGCATATACTTTTAAAAGAAGTAGCTTGATTTTCACATTTGTAAACTCCACGAGTATTTCAACCATGTAATACAAAACAAAATCTATTCTTTGAAACTTAATTTGTCGTATAATATTTTTTGATGGATGAAAGGAAGAAGAGTGCACTAACAGATAAAATGTCTATTTTAATACTTACTCCTAAAATCTATTTGCTAGAGGTTTTGTTTTCTTCTTACCGTCTATTTGCTACAGGCTCTATTTTCTTCTTTCCATAGGCTACACTAATTTTTATAAGCTCCTCTAGGTTATTTTTTCTTCTTATTGTCTATTTGCTATAGGCTCTATTTTCTTCCTATCATTGGTTGCTTTGTTTTCTACAGGCTCTTGCAGACTCTGTTTTCTTTTCACTGTCTATTTGCTATAGGCTCTATTTTCTTCTTGTCGTCTATTTGCTACAAGTTTTGTGTTCTTTTTACCATAGGATGCTTTATTTTCTATAAGCTCCTACAGGCTTTGTTTTCTTCTTACTATTTATTTGTTAAAGGTTTTGTTTCCTTCTTATCATCTATTTGCTAAAGACTTTATTTTCTTCTTACTGAAGGCTACTCTATTTGGACAAGTAGATTGATAGTCCTCCCAATCTTAGCCTATACACTCTAATGGTAGCCAACAATCACATGAGTTTCCAACAATTGGAAAGCAACAAATGAGGAGGAAAATCAATTGTTAAAAGTTGCATGTGCACATAATTTTGAAAGAAGTAGCTTGATTTTCTAATTCATAAACTCTATGAATATTTCAACCATGTAATGCAAAACAAAATCTATTTGTTATAGCTTAATTTGTTGTATAATCTTTTTGCTATAGGCTCTATTTTCTTCCTACCTTAAGTTGCTCTATTTTCTACAATCTTCTATAGGTTTTGTTTTCTTTTTACTGTCAATTTGCTATAGGCTCTATTTTTTTCTTACCATAGGATGCTTTATTTTTTTTTTTACCATTTATTTGCTACAAGTTATGTTTTCTTGCTACCTTAGGCTACTCAGTTTTCTATGAGCTCCTACAGTCTCTGTTTCTTCTTATTGTCTATTTGCTATAGGCTTTGTTTTCTTCTTACCACTTATTTGTTAGAGCTCTGTTTTCTTCTTACCGTAGGCTGCTCTATTTAAACAAGTGGATTGACAGTCCTCCCAATCTTAGCCCATACACTTTGATGGTAGCTAGTAGTCACATGAATTTTCAATAGTTGGAAAAGCAATAAATGGGGACTAGGATTAATTACCAAAGGTTGCCTATGCACATAATTTTGAAAGAAATAGCATGATTTTCAAATTCATAAACTCCACTGGTATATCCTATTACATCAAAAAGTCAAGAGATAGTTGCCTAGAAGCAAACCAGTCTTGGTTAACCATAAAGGCAGTCTTGTTGTCACTGTAATAGTTATAATCTTCTTTTACAACACCAGTTATCCCTACTGCAACAGACTTGATGTCAGGAGGAATGGTGGCTTAACAGCATCTCAGGCCATAACAACCATGACTTCTTTAGGTTCTGCTACGAAAGAAAAGACACCCACCAACAGGGTGGTGATTCGTCAAAAGCACAACATAATTGTTTTAACCTGTAACTATGAACCTGTTATATACACTTGAATAGAAGAAAGGGTTGTTTGACATGTCAATTGTTCCATCAAAGCTTTTGTTGTTGTTGCAGTTGTAAGAAAAGACTGAATTATTAACTTAAACCAAATCTTTAATTGAAATGTTGAGCAATTCCATTTCCATGCTTGTCAAGAAAGGTTTGGGAGGCCTAAAGGTGTCATTACAATCTACCACAAAGTTGTCATTCAAGGAACAATTAGGTCTAACTCCAAAAAGGAAGGGAATGACAACGTCTCCACATTTACCTTTACATCCAGGATGTGCTAAAAATTCATCTTATGCTACTACTTTTGTGAACCATAATAGCAAAATGACATGAAATAAAATTGGAGTTGCCATTAAGAATACAGCCTGCAAAATTGATCACTCTTAATCTTTAATTTTAATTATAATAAGTATAATACTTAAATCAAATTATATATATAAAACATAAAACAACTATAAAAAAACAACTATAAAACAAAAAATGAATTAAAAAATATAAAAAATAATATATATAATATACTAAATTAAATTAAAATATATAACATATATTATAATAATGATTCTAATAATTAATTAGAATATGGATTATAATATATAATATGAATTATATGGAATAAGAAATATAGAATAAAATTGGAATAAAATAGAATAAATATTAATATGGAATGAAAACATATTGTGTCCAATAAGATTTGAACCTATACCAAGGTTTATAAGACCTATGTCTTATTGACAAAATTTTGGGAATTGCATATTTAACTAAATGATGGATTAAACCTTTTAGAATTCTATTTATAAATTTTATTTATATATTATATAATTAATGTTATATATAGTATTCTATATAGTAATAGAATTATGTATAATATTATAATTATATTAATTATTATATATATTATATTATTATTTATTACCATTACTTTTCTCTTATCATTATTTCATTCTTGTAATATATCGATAACAAAATATAGCTAATAAATAAATTACATATTTAGTATAATTTAAATACTTAAATATAATAACTAATAAGACTTTGACTATTAAGCATTTACCTAAAAATTATGGGCAGCCACTTGCGGTCGACTAGAAGTGAAGGTCAGCTCTGTTTTCTACAGGTTCTTAATAAACAATACTTGCTAAGACTTTTGAAATTTATTTGCAACAAGTTTTATTTTTCTTTTATCGTCTATTTGCTACAAGCTTCGTTTTCTTCTTACCATAGACTATTCTGTTTGTACAACTAGAATAATTTTGAAACCCATGCACTCTGATGGTAACTAATAGTCACTTAAGTTTCCAACAACTAGAAAAGCAATAAATGAAGACGAGGATTAATTACCAAAGGTTGCCTGTGCACGTAATTTTGAAATAAGTAGCTTGATTTTCAAATTCGTAAACTTCACGAGTATTTCAATTATGTAATGCAAAACAAAATCTATTCAATGAAGTATAATTTTCTGTATAATCTTTTTTAATGGATGAAAGGAAGAAGAGTGCATGAACAGATAAAATGTCTATTTTAATTCTTACTCCTAAAATCTGTGTACTATAAGCTCTGTTTTCTTCTTACCATCTATTTGCTTGAGGCTCTGTTTTCTTCTTATAGTTTATTTGCTACAGGCTTTGTTTTCTTCTTTCCATAGGCTACTCTATTTTCTATTAGCTCCTCTAGGTTTTGTTTTCTTCTTACCATCTATTTGCTATATGCTTTGTTTTCTTCCTACCTTAGGCTACTCTGTTTTCTTCTTACTGTCTATTTGCTGCAAGCTCTATTTTCTTCTTACAATAAGTTGTTCTATTTTCTACAGGCTCTGTTTTCTTCTTACAGTCTATTTGCTACAAGCTTTGTTTTCTTCTTTCCATAGGCTACTCTATTTTCTATTGGCTCCTCCAGGTTCTATTTTCTTCTTACCATTTATTTGCTACAGGCTTTATTTTCTTCCTACCTTAGGCTATTTTGTTTTCTTTTTACCATCTATTTGCTACAAGCTTTATTTTCTTCTTACAATAGGTTGCTTTATTTTCTATAGGCTCCTACAGGCTATGTTTTTTTCTTACCGTCTATCTGCTAGAGGCTCTATTTTGTTTTTACCGTAGGTTGCTCTATTTGGACAAGTGGATTGATAGTCCTCCCAATCTTAGCCCATACACTCTAATGGTAGCTAGCAACTACATGAGTTTCCAATAGTTGGAAAGCAACAAATAAGGATAAGGATTAATTACCAAAGGTTGCTTGTGCACATAATTTTGAAAGAAGTAGCTTGATTTTCAAATTTGTAAACCCCACGGGTATTTTAACCATGTAATGCAAAACAAAATCTATTCATTGAAACTTAATTTGCCGTATAATCTTTTTTGATGGATGAAAGAAAGAGGAGTGCATGAACAGATAAAATGTCTATTTTGGCACCTACTCCTAAAATCTATTTGCTACAGGCTCTGTTTTCTTCTTACTATCTATTTGCTATAGACATCATTTTCTTTTTTCCATATGCTACCTTGTTTTCTACAGACTCCACTAGGTTCTATTTTTTTTCTTATTTTTTACTTGTTATAGGCTTTATTTTCTTCCTACCTTAAACTGCTGTGTTTTCTTCTTACCGTCTATTTACTACAGGCTCTGTTTTCTTCTTACCATAGGCTATTCTGTTTTCTACAGGCTCCTATAGGCTCTATATTCTTCCTACCATTTATTTGCTAAAGGCTCTGTTTTCATCTTATTGTCTATTTGCTAGAGACTCTGTTTTCTTCTTATCAGAGACTACTCTGTTTGGACAAGTGGATTGACAGTCCTCCCAATCTTAACCCATACACACTAATGGTAACCAGCAGTCACATTAGTTTGCAACAGTTGGAAAGCAACAAATGAGGATGAGGACTAATTACTAAAGGTTTCTAGTAAACAAAATTTTGAAAGAAGTCGCTTGATTTTCAAATTTGTAAACTCCATGGGTATTTCAACCATGTAATGCAAAACAAAATCTATTCATTGAAACTTAATTTGCCATATAATCTTTTTTCATGGATGAAAGGAAGAGGAGTGCACGGAAAGATAAAATGTCTATTTTAGTACCTACTCTTAAAATCTATTTGTTATAGGCACTATTTTCTTCTTTTCCTAGGTTGCTCTATTTTCTACAGGCTCCTAGAGGTTCTATTTTCTTCTTAACGTTTCTTTGTTATAGGCTTTGTTTTTTTTCCTACCTTAGGCTGCTTTATTTCTACAAGCTCTATTTTCTTTTTATCGTCTATTTGCTACAAACTTTGTTTTCTTCTTACCATTTATTTGCTAGAGGCTTTGTTTTCTTCTTACTAAAGGCTACTCTATTTGGACAAGTGGATTGATAGTCCTCTCAATCTTAGCCCATACACTTTGATGGTAGCCAGTAGTCATACAAGTTTCCTACAATTGGAATGGAACAAATGAGGACGAGGATTAATTACCAAAGGTTGCTAGTGCACATAATTTTGAAAGAAACAACTTGATTTTCAAATTCGTAAACTCCACGGGTATTTCAACCATGTAATGCAAAACATAATCTATTTATTGAAACTTAAATTGTTGTATAATCTTTTTTAGTGGATGAAAGGAAGAGGAGTGCACGTACAAATGAAATGTCTATTTTAGTACCTACTCCTAAAATCTGTTCGCTACAGGCACTGTTTTCTTCTTACCGTCTATTTGCTATAGGATTTATTTTCCTTTTACCATCAGCTGCTCTATTTTCTTCTTACCATTTATTTGCTAGAGGCTCTATTTTCTTCTAACTATCTATTTGGTAGAGACTCTATTTTCTTTTTATCAAAGGCTGCTCTGTTTGGACAAGTGGATTGACAGTCCTCCTAATCTTTTGCCCATATACTCTAATGGTAATCGGTAGTCACACGAGTTTCCAACAGTTGGAATGCAACAAATGAAGACGAGGATTAATTGCCAAAGGTTGCCAATACGCATAATTTTGAAAGAAGTAGGTTGATTTTCAAATTCATAGACTCTACGGGTATTTCAATCATGTAATGCAAAACAAAATTTATTCATTGAAGCTTAATTTTCCATATAATCCTTTTTTATGGATGACAGGAAGAGGAGTGCACAAACAGATAAAATATATATTTTAGTATCTATTCATAAAATCTATTTGTTATAGGCTCTATTTTTTTCTTATTGTCTATTTGCTACGGGCTTTGTTTTCTTATTTTCGTAGGCTGCTATGTTTTCTACAGGCTCCTTCAAGTTTTGTTTTCTTTTTACCGTCTATTTTCTATAGGCTCTCTTTTCTTCCTACCTTATATTGTTTTATTTTCTATAGGCTCATATAGGCTCTATTTTCTTCTTACTGTCTATTTGCTACAGGCATTGTTGTCTTCTTACCATAGGTTGCTTTGTTTTCTATAGGCTCGTATAGGCTCTATTTTCTTCCTACCATTTATTTGCTAGAAGCTCTGTTTTCTTCTTATTGTCTATTTGCTAGAGGCTCTATTTTCTTCTTACCAAAGGCTACTCTGTTTGGACAAGTGGATTGATAGTCCTCCTAATCTTAGCCCATACACTTTAATGGTAGCCAACAATGATACGAGTTTCCAATAGTTGGAATGGAACAAATGAGAATGAGGATTAATTACCAAAGGTTGCCAATGCACATAATTTTGGAAGAAACAACTTGATTTTCAAATTCATAAACACCACGGGTATTTCAACCATGTAATGCAAAATAAAATTTATTCATTGAAACTTAATTTGTCATATAATCTTTTTTGGTGGATGAAAGGAAAAGGAGTGCACGAACAGATAAAATGTCTATTTTAGTACATACTCCTAAAATATATTTGCTATAGGCCTTGGTTTCTTCTTACAATATATTTGCTACAAGCTCTGTTTTCTTCTTTTCGTAGGTTGCTCTATTTTCTACCAACTCCTCCAGGTTTTGTTTTCTTCTTACCGTTTATTTGCTATAAGCTCTGTTTTTTTCCTATCTTAGGTTGCTCTGTTTCTACAAGCTCCTACAGGTTCTATTTTCTTCATACCGTCCATTTCCTACTGGCTCTGTTTTCTTCTTACCATTGGCTATTCTGTTTACTACAGGCTTTATTTTCTTCTTATCGTTTATTTGCTAGAGATTCTATTTTCTTGTTACCGTTTATTTGTTAGAGTCTCTATTTTCTTTTTACCAGAGGTTGCTGTGTTTGGACATGTGAATTAACAGTCCTTCCAATCTTGGCCCATACACTCTGATGGTAGCCAACAGTCACATGAGTTTCCAATAGTTGGAATGCAACAAATGAGGACGAGGATTAATTACTAAAGGTTATTAGTGCACATAATTTTGAAAGAAGTAGCTTGATTTTCAAATTTGTAAACTCCATGTGTATTTCAAGCATGAAATGTAGAACAAATCTATTCATTGAAACTTAACTTTCCATATAATCTTTTTTGATGGACAAAAGGAAGAGGAGTGCACAAACATATAAAATGTTTATTTTTGTACCTACTCCTAAGATCTATTTGCTACAGGCTCTATTTTTTTCTTTTCGTAGGCTGCTCTATTTTCGATAGGCTCCTCTAGGTTCTACTTTCTTTTTAGCCTTTATTTGCTATAGGCTATATTTTTTTCATACCTTAGGCTACTCTGTTTCTACGAGCTCTGTTTTTTTTCTTACCATCCATTTACTATAAGCTATGTTTTCTTCTTACCGTTTATTTGCTAGAGGTTTTATTTTCTTCTTATCATTTATTTGCTAAAGGCTCTATTTTCCTATTATCGGAGGTTGCTTTGTTTGGACAAGTGGATTGACAGTCCTCCCAATCTTAGCCCATACACTCTAATGGTAGCCAACAGTCACAAAAGTTTCTAATAGTTGGAAAGCAACAAATGAGGACAATGAGTAATTAACCAAGGTTACCTGTGCACATAATTTTGAAAGGAGTATGTTGATTTTCAAATTCGTAAAGGGTATTTCAGCCATGTAATGCAAAACATAATCTATTCATTGAAGTTTAATTTGTCGTATAATCTTTTTTTATGAATGAAAGGAAGAGGAGTGCACAAAAGATAAAATGTCTATTTTAGTACCTATTACTAAAATCTATTTGCTACAAGCTTTCTTTTCTTCTTACCGTCTATCTGTTATTGTTGGAAAGCAACAAATGAGGACAATAAGTAATTACTAAAGCTTACTTGTGCATATAATTTTGAAAGAAGTAGGTTAATTTTCAAATTTGTAAACTCCACAGGTATTTCAGCCATGTAATGTAAAACATAATCCATTCATTGAAACTTAATTTGCCATATAATCTTTTTTGATGGATGAAAGGAAGAGGAGTGCACACACAGATAAAATGTCTATTTTAGTACCTACTCATAAAATGTATTTGCTATAGGTTTTATTTTCTTCTTATCATCTATTTCCTACAGGCTCTATCTCTTCTTTCCGTAGGCTGCTATATTTTTTACTGACTCCTCCAAGTTTTGTTTTCTTCTTATCGTCTATTCTCTATAGGCGTTATTTTCCTCCTACCTTAGCTTGCTCTATTTTTTATAGGCTCTCTTTTCTTTTTACCGTCTATTTGCTATAGGTTCTGCTTTTTTCTTACCATAAGCTACTCTATTTTCTACAGGAGCCTTAGAAAATTGATTAGCCTAAGGTAGGAAGAAAATATAGCTTGTAACAAATAGATGGTAAGAAGAAAACAGAACCTGGAGGAGCTTGTAGAAAATAGAGTAGCATATGGTAAGAAGAAATAGAGCTTGTAAGAGCTTATAGAAAATTAAGTAGCCTAATGTAGGAAGAAAATATAGCTACAGTAAATAGACTATAAGAAGAAAATAGAACCTAGAGGAACATATAGAAAACAAAGCAACATACAAAAAGAAGAAAACAGAGCCTGTAGGAAATAGATGGTAAGAAGAAAATAGAGTGTGGAGCAAATATATTTTAGGAGTAGGTACTAAAATAGACATTTATCTATCCATGCACTCCTCTTCCTTTCATCTATCAAAGAACATTATACGAAAAATTAAGCTTTAAAGAATAGATTATGTTTTGCATTACATGGTTGAAATACCGATGGAGTTTACGTATGTGAAAATCAAACTACTTCTTTCAAAATTATGTGCACAAGAAACCTTTGGTAATTAATCCTTGTCCTTATTTGTTGCTTTCCAACTGTTGGAAACTCTTGTGACTGCTGGCTACCATCAAAGTGTATGGCCTAAGATTGGGAGGATTGTCAATCCACTTGTACAAACAGAGTAGCCTACGGTTAGAAGAAAACAGAGCCTATAGCAAATAGATGGTAAGAAGAAAATAGAACTTAAAAGAGCCTGTGGAAAATAGAGCAACCTACGAAAAGAAGAAAATAGAGCCTGTAGCAAATAGATTTTAGGAGTAGATACTAAAATAGACATTTTATATGTTCATGCACTGCTCTTCCTTTCATCCATCAAAAGAAATTATATGGCAAATTAAACTTCAATGAATAGATTATGTTGTGCATTACATGGTTGAAATAGTCATGGAGTTTACGAATTTGAATATCAAGCTACTTCTTTCAAAATTATATGCTCAAGCAACCTTTGGTAATTGATCCTCATCCTCATTTGTTGCTTTCTAATTGTTGGAAACTCATGTGACTTCTAGCTACCATCAAAGTGTATGGGCGAAGATTGGGAGGACTGTCAATCCACTTGTCCAAACAAAGCAACCTATGGTAAGAAGAAAACAGAGCCTCTAGCAAATAGAAGGGAAGAAGAAAATAGAGCCTCTAGCAAATAAATGGTAAGAAGAAAACAGAGTCTATAGCAAATATATGGTAAGAAGAAATAGAGCCTATAGGAGCTTTTAGAAAATAGAGTAGCCTAAGGTAGAAAGAAAACAAAGCCTGTAGCAAATAGATGGTAAGAAAAAAACAGAACTTAGAGGAGCCAGTAGAAAATAGAGTAGCCTATGGAAAGAATAAAACAGACCTTTTAACAAATAGATATTAGGAGTAGATACTAAAATAGTCATTTATCTATTTATGCACTTGTCTTCCTTTCATCCATAAAAAAAGATTATATGGCAAATTAAGTTTCAATAAATAGATTATGCTTTACATTACATGATGGAAATACTCGTGGAGTTTACGAATTTGAAAATCAAGCTATTTTTTTCAAAATTATATGCTCAAGTAACCTTTGGTAATTAATCCTCCTCCTCATTTGTTGGTTTCCAACTATTGGAAATTCATGTGACTGCTTGCTACCATCAAAGTGTATGGGCTAATATTGGTAGGACTATTTATCCATTTGTCCAAACAAAGTAGCCTACAGTAAGAAGAAAATAAAGCCTTTTGCAAATAGATGGTAACAAAAAAAAAAATGTGCCTCTAGCAAATAGACCGTAAGAATAAAATAGAGCTTGTTGGATCGTATAGAAAACAAAGCAACCTATGGTAAGAATAAAACAGAGCTTGTAGCAAATAGATAGTAAGAAAAAAATAAAACCTATAAGAGCCTGTAGAAAATGTAGCAATCTAATGTAGGAAGAAAACATAGCTTGTAGCAAATAGATGGTAAGAAAAAAAATAGAACTTAAAAGAGCCTATAAGAAACAGAGTAGCCTACAAAAAGAAGAAAATAAAACTTGTAGCAAATAGATTTTAGGAGTAGGTACTAAAATAGACATTTTATCTATTTGTGTACTCCTCTTTCTTTCATCCATCAAAAAAGATTATACAACAAATTAAGTTTTAATGAATAGATTTTGTTTTTCATTACATGGTTGAAACACCCATGGAGTTTACGAATGTGAAAATCAAGCTACTTTTTTCAAAATTATATGCATAGGCAACCTTTGATAATTAATCCTCATCCTTATTTGTTACTTTCCAACTGTTGGAAACTCATGTGCCTGTTGGCTACCCTTAGAGGGTATGGGCTATGATTGGGAGGATTGTCAAACCACTTATCCAAAGAAAGTAGCCTATAGTAAGAAGAAAATAGAGCTTTTAGCAAATAGATGGTAAGAAGAAAATATAGCCTCTAGCAAATAGATGACAAGAAGAAAACAGAACCTATAGAAAACAAAGTAGCCTATGGTAAAAAGAAAATTGAGCCTGTAGCAAATAGATGGTATGAAGAAAACTGAGCTTGTAGAAAATAGTGAAGTGTAAGGTAGGAAGAAAATAGAGCTTATAGAAAATAAATGGTAAGAAGAAAACAAAACCTAAAGGAGCCTATAGAAAATAGGGCAGCCTATGGAAAAAGAAAATAGAGCCTATAGTAAATAGGTTTTTGAAGTTCCCAACTTCACCCTAGGATCTACTAGTTTGTGATACTGAGAGGGGGGGTGAATCAGTATCACCACAATTCACAATTCGCAAGAAAGTGAACAACTTCAATCTCTTCTTAAAAGCGAACTCTTTCTTATATTCGACTAAGGTAGATCTATTACTACCTACTAATCACAATAGTCCCCAAAGTCACCTTTCAGACACCTTGCCTAATAGACAATTCAGATGTTCTTGTTTAGGTCTTCGTTAGGTTATGGGTTGGCTGATACTTTAACTGCGTTCATAACTCAATTCAAAACACAGAACGTAAAGCAAATTAAGGACACACGAGATTTACGTGGTTCCGTCAACGTGACGTACATCCACGGTGGTAGGGACTCTCCCTTACCGAGACTATCCACTATACTTGAGAATTCCAGTTACAATGGATGTCTTAATCTTCTGCTCCTTTCACTATTGCAATTACTAAGCAAGTACAATACAAAGAGTGTCACTTACTGTGTCTACCCTTCTTCTAACTTGTCTTGCCTCTATTGAATTGAAAGGCTGCTCCACTGCTGCTTAGAAGTTCACCGTAATGCTCTCTAACCTCTCTTGAAGAAATCTGGAAATACGTTGAGTTCTTTCCGATGCTTTGCTGAATTCCTTCTCTAGGTTGTTTCACACAACTCCTGCTTTCACCATCTCACGGTTTCATAGCTTGCACTCAAGCTTCTGGTCTGCCGTTTCACGTCTCACGGCCTGCCCCACGCTTCTGATCAGTCACGCTGTTGCATGTTCTGGTCTCACGCTTCTGGTCTGCCGTTTCACGTCTCTTGGCCTGCCTCATGCTACTAGTTTTTCTGGTTCACGTCTCTCGGCCTGCCTCACGCTTCTAGTCTGCTGTCTTCTCTTCCGGGTGGTCTCACGGATACCAGGTCTGCTGTCTTCTCTTCCGGGTGGTCTGTTTCTTATTTCTCCTCTTGCTGGTTGTGCATTTCTGGTTTGCTTGCAGGATGTGTTTCTGGTTTGTTTGCAGGAGGCGTTTCTGGTTTGCTTGTAGGAGGTCGCACGTTCTGGTTTGCTCTCCCGGTGGTGACATTTCTGGTTTGCTCTCCTGGTGGTGTTGTTTCTGATCTCTTGCTGTTCTGCTCTCTCTTCCTTTTGGCCGGTTGCTGTAGGGTTGCTGTTTTTTCAATTGTGTTGGCCCTCTGCCCTAGTTTTGTCTTCTAAGGCCTTTATATACTCTCTTCCATGAAACCCTAATAGGGCTTACATGGCGGATTTACGTTCTTGCCCTTACGCAGCAGATTTACTTTCTTGCCCTTCCATGTGGCTTTACTTTCTTGCCCTTCCATGTGGCTTTACTTTCTTGCACACTTAACCCTAGTTGACAACAATTACAACCCATACAAGGCTGTGGGAACAACAATTTTAGGAATAGGTACTAAAATAAACATTTTATCTGTTCATGCATTCCTTTTCCTTTCATCCATCAAAAAGATTATATGACAAATTAAACTTCAATGAATAGATTCTGTTTTGCATTACATGGTTGAAATACTTGTGGAGTTTATGAATTTGAATATGAAGATACTTCTTTCAAAATTATGTGCATAGGCAACCTTTGCTAATTAATCCTAGTCCTCATTTATTGTTTTCCAACTGTTCGAAACACATGTGATTGTTGGCTACCATTAGAGTATATGGGCTTAGATTGGGAGGAATATCAATCTACTAGTCTAAATAGAGCAGCCTATGGTAAGAAGAAAACAGAGTCTCAAGCAAATAGACAGTAAGAAGAAAACAGAGTAGCATATGGTAAGAAGAAAAAAAAGTCTATAGCAAATTAACAATAAGAAGAAAATGGAGTCTGTAGTAGCCTGTAGAAAATAGAGGAACCTTAGGTAGGAAGAAAATAGAGCCTATAGCAAATAGACGGTAAGAAAAAATAGAACCTTGAGGAGCCTGTAGAAAATAGAGCAATATACGAAAGGAAGAAAACAGTGCTATAGCAAATGGACAATAAGAAGAAAACAGAGCTTATAGCAAATAGATTTTAGAGGTAGGTACTAAAATAGACATTTTATCTATTCATGCACTCCTCTTCCTTTCATCAATCAAAAAAGATTATATGAAAAATTAAGCTGCAATGAATAGATTATATTGTGCATTACATGGTTAAAGTACCCGTGGCATTTATGAATTTGAAAATCAATCTACTTTTGTCAAAGTTATGTGCATAAGCAACCTTTAGTAATTAATACTCATCCTCATTTATTGCTTTCCAACTGTTGGAAACTTATGTGACTGCTAGCTACCATTAGAGTGTATGGGCTAAGATTAGGAGGACCGTCAATCCACTTGTCCAAACAAAACAACCTACAATAAGATAAAAACTGAGCCTCTAGCAGGTAGACGTTAAAAAGAAAATAAAGCAGCCTATGGTAAGAAGAAAAAAGAGCCTGTAACAAATAAATGGTAAGAAGAGAACAAAGTCTATAGAAAATAGAGTGGCCTAAGGTGTGAAGAAAACAGAGCCTGTAGCAAATAAACAGTTAGAAGAAAACAAAACCTGAAAGAAACTGTAGAAAACAAAGTAGCATACAAAAAGAAGAAAACAGAGCCTGTAGCAAATAGACGGTAAGGAAAAAACAGAGCCTACAGCAAACAGATGTTAGGAGTAAGTACTAAAATAGACATTTTATCTGTTCATGCATTTCTCTTCCTTTCATCAATCATAAAAGAGTGTATGGCCAATTAAGCTTCAATGAATAGATTTTGTTTTGCATTGCATGGTTGAAACACCCATGCAGTTTACGAATGTGTAAATCAAGCTACTTCTTTCAAAATTATGTGCATAGAAAACCTTTGGTAATTAATCCTCGTCCACATTCATTACTTTCCAACTATTGGAAACTCATGTGACTGTTGGCTACCATTAGAGTGTATGGGCTAAGATTGGGAGGATTGTCAATCCACTTGTCCAAATAGTGTAGCTTACGGTAAGAAGAAAATAGAGACTTTAGCAAATAGATAATAAGAAGAAAATAGAAGACATAGAAAACAGAGCAGCCTATGGTAAGAAAAAAACAGAGCCTATAGCAAATAGATAGTAAGAAAAAAATAAAGCCTGTAGAAAATAGTGCAACCTAAGGTAGGAAGAAAATAGAACCTATACTAAATAGACGGTAAGAAGAAAATAGAACTTGGAGGAGCCTGTAGAAAACAAAGTAGCCTACGAAAAGAAAAAAGCAGAGGCTATAGCAAATAGATGGTAAGAAGAAAATATAACCTGTAGCAAATAGATTTTTAGAGTAGATACTAAAATAGGAATTTTTTTTTGTTCATGCAATCCTTTTCCTTTCATCCATCAAAAAAGATTATATAGAAAATTAAGTTTCAACAAATAGATTATGTTTTGCATTACATAGTTGAAATATCCATGGAGTTTACAAAAGTGAAAATCAAGCTGGTTCTTTCAAAATTATATACACATGTAGCCTTTGGTTTTGAATCCTTGTCCTCATTTGTTGCTTTCCAACTGTTGCAAACTCATGTGATTGTTTGTTACCATCAGAATGTATGCCTAAGTTTGGGAGAACTGTCAATTCACTTGTTGAAATAGAGCAACCTATGGTAAGAAGAAACAGACCCTTTAGCAAATAGAAGGTAAGAAGAAAACAAAGCCTCTAGCAAATAGGATGTAAGAAGAAAACAGACCCTCTAGCATATAAATTAGTAAGAAAAAAATAGAGCCTATAGCAAATAGATGATAAAAAGAAACATAGCCTATAAAAGCCTTTAGAAAATAGAGCAGCTTAAGGTAGGAAAAAAATAAAACTTGTAGTAAATAGACAATAATAATTAAAAAAAAAAAACCTGAAGGAGCCTATAAAAGGAACAAAATAGAGCTTGTAGCAAATAGATTTTAGGAGTAGGTACTAAAATAGACATTTTATCTATTTATGCGCTCATCTTCCTTTCATCTATCAAAAGGATTATATAGCAAATTAAGCTACTTTAATGAATAAATTCTATTTTGCATTACATGGATGAAATACCTATGGAGTTTACAAATTTGAAAATCAAGTTACTTCTTCCAAAATTATATACACAGGCAACCTTTGGTAATTAATCCTCATCCTCATTTATTGCTTTCCAACTGTTGGAAACTTATATGATTGTTGGCTACCATCAGAATGTATGGCTCAGGATTAGGAAGGACTATCAATCCACTTGTCCAAACAAAGCTGCCTACGGTAAGTAGAAAATAGAGCCTCTAGCAAACAGATGGTAAGAAGAAAATAGTGTCTCTCAAAAATAGATGGCAAGAAGAAAAGAGAGCTTGTAAGAATATGTAGAAATTAGAGCCTGTAACAAATAAACGGTAAGAAGAAAATAGAACTTATAGCAAATTAGCAGTAAGAAAAAAACAGAGCCTGTAGCAAATAGATGGGAAGAAGAAATAAAGCTTGTAAGAGCCTGTAGAAAATAGAGCAATCTAAGGTAGGAAGAAAATAGAGCTTCTAGCAAATAGATGGTAAGAAGAAAACAGAGCCTGTAGCAAATAGATTTTGGGAGTAAGTACTAAAACAGACATTTTATTTGTTCATGAACTCCTCTTCCTTTCATCCATCAAAAAAGATTATACAGCAAATTAAGCTTCAATGAATATATTCTATTTTGCATTACATGATTGAAATACCCGTCATCATATGCACTAGAAACCTTTGGTAATTAATCTTTGTCCTCATTTGTTGCTTTTCAACTATTGTAAACTCATGTGACTACTTGGTACCATAAGAGTGTATGGGCTAAGATTGGGAGGGCTATTAATTCACGTGTCCAAGTAGAGTTGTCTATGGTAAGAAGAAAACAGAGCTTCTAGTAGATAAATGATAAGAAGAAAACAGAGCCTCTAGCAAATAGACGATAAGAAGAAAATAGAGCCTATAGGAGCCTGTAAAAAACACAATAGCCTATGGTAAGAAGAAAACAGAGCCTATGGCAAATAGATGGTAAGAAGAAAATAGAACTTGTAGCAAATAAACGGTAAGAAGAAAACAAAGCTTGTAGCAAATAAATGGTAAGAAAAAAAGAGAACTTGTAGAAAAATGATTTTTGGAGTAGGTACTAAAATAGACATTTTATCTGTTCGTGTAGTCCCCTTCCTTTCATCTGTCAAAAAAAATTATACGACAAATTAAACTTCAATGAATAAATTCTATTTTGCATTACATGGAGTTCACGAATTTGAAAATCAAGTTACTTCTTTCAAAATTATGTGCAAAGGTAACCTTTGGTAATTAATCCTCATCCTTATTTGTTGCTTTCCAACTATTGGAAACACATGTGATTGTTGGCAACCCTCAAAGTGTATGATTGAAGATTAGGAGGATTGTTATTGCACTTGTCCAAATAAAGTAGTCTACGATAAGAAAAATGGTAAGAAGAAAATAGAACCTAAAGGAGCCTGTACAAAAAGAGCAGCCTACACAAAGAAGAAACTAAAGCCTGTAGCAAATAAATCTTAGAAGTAAGTACTCAAATAGACATTTTATCTATTTGCGCACTCCACTTCCTTTCATCCATAAAAAAAGATTATACAGAAAATTAAGCTTTAATGAATAGATTCAGTTTTGCATTACATGGGTGAAAAACTTGTGGAGTTTATGAATTAGAAAATCAAGCCACTTCTTTCAAAATTATGTGCATAGGCAATTATTCTTCCTCCTCATTTGTTGCTTTCCAACTGTTGGAAACTCATGTGATTGTTGGCTACCATCATAGTGTATAGGGTTAAATTAGGAGGACTATCAATCCACTTGTGCAAACAAAGTCGCCTTCGATAAGATGAAAACAGAGCCTCTAGCAAATAGACGTTAAGAAGGAAAAAGAGCCTTTAACAAATAAATGGTAAAAAGAAAACAAAGCCTATAGGAGCTTATAGAAAACAAAGCATCTTATGGTAAGAAGAAACTAGAGCCTGTAGCAAATAGACGATAAGAAGAAAACACAATCTATAAGAGCCTGTAAAAAACAGAGCAGCCTAGGGTAGAAAGAAAACAGAGCCTGTAGAAAATAGACAATAAGAAGAAAATAGAATCTGGAGGAGCCTATAGAAATTATTGTAGCCTACGAAAAGAAGAAAACAAAGCCTGTAGCAAATAGACGGTAAGAAGAAAACAAAGCCTCTAGCAAATAGATTTTACGAGTAGGTACTAAAATAGACATTTTATTTGTTCCTGCACTCTTCTTCCTTTCATCCATCAAAAAATATTATATGGTAAATTAATCTTCAAAGAATAGATTCAGTTTTGCATTACATGGTTGAAATATTCGTGGAGTTTATGAATTAGAAAATCAAGCAACTCCTTTCAAAATTATGTGCATAAGTAACCTTTAACAATTAATCTTCCTCCTTATTTGTTGCTTTCCAATTGTTGGAAACTCATGTGACTATTGGCTACCATCAAAGTGTATGGACTAAGATTGGGAGGACTATCAATCCACTTGTCCAAACAGAGCCACCTCTAGTAAGATGAAAATAGAGCCTCTAGCAAATAGATGTTAAGAAGGAAAAAAAGCCTCTAGCAAATAAATGATAAGAAGAAAACAAAGCCTACAGGAGCTTATAGAAAATAAAGCATCCTATGGTAAGAAGAACACAGAGCCTGTAGCAAATAGATGATAAAAAGAAAATAGGGCTTGTAACAAATAAACGTTAAGAAGAAAACAAAACCTGTAGGAGCCTATAGAAAACAAAGCAACCAATGGTAGGAAGAAAACAAAGCCTATAGCAAATAGACGATAAAAGAAAACATAACTAAGAGGAGCCTATAGAAATTAGTGTAGCCTATGGAAAGAAGAAAACAGAGCCTCTGGCAAATAGATTTTAGGAGTAGGTAGTAAAATAGACTTTTTATCTATTAGTTCACTCTTCTTCCTTTCATCCATTAAAAAATATTATACGACAAATTAAGCTTTAAAGAATAGATTTGTTTTGCATTACATGGTTGAAATACCGTGGGGTTTACAAATTTGAAAATAAAGCTACTTCTTTCAAAATTATGTGCACAGGGAACCTTTGGTAATTAATCCTTATCCTTATTTGTTGCTTTCTGACTGTTGGAAACTCATGTGACTGCTGGCTACCATTAGTGTATGGGCTAAGATTGGGAGGACTATTGATTCACTTGTCCAAATAGAGCAGCCTACGGTAAAAAGAAAATAAAGCCTTTAGCAAATAGATGGTAAGAAGAAAATAGAGCCTGTAGAAAATAGAGCAACCTATTGTAAGAAGAAAATAGAGCTTGTAGCAAATAGATGGTAAGAAGAAAACATAGTAGCCTAAGGTAGGAAGAAAACAAAGCCTGTAGCAAATAGATAGTAAGAAGAAAACAGAACTTAGAGGAGCCAATAGAAAACAGAGTAGCCTATGAAAAGAAGAAAACAAAGCCTGTAACAAATAGATTGTAAGAAGAAAACAGAGCTTGTTGAAAATAGAGCAACCTATTGAAAGAAGAAAATAGAGGTTATAGCAAATAAACAGTAAGAAGAAAACAAAACCTATAGCAAATAGATTTTAGAAGTAAGTATTAAAATAGACATTTTATCTATTCGTATACTCCTCTTCCTTTCATCCATCAAAAAAGATTATACGGAAAATTATGCTTCAATGAATAGATTTTGTTTTGCATTACATGGTTGAAATACCCATGGAGTTTACGAATTTGAAAATCAAGCTACTTATTTCAAAATTTTGTGCACAGGCAACCTTTGATAATTAATCCTCATCCTCATTTATTGTTTTCTAGTTGTTGGAAACTCAAATGATTACTGGTTACTATTAGAGTGTATGGGTTTCAAAAGTATTCTAGTTGTCCAAACAGAATAACCTACGGTAAGAAGAAAACAAAACTTGTAGCAAATAGACGGTAAAAGAAAACAAAACTTATAGCAAATAAATTTTAGGAGGCTCGACAAGTATTGTTTATTAAGAATCTGTAGAAAATAGAGCTAACCTTTACTTCTAGTCTACTGCAAGTGACTGCCCCTAATTTTAAGGTAAATGCTTAATAGTCAAAGTCTTATTAATTAGTATATTTAAGTATTTAAATTATACTATATTTGTAATCTATATATATATATATATATATATATAATTCTATTACTATATAAAATACTATATATAATATTAATTATATAATTATAAATAAAATTTATAAATATAATTCTAGAAAGTTTAATCCATCATTTAGTTAAATATGCAATTCCAAAATTTTTTCAATATTCTTTTTTATCATTTATCAACAAGAAAAAAAAAAAAAAAAGAAAAAATTTGAATTGAAAAACATCCATTGTCTAATGGATAAGACATAAGTCTTCTAAACCTTGGTATAGGTTCAAATCCTATTGGACATAATATGTTTTCATTCCATATCAATATTTATTCCATTTTATTCCAATTTTATTTTATATTTCTTATTCCATATTATAATTTATATTACATATTATAATCCATATTCTAATTAATTATTAGAATAATTATTATGATATATATTATATATTTTAATTTAATTTAGTATACAAATTTAGTATATTATATATATATATATATATTATATTATATTATATTTTTTAATTCATTTTTTGTTTTATAGTTGTTTTTTTTCTATAATTGTTTTATGTTTTATATTTATATTTTGATTTAAGTATTATACTTATTATAATCAAGATTAAAGATTAAAAGTGATCAATTTCGCAAGTTGTATTCTTAATGGCATCTCTAATTTTATTTCATGTCATTTTGCTACTATGATTCACAAAAGCAATAGTAGAAGATGAATTTTTAGCACATCCTGGATGTAAAGGCAAATGTGGAGATGTTGTCATTCCCTTCCCTTTTGGAGTTGGACCCAACTCTTCCTTGAATGACAACTTTATGGTAGATTGTAATGACACCTTTAGGCCTCCCAAACCTTTCTTGACAAGTATAGAAATGGAATTGCTCAGTGTTTCAATTAGAGGTTTGGTTCAAGTTAATAATTTAGTCTTTTTTTACAATTGTAACAACAACAAAAGCTTTGATGGAACAATTGATATGTCAGATAACCCTTTCTTCTATTCAAGTGTATATAACAGGTTCACAGTTACAAGTTGTAACAATTATGTTGTGCTTTTGACAAATCATCGCCCTATTGGTGGGCGTCTTTCCTTTTGTAGCGAAACCCAAAGAAGTGATGGTTGTTATGGCCTGAGATGCTGTCAAGCCACCATTCCTCCTCACATCAAGTCTTTTGAAGTAGGGATAACCGGTGTTGTAAAAGATGATTCTAACTATTGCAGTAACAACAAGACTACCTTCATGGTTAACTAAGACTGGTTTGCTTCTAGGCAATTATCTCTTGACCTATGATGTAGCAGGAATATGTTCTTGTAGTCCTTGAATGGGAGCATTCCAGGGATATTGTTAACTAGCTAAAACTTAAGCCCTTTTTTACATTAGCAATGGCTCTTGTTGGACACATTATCATAAAGGCATCTATGTGTTTGCACTAATGGTTCCTCTAATTATTCCAAATCCTTTTATAAGATCCTCGACAGATGTGCAGATATTATAGCTTTAACTTAAATATAGAATATTACGCCACAGAATATGATGTTGACTTGTAAATTTTTTTATAAAAATGTTGAAACCTTTTTTCTTTTGTCATGAATTTTTGAAATCCAATTAGTTCTTAGGAACTCTTTTATAATTTATACATATAATGGTTACCAAAGATCCTTGAAATAACATTATTTTTCTTAATATTCCTAATTGGTAAGGGGCTGTTGTATGAACTCGAACTCACATTATTGCCTTCTTTGTATGTATACTAGGGATCAAGGATCTATAACTACTCTTGTCTTGATGGGTACTTGCATCATGACAACAAGAATACATGTTACCCATCATTTCTTTGGGAACTCGGTAAAAAATCTCAAGCCAAAGTTATCATCATAGGTATGGAATATCTATTTGGTTTATAGAATTAGTTGGAATTCAGTTGAAATTGTTCAAGGATTTGACATTTTGAAAGCTCAAATTGTGGGTAGGCCTATCACTTTGACTGGTTGTAGTTTATTATAGTCATTATAATAACACAATCATTTCTTAATCTTCTAAATTATGAAAATGATATCCAAAGATTTTTTCATTAGAATTCAAATCCTTTATCCTCTATTTGATAGTTGTATAGGTTGCAACTTTAGGTCATTTGATTACTTTTACTAGTATTAGTTGAATGAGCATATCGTACACTGAACAATTATAAAGAAAGAGGACCATTTAAACTCCACAACAAAAATACTTTCAAAAAGAAATAGTAGGTTTTGCTATTGCAACAACGATTGTCTTCAATGAGATAAAATGTTGAGAAATGAAACTATTTGGTTTCCAAGGAGACTAGAGAAGGTCACTAAACCAACTATATACACATGACGCTGAACTCCTTAAAAATATCCTTAACTAGAAGGCCACAACTATTTGGTTTCAGTAATCCATAATGTTTGTTTTGGAACCACATCAATATCTCATATGCATTCTGTTGAAGAAAGAAGTTTTAGTGACATCATTTCTTCTTTCAATGCAAAAGAACCGCTTGCTTTCTATACTTGATACTCAAGTCCTTAAATAGGGCCAGAAAGAAGAGATCAGAGTAATTGCAAAGCTGGCAAAAAAGATGTTTGCACTTGAATGGGAAGAAGAGGCCTATAATGAAAGCAATGACTATAGAGTTGGAAGTGATTAGAGCATCATTAAGGTAGCTTCTTCAACCATTCATCAGGATTTGGCCCTAACAAGTGGATTATGCTAAAGTGGCATTGTTGGACGTTGGGGATACTGCATCCTCTCCATCTAGGTCACATTTGAACGCCATCACCATGCATGATGGAAATTGATGTGCACCTTTACTCTCTGGCTAACACCTTAATTATTGTCAAATAATATAGAAGTTTTGGACTACCTAACCAGACTTGGTTTTCGTTAGATACAAACAAGAAGGGCTCAGCTTGATGCATAACTATTTTCGATCTTGTAGTTTCTTAGGAATGGGGTATACATCAGTGGAACCTATATAACTAACATAACGCTCCTAGTTACCTTAGTGAACATATTTCATTGCATTCCCTTTCCAACTTCAAGTAAATGTTATTATTGGTAAAAAGAAGAAGAAGTTCTTGATTCATCACGATTGAATTGATTTGGAAAAAGACGATCAAGCATGGCATGAGATGCAAAAGTTATTTCAAATTTAAAAAATTCTAGTGCATAACATGTAAATCATTTAAGGAAAAAGATTTTCAAATTTAAGTTAAATTAATTAAATAATAATAAATAATTATAATAAATTATGTACAAATAACTAATAAAAAAAGTAAATAAATTTCATGTAAATTTTTTTTACCAAAAATCAAATTGCATTTATTAAATATTGTCTAACTATATTAACAAATTTTATTCTTATAATTAATTAAAAAAGGTCTAGTGGTAAATATAAATTTAAGTAAATATATTTNTATAAAATTTTATGTAAAATTCTTTTTACCAAAAAAATCAATTGCATTTATTAAAATATTATCTTAACTATATTACACAAATTTTATTCTTATAATTAAAAATGAGGTCCTAAGATGGTAAATATAAATTTAATAAATTTAAGTAAAATATTTTATATTATATATAAAAATATTATTATATTATAAATATTAATTTGATTAGAATTTATGATAAGATAGATGGATAGTAATTGTGCCTTAGTAACCAAGTCTTTTCAAAATTGGATCATTTGGTATCGTATCAAGGTGGCGTTTATAGCTTTTGTGACCTCCAAATTATTTTAGGGATACCATTGATGATGGTGGTGGGTAATTGAGGTTGTTGGCCTGCTAGTTGTTGGATAATGTGTATAGAGTCAACAACAAAGTGGGTAAAGAAGGCAAAATAATATCATGAAGAATTATATGAGAAAATAACTGAAGAAAAATAAATGATAGAGATTTTTAGTGCCTAGAATGATTGCATTACTACTAGGTTTCTATTAGCTATACTAAAATGAGGCCAATGAATGCATTTAACTTACAATTCAGAATAAGTGTTGTACAAAACAAAGTAGGCACCTAGTTGAAATTGAGAGTGAAGATACTTACTAGGGTGATACCACAAGAGTTGAAAAAAAAGGAAAATATTCTTGCAGTGAATCTATCATATAACAAGCTGACAATCTATCATATAACAAGCTGACAGGTAGGCTTCCTATTGAAGGCATATTTACAAAACGAAAGTCTCTCTCATACTTTCTCTCAGTTTGCATTTTATTTTATGCCTATACTTGAAGAAAAATATATATAAAAAAGAAAATTTTCATTATATGCCTATACTTGTAAAAAATTATAAATAGATATACAAAATTTCGGAAACATAAAGTTTATACTTTAAAATACAACGTGTGAATAGTAATAGTATTTCTCTTAAAAGGTGAAAATCATTAATCTTCCAATGCAAATAGTAAAGCATGTGGCAGGAAGCAGTGAATGGAAGAGACAAATTTAGTCACATCAAAGCAAAGAGAGAGACTTATACCTGAGCTTATAAACAAAAACTTGAGTCATGTTTTGCAGGGAATATGTCAAGAGCCATATGGTCCAAATTGTCGCGTTAATTTTCCCTTCATGCTTATCCCTTCACATTCTATCTTTTCAAGCTTCCTTCTTTGCTTGCAAATTTCAAGGACCACCATAACACACAAAAAATAATAAAAAAAGAGAGAGAAAGAGAGAAGGGGTGGGCAAGAAGTGGTGATAAATGGGTTTGGTTCTATTTTTATTATGCTTTCTGATTTCGGTAGCTGGTCTTAAATGTTGCATTGGAAATGATGATATGCCCATTCTACTCAACGATGATGTTTTAGACCTTCTTGTTTTCAAGTCAGGTATTATCGACGCATCTTCTTATCTCAGCTTTGGAACGAAGGCGATGACTCCTCTTGTTCATGGAAGTTCATACAGTGCAATCCAGTGACCAGCCGAGTTTCTCAAGTCATCACTCGATGGCCTCAGCTTATCCAGGAAAATTGGTAAAGGGCTTCAAAAGTTGCAAGGTTGGAAAACCATATCACTTGCTCAGAACAATTTAGTGGAACTATGAGTTTTGAGCTTGGTCTTGAAAGGCTTAAACTCAATCACAATAGTCTTTCCAGTCCTATTCCATCTTCTTTTGGTTCCATAAGTTTTCTTGATCTTTCCAAAAACTCCTTCTCAGGACAAGTTTCTAATGATCTCTTCTGAAACCATATGTCCCTTCGTTACCTTTCTTTAGCTGACAATTTGCTTCGAGGGCCATAAGTGAATGTAGCTGCCTGCTCTTGTTTGAACACTCTCAAGCTCTCCAACCACAAAATTTCTAGTGTCCCAGATTTTTCAACTGGAATTTGGTTACTTAAACGTCTTCAAACTTTACATCTTTCACACAATGCATTTCCCAGGTCCGTGCCAAAAGGGTATCTGCCATTCGCAACTTGAAAGATCTCCGGTTATAGGTCAACAAATATTCGGGACCACTACCAGTGGATATTGGATTCTGCGGATACAACAAGAAATTGGCAGGTAACTTTGGCAATCTGAGCAACCTAGAATACTTGGACTTGTCAAGTAATGGATGTATTGGAAGCCTACCGTCATCAATTGGTGATCTGACTTCACTACAGTACATGAGCTTGTCCAACAAGAAGCTCACAAGTAGCATTCCAGCAACAATAGTTAACTGTGCCACAATATCAGTTATTTGAATTAGAGGTAACAGCCTTCATGGCAGCATACTGGAGGGCATTTTTATCATGGGCTGGAGGAAGTAAATTTTTCACAAAACAAATTGACAAGTTCCATTCCAACCGGTTTAAGTAAATTCTTTGGATCGGTTCACACATTGGACCTTTCAAACAACTATCTCGCAAGACATATTTCTGCGAAAATGGGCTTATACTCAAATTTAGGATACTTGAATTTTTCGTGGAACAACCTTACCTCAAAAATGCCGCTAAAGCTTGGCTACTTTCAGAACCTAAAGGTTTTGGATCTTCAAAGCAGTGGACCGGTTGGCCCAATACCTGTGGATGTATGCGAGTCTCGTAACTTGAGCATTCTTCAGTTGCATGGTAATTCCTCGACTGGACCGCTTCCGAAGGAGACTTGAAATTCCTCAGCTCTTTACTTGTTGTAAGGCCTTTGCTAATTTTGCTTCTATTAGTCATCTACATCTTTTCTCTTTGGTTAAATTACATTACATTAGTAGCCTAACCCATTAAGACATGAGGAACATGATATATTATCATTAAGTAAATTCAAAATTGATAGTACATGAGTAATTGACCTACTCTTTATTAGGGTGTATCAGATCAAGTGACTACTGAGGTCTTCATTGCAATGTCAAAGGCACTCAACTTCATTAATCCTTATGAACTCTCAATTTAGTACATATTGATTGGTTCAAACTAGTTTCTTCAGGTTACTCATTGATCCATCCTGCTTTTCCGTGTTGATTTTATGAGAAAACCACATGTAGTCTAATAAGATGGGCAAGAGAATATCATTTATGATCTTGTGGTGGAATTATTGTTCATGCTAGAATTAGTATCTTTCTTGCATAAGTAAATGTAGCACATAAGAAAATTAGGAGGCTCAATTTTGAGCACCTGAAGTTGTATGCTGTGATAATTTTTCAAGCGCAGAAAGATTTGCCATCAGGATGTCAACTTCGACTTATCCCTTTGTTTACGTTCTCGTTTAATGTAGTAGCACATTTTCCCTCTATTACATGTGAGGCATGGGATGAATCAGTGTTTCCTTGCCTTTATGTGCCACTTAAATCTGTTTCTGTGCTTCTGCTAACCCATGAATTGTGGGTGTATTTTACTAGGAAACTGAAATTGTTCATTTCACTGGCTCTTGTCTTCCAATTTCACTCGAGACATATACATAATCTCTGGAATAGCTTGCTACCGCTTAACAATATATTTGTTTGGAGTGGGGTTGGAGGGTGTTATATAAATCTGGATATGGTATTTTTACTTTATGTCCTGTTAAAAATTTTCTTTTTAACATTGAAACAACCGAGCTAGAATTGAGTGAAATAGTTCAACAGGAGAAACATGGTTCAAATATGGCCTTTTTGGATGGCAACCCCCCCTGAGAGACTCTGAATGCCAATTGTTCATCTTATTCAGTCACTAGGTGGAGAAGTACAGCTTAATTCACGAATAAAGAAGATCGAGTTAAGCAATGAGGGAGCAGTGAGCAGTGAGCAGTTTTTGCTAAATAGTGGAGACATGATTGAAGAAGATGCTTATGTATTTGCCACTCCAGGTACACCAAAATGTTTTCTGTGTGTTGTCTAAATTGCACTACTTTTGTTTCCCAGCTTTTTTTTTACTGTCGATCTATTTGCTCCAATCAGTTGATATCCTGAAGCTTCTTTTGCCTGATGACTGGAGAGAGATTCCTTACTTTAAGGAATTGGAGAAATTAGTCGGAGTTCCTGTTATCAATGTTCACATCTGGTGAGTAAGGCATTCTGGCATCAACAATCGATAATGGAAATCATGCCATGCTCTTACACATAACAATATTACATTGGAATATTTGGAATTCAAAACAAGACTTTAGAATTAAGAGATTGCATTCATCAAAATGGTTTTGATAACGTAGGAACATTCTTTCTTAGCTCTACATTATATCTTATGTCATCAATCATATTTTCTTATTTTTTATGCAAATCAGGCCATGCATTTAGTTTAGGTCAAGTCAATAATGTCTCTATGTATATATGAGACTATTTTCTAGAATTCAAATTTTCCGCCAGTGAAATACTTGCATAAAGCTATCTTTGTTGCGGGTTTGACCAAAACTGAAGAATACATATGGTCACCTACTCTTTAGCGGGTACTGCCATATTTCACATCACCTTTTGTGTTTATCAAGGTATTGGTTTCAGTATTATGTTAACTTGCAATTTTCACATTTATCGCAACTTATTAACAACCCGTTATTTTTGAAGTAATTACCTCATGAACATTTTGCAATGTCCTCATCTCCTCCTCACTCCTTTCTAGTTTCTTTCTTTTATTTTCCTTCACTGCAAGGCATCGATAGTTCTTCAAAACATTTTGAAACCAAAATAATCCTCACCATTCCAGAATAAGATACTTTAACGGGCACTAAGTAATGGAACAATTTTAGATACTCTCAAATTAAAACCTCCTAATAATATTTGTCAAATAAAATTCAATCCTCAAGAATTTTTAAATGGTAAATTGCACAAAATTTTGTTGCCTATTTTGGTTGTTTTAGGTTAGAAAAGAATTTGATTCTCATGTATTCTTCTTCTTCTTTTCTTTTGGTCAGTGTGACAAAACTTCTCTCTCCCTTCTTTCTATTTCTTACTAGAAATTGTTCAATCTCACTAAATTTTCCTTTTTGATTTTTAAATTTGTTTGTAACATGTAAGGTAACTGCTATAACTATTTCTGTTTTTTTTTTTTTAATCTTTGTGTGAGCTTACAATTTATGTTCACTTAGTTCATCACCTTCATCCACCATCATTTCCCATCTATTGTTTTTCTCCAATTCTTGAATGTTTGATTTGTGTTATAGTCTGATATTAAAGGTAGTTTACTTGGTGAATCATATATCATGGGTTGCAAAAGTCAATTGTGTCTTAAGCAAAATGTTCAGTCTACAGTATCTGGGATACTTTGACATCACCGATTAGCTTTTGCTTGATATTTTGCAACAAAATGCATGTTTCTTTTTCCTTCACATAAAATACAAGAGCATATTTTATTCCTTTGGTTGACATGATATCTAGAAAAAGTTAATTACTTGTTACTGCTTGATTGATTGGCCATTCCCTAAATCTTCACGTGTAGTACTTCTAGTATAGGTGCTACTTTTTGAATCTAGGGCTTTTACCTATTGGCCATGCCTAAGGGGAATGCAATAGCATCGACCAAAAGGACTTCAATTGTTGCCTTCTCTGTATGTATATTGGGGGGACAGCCGACCTTATAACTGCCCATGTCCATACGGGTACTTTAGTTTTGACAATGACAATACATGCATCCAATTATCTGTCAAACAACTCAGTAAAAAATCTTGGGCTAAAGTTGCATCATTGGTATGCAATAATTATTTGGATTTTAGGAATTTGAAAATCAAGTTACTTCTTTCAAAATTATGTGCACATCTAACTTCTGGTAATTAATCCTCATCCTCGATTGTTGCTTTCTAACTATTGTCAATCTACTTGTCCAAATAGAGCAGCTTACAATAAGAAGAAAATAAAGCCTTTAACAAATAGATGATAAGAAGAAAACAGAACTTAAAGGAGCTTATAGAAAATAGAGCAGCTTACGGAAAGAAGAAAACAAATGTTGTAGCAAATAGACGTTAAGAAGAAAATAGTGCCTATAGCAAATAGATTTTAGGAGTAGGTACTAAAATAGACATTTTATTTGTTCATGCACTCCTCTTCCTTTCATTCATCAAAAAAGATTATACTATAAATTAAGCTTCAATGAATAAATTTTGTTTTGCTATACATGGTTGAAATACCCGTGGAGTTTAGGAATTTGAAAATCAAGCTACTTCTTTCAAAATTATATGCACGTATAACCTTTGGTAATTAATCCTCATCCTCAATTGTTGCTTTCTAACTAATAGAAACTCATGTGACTGCTGGCTACCATTAGAGTTTATGGCCTAAGATTGGGAGGACTATCAATCCACTTGTCCAAACAGAGCAGCCTATGGTAAGAAGAAACAAAGCCTTTAACAAATAGACAATAAGAAGAAAACAGCCAACATTTCTCTCTGCATTTTCATTTCTACCCAATTCTATTCAAAATTTTGTTCTCATAAATTTCCCTTTTTTTTTTCTTTCTAATTTCCTCTAAGCGTATGTCATTTCTTAAACAACTCACTTTGTATAAATCTCTCAGTGATTCTTGTTGCTCCCCATCTTATGTTGTAATGTACGATAAGATATGTGACAACAATTAATCATGTAACATTATGGATACTATTAATTCACTCATATGACAAAAATTCCTTTCTCCAATAATATCTGCCTCTTTATTGTTTATATATAATCTGTGTTTAGAGCTTAAATTGGTAGAATAATTTACTCTTCTAACTTATTGAGCTTAGTGATTATTGTGATGGGCTCATCTGTTAAATACAATGTTTATAACAAGAAGTTTGAAACTTTTGCTCTTGATTGTCCGACAAATTAAAGCAAGTGTGAGCAATGACATTTACTCCATCAGCCATAAACAATTTTAAGCTTTCAATTCTTTGCCGAATCACAATCATCAGAACAAATACTAATAAGTACCTAACTTATGATATTTGCATTTACACCATAAAAATTTCCTTTTTCTAAGTGAATTGAAAAAAGGGGAAAAGAGAGAGAGAGAGAGAGAATCAATAAAGTAATGGCTGAATAATGAGCCGAAGCTTGTAAAGAACTTGGAAGCACAAATTTGCCCATTATAAGATGAAGAGGAAGCTTTCAATAACTAGACCAATAGACATATTGCAAATCTCATTTTCTTTGTAAATCCTTTCTCCACCCAACATCCTACAAATTTTGTTAGGAACAAAGGTTCCAAATTGATTACTCAAACTTAAGGTGTAGGTGTCTCAAAATTGTATTTTGTAAAGCTTTTGCAAGGCTTGGCTGTTAATAATTTTGATGTTTTTATTAAATAAGTATATGAATATTTTATAATTTTATTAATTTAATAAAATGTCACATATTAACATATACAAATAATATAAATTTAAAGTTATACTCATAACTCATGTATACTAATTACATATTAAATTGAAAAATTCAAATTCTAATATAATAGAAAAGTATATTAAATTCAATTAGTTAAACTTTTATTCAAATTCTTATTTCTAATTCATAATGAATTTGAATTGATTTTAACATTTTCTTTTAATTTTAATTCAATCTCACAAGTATTTATAGTATATATTTTAATTTGATATAATATTCGAATTTAAATAAATTATTTTTTAAGTCATTATTAACAGTATTAATAAAATTATTAAGAGCTTTTTTGACAATCTTTTCCACTAACTTTAATTGACTTCTACTTGACTTTTAAATTTTTAAGAACTTTGTAATATATAATTTTAAATAATAAGATCTAAAATTTCACTTTTCACTATATTTTGTAATATGTAATATCTTTAAAATACTATTATATAATTATTTAATTTTCTCAATTTTCATTTTACATAGAAAGTTGAATTGAAATATTTTTATTTCTCAATTTAACAAGTTTCTAATTCTTAATTTCCTTTAACTCTTAACTCCATAGATCCTAATATATGAACTTTATAAGTTTTCCTACTCAATATGAACTTTATAAATTATTTGACTCACATATACTAGTTACATATTAAATTAAAAAATTACATTTAACATGTGAAAAATAGACGGCAAAAAGAAAACAGAACCTGTAGAAAATAGAGTAGCCTATGGTAAGAAGAAAACAGAGCTTGTAGAAAACATAGTAGCCTATGGTAAGAAGAAAACAGAGCCTATAGCAATTAGACAATAAGAAAATAATAGAGCCTGTAGGAGCCTGCAAAAAATAGAGTTGCCTAAGGTAGTGGATGAATATTATAAATAGCAATCTCAAGTTTTAATGTTGTGTTAAGCACATATCCCTAGATAGGAGTGCAGAACCTTTTTTTTACAGTCCATTGCTTTTCCTTTCTCTTAACCAATTTGTCTGAAGACAGGAATTCTATAAATCATTTCAAATTGCATTGAGGTAAAGGAGACAATTAAGAAAATTGCAAAATTTAAATTCTACAGATTGTTGACAATTTATTTATCCCTAGCTGATTTTAAAATGCTAAAAATTGCAAAAATGAAATATTTTGATTTTAAAATATTTGAATATGTTAATTGAGCAAAAATACAAGTAATGGACTCAATTGCATAAAAGACACTTTACTGGATGAATATTATAAATAGCAAACTCAAGTTTCAAGGTTGTGTGAAGCATATATCCCTAGATGGGAGTGGGGAACCATCTTGTTAAAGTCCATTCCCTTTCCTTTTTCTTAACTAATTTGTCTAAAGACAAGAATTCTATAACTCACTTCAAATTGAAATTCAGGTAAAGGAGACTATTAAGAAATTTTCAAAATTTAAATTCAACAGATTATTGACAATTTATTTATCCCTAGCAAATTTTAAAATTCTAAAAATTGCAAAAGTGCAATATTTTGGTTTTTAAATTTGTTGTTAATGTCATGTGATTTGATTGGTGAGAAAAATACAATATTTGAATAAGTTAATTGACCAAAATTACAAGTAATAGACTCAATTGCATATAATACGCTTTAGTGGATGAATATTACAAATAGCAATCTCAAGCTTCTGGGTCTTGTAAAGCATATATCCCTAGATGGGAGTGGGGAACCATCTTATTAGAGTCCATTGATTTTCCGTTTTTTGAAGTAATTTGTAAGAAAACAAGAATTCTATAAATCATTTGAAATTGCATTGAGGCAAAGGAGACAATTATGAAAATGGCAAAATTTAAATTTTACAGATTGTTGACAATTTATTTATCTCGAACTCATTTTAAAATTCTAAAAACTGCAAAAATGCAATATTTTGACTTTTAAATTTGTTGTTAATGTCGTTTGATTTGATTGATGAGAAAAATACAATATTTGAATAAGTTAAATGAACAAAATTAGAAGTAATGGACTCAATTGCATAAAATACACTTTAGTGAATGAATATTATAAATAGCAATCTCAAGTTTTAATGTTGTGTTAAGCACATATCCCTAGATAGGATTGCAGAACCTTTTTTTTACAATCCATTGCTTTTCCTTTCTCTTAACCAATTTGTCTGAAGACAAAAAGTCTATAAATCATTTCAAATTGCATTGAGGTAAAGGAGACAATTAAGAAAATTGCAAAATTTAAATTCTACAGATTGTTGACAATTTATTTATCCCTAGCTGATTTTAAAATGCTAAAAATTGCAAAAATGAAATATTTTGATTTTAAAATATTTGAATATGTTAATTGAGCAAAAATACAAGTAATGGACTCAATTGCATAAAAGACACTTTACTGGATGAATATTATAAATAGCAAACTCAAGTTTCAAGGTTGTGTGAAGCATATATCCCTAGATGGGAGTGGGGAACCATCTTGTTAAAGTCCATTCCCTTTCCTTTTTCTTAACTAATTTGTCTAAAGACAAGAATTCTATAACTCACTTCAAATTGAAATTCAGGTAAAGGAGACTATTAAGAAATTTTCAAAATTTAAATTCAACAGATTATTGACAATTTATTTATCCCTAGCAAATTTTAAAATTCTAAAAATTGCAAAAGTGCAATATTTTGGTTTTTAAATTTGTTGTTAATGTCATTTGATTTGATTGGTGAGAAAAATACAATATTTGAATAAGTTAATTGATCAAAATTACAAGTAATGGACTCAATTGCATATAATACGCTTTAGTGGATGAATATTACAAATAGCAATCTCAATCTTCTGGGTCGTGTAAAGCATATATCCCTAGATGGAAGTGGGGAACCATCTTATTAGAGTGCATTGCTTTTCCGTTTTTCTAAGTAATTTGTAAGAAAGCAAGAATTCTATAAATCATTTCAAATTGCATTAAGGCAAAGGAGACAATTAAGAAAAATGCAAAATTTAAATTACATAGATTGTTGAATGTTTATTTATCCTTAACTGATTTTAAAATTCTCAAAATTCCAAAAATGCAATATTTTGATTTTTAAATTTGTTGTTAATGTCGTTTGATTTGATTAATCAGAAAAATACAATATTTGAATAATTTAAATGAAGAAAATTACAAGTAATGGACTCAATTGCATAAAATACACTTTAGTGGATGAATATTATAAATAGCAATCCCAAGTTTCAATGTTGTGTTAAGCACATATCCCTAGATAGGAGTGCAGAACCTTTTTTTTACAGTCCATTGCTTTTGCATTTTCGAAAGTAATTTGCCTAAAGATTATATAAGTCATTTCAAATTGTGCTTAGGCAAAGGAGACAAATTAGAAAATTGCAAAATTTGAAATTCAACAGAGTATTGACAATTCGCTTATCCGTAACAGATTTTAAAATTCTAAAAATTGCAGAAATGAAATATATTGATTTTTAAATATTTGAATATGTTAATTGAGCAAAAATACAACTAATGGACTCAATTGCATAAAAGACACTTTACTGGATGAATATTATAGATAGCAATCTCAAGTTTCAAGTTTGCGTGAAGCATATATCCCTAGATGGGAGTGGGGAACCATCTTATTAGCGTCTATTCCTTTTCCTTTTTTTAACTAATTTGTTTGAAGACAGGAATTCTATAAATCATTTCGAATTGCATTGAGGCAAAGGAGACAATTAAGAAAATTGCAAAATTTAAATTCTACAGATTGTTGACAATTTATTTATCCCTAGCTCATTTTAAAATTCTAAAAATTGCAAAAATGCAATATTTTGATTTTTAAATTTGTTGTTAATGTAGTTTGATTTGATTGGTGAGAAAAATACAATATTTGAATAAGTGAAATGAACAAAATTACAAGTAATGGACTCAATTGCATAAAATACACTTTAGTGGATGAATATTATAAATAGCAATCCCAAGTTTCAATGTTGTGTTAAGCACATATCCCTAGATGGGAGTGCAGAACCTTTTCTTTACAGTCCATTGCTTTTCCTTTTTCTCAACTAATTTGTCTAAAGACAGGAATTCTATAAATCATTTCAAATTGCATTGAGGCAAAGGACGCAATTAAGAAAATTGCAAAAATTAAATTCTACAGATTGTTGACAATTTATTTATCCATAGCAGATTTTAAAATTCTAAAAATTGCAAAATGAAATATTTTTATTTTTAAATATTTGAATACGTTAATTGAGCAAAAATACAAGTAATGGACTCAATTGCATAAAAGACACTTTATTGGATGAATATTATAGATAACAATCTCAAGTTTCAACTTTATGTAAAGCATATATCCCTAGATGGGAGTGGGGAACCATCTTATTAGCATCCTTTCTTTTTCCTTTTTTTTTTTAACTAATTTGTCTAAAGACAGGAATTCTATAAATCATTTCAAATTGCATTGAGGCAAAGGAGACAATTAAGAAGATTGCAAAATTTAAATTCTACATATTGTTGACAATTTATTTATCCTTAGCTGATTTTAAAATTCTAAAAATTGCAAAAATGCAATATTTTGATTTTTAAATTTGTTGTTAATGTCATTTGATTTGATTGGTGAGAAAAATACAATATTTGAATAAGTTAATTGACCAACATTACAAGTAATGGACTCAATTGCATAAAATATGCTTTAGTGGATGAATACGACAAATAGCAATCTCAAGTTTCTGGGTCATGTAAAGCATATATCCTTAGATGGGAGTGGGGAACCATCTTATTAGAGTCCATTGCTTTTCTTTTTTCTTAAGTAATTTGTCTGAAGACAAAAATTCTGCAAATCATTTCAAATTACATTGAGGCAAAGGAGACAATTAAGAAAATTGCAAAACTTAAATTCAACAGATTATTGACAATTTATTTGTCCCTAGCAAATTTTAAGATTCTAAAAATTGCAGCAATTGCAAGTTTAAATGTTGTGTTAAGCACATATCCCTAGATGGGAGACAGGAACCTTCTTATTAAAGCCAATTGCTTTTGCTTTTTCTTTAGTAATTGTTTGAAGATAAGAATTATATAAATCATTACAAATTGCATTGAGGCAAACATGATAATTAAGAAAATTGTAAAATTTAAATTCAACAAATTATTGACAATGCATTTATCCTTAATAGATTTTAAAATTCTAAAAATTTCAAAAGTGCAATATTTTGATTTTCAAATTTATTGTTAATGTCGTTTAATTTGGTTGGTGAGAAAAATATAACTTTTGAATATGTTAGTTGAACAAAAATACAACTAATGGACTCAATTGCATAAAATACACAATAGTGGATAAATATTATAACAAGCAATCCCAAGTTTTAATGTTGTGTTAAGCATATATCTTAGATGGGAGTGGGGAACCTTCTTATTAAAGTCAATTACTTTTGCTTTTTCTTTAGTAATTTGTTTGAAGATAAGTATTCTATAAATCATTTCAATTTGCATTGAGGTAAAGGAGACAATTAAGAAAATTTCAAAATTTCAATTCAACAGAATATTGACAGTTTATTTATGCCTAGCAAATTTTAAAATTCTAAAAATACAATATTTGAATATGTTAATTGAACAAAAATACAAGTAATGGACTCAATTACATAAAAGACACTTTAGTGGAAGAATATTATAAATAGCAACCTCAAGTTTCAAGGTTGTGTAAAGCATATATCCCAAGATAGGAGTGGGGAACCATCTATTTAGAGTCCATTGGATTTCCTTTTTCCTAAGTAATTTGTCTGAAGACAAGAATTCTATAAATCATTTCAAATTACATTGAGGTAAAGGAGACAATTAAGAAAATTGCAAAATTTAAATTTTACAGATTATTGACAATTTATTTATTTCTAACATATTTTAAAATTCTAAAAATTGCAAAACTGCAATATTTTGATTTTTAAATTTGTTGTTCATGTCGTTTGATTTGATTGGTGAGAAAAATACAATATTTCAATAAGTTAATTGAACAAAAATACAAGTAATGGACTTGGTTGCATAAAATACACTTTAGTGGATGAATATTATAAATAGCAATCCCAAGTTTCAATGTTGTGTTAAATACATATCTCTAGATGGGAGAGAGAAACCTTCTTATTAAAGCTAATTGCTTTTGCTTTTTCTTAAGTAATTGTTTGAAGACAAGAATTATATAAATCCTTACAAATTGCATTGAGGAAAATGTGATAATTAAGAAAATTGCAAAATTTAAATTCAACAGATTATTGACAATGCATTTATCCTTAGCAGATTTTAAAATTATAAAAATTGCAAAAATGCAATATTTTGATTTTTAAATTTATTTTTACTGTCGTTTAATTTGATTGGTGAGAAAAATATAACATTTGAATATGTTAGTTGAACAAAAATACAACTAATGGACTCAATTGTATAAAATATACTTTAGTGGATAAATATTATAACTAGCAATCTCAAGTTTCAAGGTTGTGTAAAACATATATCCCTAGATGGGAGTGGGGAACCATCATATTTGAGTCCATTGCTTTTCCTTTTTCTTAAGTAATTTGTCTGAAGACAAGAATTCTATAAATCATTACAAATTCCATTGAGGCAAAGGAGACAATTAAGAAAATTGCAAAATTTAAATTTTACAGAATATTGACAATTTATTTATCTCTAGCAAATTTTAAAATTCTAAAAATTGAAAAAATACAATATTTTGATTTTTAAATTTGTTGTTCATGTCGTTTAATTTGATTGGTGAGAAAAATACAATATTTGAATAAGTTAATTGAACAAAAATACAAGTAATGGACTCAATTACATAAAATACACTTTAGTGGATGAATATTAGAAATAGCAATCCCAAGTTTCAATGTTGTGTTAAGCATATATCCCTCGATAGGAGTACAGAACCTTCTCATTACAGTCTATTACTTTTCCTTTTTTTGAAGTAATTTGCCTGGAGATTATACAAATCATTTCAAATTGCATTGAAGCAAAGGAGACATTTCAAAAAATTGCAAAATTTAAATTCAATAGTGTATTGACAAATCATTTATCCTTAGCAGATTTTAAAATTCCAAAATTGCAAAAGTGCAATATTTTGAGTTTTAAATTTGTTGTTAATGTCGTTTGATTTGATTGGTGAGAAAAATACAATATTTGAATATGTTAATTGAACAAAAATACAAGTAAAGGACTTAATTGGATAAAATACACTTTAGGGGATGAATATTATAAATAGGAATCCCAAGTTTCAATGTTGTGTTAAGTATATATCTTTAGATGGGAGATCAGAGTGCAGAACCTTCTTATTACAGCCAATTGCTTTTGCTTTTTCTGAAGTAATTTGCCTGAAGATTATATAAATCATTTCAAATTGCGTTGAGGCAAAGGAGACAATTCAGAAAATTACAAAAGTTAAATTCAATAGAGTACTGACAATTCATTTATCCCTAGCAGATTGTAAAATTCTAAAAATTGCAAACATGCAATATGTTCATTTTTAAATTTATTGTTAATGTCATTTGATTTAATTCGTAAGAAAAATATAATATGTGAAAATATAATATTTGGATATGTTAATTGAATAAAAATACAAGTAATGGACTCAATTGTATAAAATACACTTTAGTGAATGAATATTATAAATAGCAATCTTAAGTTTCAAGGTTGTGTAAAGCATTTATCCCTAGATGGGAGTTGGGAACCATCTTATTAGTGCCCATTGCTTTTCCTTTTTCCTAAGTAATTTGTTTGAAGACAATAATTCTATAAATCATTTCAAATTGCATTGAGGCAAATGAGAGAATTAAGAAAATTGCAAAATGTAAGTTCTAAAGATTATTGACAATTTATTTATCCCCAGCAGATTTTAAAATTCTAAAAATTGCATAAATGCAATATTTTGATTTCTAAATTTGTTGTTAATGTCGTTTGATTTGATTGGTGAAAAAAATACAATATATGAATAAGTGAGTTGAACATAAATACATGTAAGGGACTCAATTGCATAAAATACACTTTAGTGGATGAATATTATAAATAGCAATCCCAGGTTTCAATGTTGTGTTTTGCATATATCCCCAGATGGGAGTGCAGAACCATCTTATTAAAGTCCATTGCTTTTGCTTTTTCTTAAGTAATTTGCCTGAAGATTATATAAATCATTTCAAATTGCGTTGAGGCAAAGGAGACAATTTAGAAAATTGCAAAAGTTAAATTCAACAGAATATTGACAATTCACTTATCCATAGCAGATTTTAAAATTCAAAAATTGCAAAACTGAAATATTTTGATTTTTAAATTTATTGTTAATGTCATTTGATTTAATTGGTGAGAAAATATAATATGTAAAAAATATAATATTTGAATATGTTAATTGAACAAAAATACAAGTAATGGACTCAATTGCATAAAAGAGACTTTAGTGGATGAATATTATAAATAGCAATCCCAAGTTTCAATGTTGTGTTAAGCATATATCTATAGATGGGAGTGGAGAACCTTCTTATTACAGTCCATTGCTTTTGCTTTTTGTTAAGTAATTTGCCTAATGATTATATAAATCATTTCAAATTGCGTTGAGCAAAAGGAGACAATTTAGAAAATAGCAAAATTTAAATTCAACAGAGTATTGACAATTCATTTATCCCTAACAGATTTTAAAATTCTAAAAATTGGAAAAATGCAATATTTTGATTTTAAATTTATTGTTAATGTCATTTGATTTGATTGGTGAGAAAAATACAATATTTGAATATCTTAATTGAACAAAAATACAAGTAATGGACTCAATTGCATAAAATACACTTTAGTGGATGAATATTATAAATAGCAATTTCAGGTTTCAAGGTTGTGTGAAGCATATATCCCTAGATGAGAGTAGGGAACCATCTTGTTAGAGTCCAGTCCTTTTCCTTTTTCTTAACTAATTTGTCTGAAAACAAGAATTCTATAACTCATTTCAAATTGCATTGAGGCAAAGGAGACAATTAAGAAATTTTCAAAATTTAAATTCAACAGATTATTGACAATTTATTTATTCCTAGTAGATTTTTAAATTCTTAAAATTGCAAAAATGCAATATTTTGATTTTTAAATTTGTTGTTAATGTCATTTGATTTGATTGGTGAGAAAAATACAATATTTGAATAAGTTAATTGAACACAAATACAAGTAATGGACTCAATTGCATAAAAGACACTTAAGTGGATGAATATTATAAATAGCAATTTCAAGTTTCAAGGCTGTGTAAAGCATATATCCCTAGATGGAAGTGGGGAACCATCTTGTTAGAGTCCATTCCTTTTCCTTTTTCTTAACTAATTTGTCTGAAGACAAGAATTCTATAAATCATTTCAAATTGCATTAAGGCAAAGGAGACAATTAAGAAATTTTCAAAATTTAAATTCAACAGATTATTGACAATTCATTTATCCTTAGCAGATTTTAAAATTGTATAAATTGCAAAAAGGAAATATTTTGATTTTTAAATTTATTGTTAATGTCGTTTGATTTGATTGTGAGAAAAATACAATATTTGTATAGATAATTGAGAA